>CM077160.1:59374559-59954098 GCA_039583875.1 Platanthera guangdongensis | reverse complement strand
AGAAGATGATTTAGGTAGGATTCGGATTCTGCTGGGTCTTTCAGAACCCTCTTATAGCAGCAGCCTTTGTAGTCAGGTATTCACATTTAGTAGAACTCTTCAAATGAGATGTGTTTTCACATTTGAATTGTTAGATGAAGTGCAGTTAGCTATTTCAATATCATTTTTTTAAATAAGGTTTTATTGTTACTATGCTTTAACTTCGTTCTAACTAAATACCATGCACATTGCTTTATTAATCTGGACAAGCAACTTAACTATGGACTGTTTAAGATACGGTAATAACATAGATGGTAAACAATATGCAACAATTTTGCAGGAGAATACTCCAACCATGAAACTTCTCGAATCAAGACTGTTGAAATCTTCTATTATGTTCACCTGATGTTGATGATGGATACTCTTAAAATTTGTGCTGATAAGATCTCGATTTAACATAAGTTTGGCGCATTTCTCTTTTGTTGATGTATAATATATTCCCAAATTTTAACGTCGCAATCCAGGATCATGCTCGAAAATGAGTCGAAGCTTCTCAACCAAAGAAGAACCAACATTTGCTAAAGAGAAACAATAATGCAGCTGAATAATAGTTTTAACTTCAGTTCATGACTTTTTATTGAAAAATAGTTAATAGTTTTACTTAATATTAATCTACAATTATAAGAACCAATCTCAGTTAACTATGTATTGAAATGAAACAAATAGAGCATTCGCCAATCTTGGCCAATAGATACCTTAAATTCAATAAAGTCCAAACACATCTAGCAAATTAGAAGAAGATGGTGCAAGATAAACCCAAATAATAATGTACTAAAAGTAGCAAATTATCAGTTTCAAACTGTATATTTTATTGGCCCAAATTAGTTTTTTTTTGTTAAAATTTTCTAAATGTACCAAACTTCAAAACTCCTAGCAAATTTGTTGTTAAAACACATCGCCAATCTTGGCCAATAGATACCTTAAATTCAATGAAGTCCAAAAACACATCTATCAAATTATTAGAAGATGGTGCAAGATAAACTCAAATAAAAATGTACTGAAAGTAGCAAATTATCAGTTTCAACTGTATATTTTATTGGCCCAGATATTAGTTTTTTTGTTGTTTATTTTCTGAAAATGTACCAAACTTCCAACACTTCTAGCAAATTTGCTGTTAAAACACATCTAGCAAATTTCCTTACAATATTTAGTAAATTTGTTGTTCCGAATACTTCTATTGATCAGACAAAACACGGAAAAGAAACTGAATGGTAGGTGAAATGTAAATAAAACTTCCAAAACTTGTTTCACCCCAACAATTTTGGAACCAGAAATCAAACGCAATAAAAAAATGAAATCAGAAGTCAAACGCAGGAAACAAATATGTGGAGTAAATCGAAATCAGAATGTAAAAAAGAAAATGAAAATCGAGAACTTACCGGATGGCGATGATTCGGTGGACGGTGGTGGAATCATGGGGTGAGGAAGATGAACAGTGAAACCCTCGCCGCCGTCGGAGCCTACGGGCCAACAATTTTGGAACCAGAAATCAAACGGAAAAAAAACGAAATCAGAAGTCAAACGCAGGAAACAAATAATTTGAGTGAATCAGAAATCAGAATGTAAAGAAGAAATAAAATCGAGAACTTATCGGATGAGGCGATGATTCGGTGGACGGTGGTGGAATCAATGGGTGCGAGGAAGAAGAACAGTGAAACCCTCGCTGCCGCCGGAGCCTGCGGGTGGAAAAAGGAATGTCGTGTTGTCTTGCTGCGAGGTTGTGGGGAGACGTCTGCGCAAAATGAACGGGGCTACCGTGATTAATGCGAAAATTTTAGGCAGATTCACAGCAGAGAATCTGGCTTGCGACGGCGACGGGCTTGCGACGGGCTTGCGATGGGAGGAGACGTGGCGACGGGAGGAGGAGATGCGGCCCTGGTTGCGCGAATAGTGCAGGATGCGGCAGAGTAGGAGGAGACTGAGCAGGGGAGAGGCGGTGAGATGAACTTGGTTAGGAGCAGAGACGGAAATAGGGCTATTGTGAAATCGAGGGGGCGAATAATGCATGAACCTTAAATTAAAGCCCTAATCGGACAAAAGTCCAAAATACCCCCAATTAACCCACCAAAACCTATTTTATGAGGGCATTTTTGGATTTAAATGTTACACCATGCCCCCATTAGGTCCTCCCTTATAGTATAAAGTTTGCTAAAGAGAAACAATAATTGCAGCTAAATAATAGTTTTCAACTTCAGTTCATGACTTTTTATTGAAAAATGAGTTAATAGTTTTCAACTTCATATTAATCTAGAATTATTTAAGAACCAATCTCAGTTAACTATGTATTGAAATGAAACAAATAGAGCATCGTCAATCTTGGCCAATAGATACCTTAAATTCAATAAAGTCCAAAAACACATCTAGCAAATTATTAGAAGATGGTGCAAGATAAACCCAAATAATAATGTACTAAAAGTAGCAAATTATCAGTTTCAACTGTATATTTTATTGGCCCAAATTAGTTTTTTGTTGTTAAAATTTTCTAAAATGTATCAAACTTCCAAAACTCCTAGCAAATTTGTTGTTAAACACATCGCCAATCTTGGCCAATAGATACCTTAAATTCAATGAAGTCCAAAAAACACATCTATCAAATTATTAGAAGATGGGTGCAAGATAAACTCAAAACTAAAAATATTACTGAAAGTAGCAAATTATCAGTTTCAACTGTATATTTTATTGGCCCAGATAGTTTTTTTGTTGTTATAATTTTCTCGAAATGTAGCCAAACTCCAACACTTCTAGCAAATTTGCTGTTAAAACACATCTAGCAAATTTCCATACAATATTTAGTAAATTTGTTGTTTGAATACTTCTATTGATCAACAAAAACACGGAAAAGAAACTGAATGGTAGGTGAAATGTACATAAAACTTCCAAAAACTTGTTTCACCCAACAATTTTGGAACCATGAAATCAAACGCAATAAAAAAATGAAATCAGAAGTCAAACGCAGGAAACCAAATATGTTGAGTAAATCGAAATCAGAATGTAAAAAAGAAAATGAAATCGAGAACTTACCGATGAGGCGATGATTCTGTGGACGGTGGGTGGAATCAATGGGCGTGAGGAAGAAGAACAGTGAAACCCTCGCCCGCCGCCGGAGCCTGCGGGCCAACAATTTTGGAACCAGAAATCAAACGCAATAAAAAAACGAAATCAGAAGTCAAACGCAGGAAACGAATATGTTGAGTGAATCGAAATCAGAAAGTAAAGAAGAAAATAAAATCGAGAACTTACCGATGAGGCGATGATTCGGTGGACGGTGGTGGAATCAATGGGCGCGAGGAAGAAGAACAGTGAAACCCTCGCCGCTGCCGGAGCCTGCGGGTGGAAAAAGGAATGTCGTGTTGTCTTGCTGCGAGGTTGCGGAGGACGTCTGCGCAAAATGAACGGGGCTACCGTGATTAATGCGAAAATTTTAGGCAGATTCACAGCAGAGAATCTGGCTTGCGACGGCGACGGGCTTGCGACGGGCTTGCGATGGGAGGAGACGTGGCGACGGGAGGAGGAGATGCGGCCCTGGTTGCGCGAATAGTGCAGGATGCGGCAGAGTAGGAGGAGACTGAGCAGGGGAGAGGCGGTGAGATGAACTTGGTTAGGAGCAGAGCCGGAAATAGGGCTATCGTGAAATCGAGGGGGCAAATAATGCATGAACCTTAAAATTAAAGCCCTAATTCGGACAAAAGTCCAAAATACCCCCAATTAACCCACCAAAACCTATTTTATGAGGGCATTTTTTGATTTAAATGTTACACCATGCCCCCATTAGGTCCTCCCTTATAGTATAAAGATGATCATACTGAACTTACATCTGCGTTTCGTGCTTTTTTAACTGAGTTGCGTACGCAGTTCGTCACTCCCCTCAAAATCATCTGCACTGATAATGCTCGCGAGTATACGGGGTGCACCTTCTCCAATCTCTGCACCAAATTTGGCGTAATCCATCAAACTTCGTGTGTGTATACCCTTCAGCAAAACGGGGTGGCCGAACGTAAGAATCGTCATCTACTCGATGTTGCTCGGTCTCTCATGTTTCAAATGAAGGTTCCGATCGAATATTGGAATTTTGCAGTCTCCACAGCCTGTCATCTCATCAATCGCCTACCTTCTTCTGTTCTTGACTTTGTCGTTCCTATCCAACTCCTCTATCCTACTACCAACCCAACCTCTCTCACCCCGCGGGTCTTTGGGGGTGTTTGTTATGTTCATCTTCTTGGACCTCCCTCCGACAAACTTGCTCCTCGGGCGGCCAAATATATGTTTGTTGGCTACTCCCGTACTCAAAAGGGGTATGTTTTGCTACTCTCCTTCGGATGGCAAGCTGTTCGTCTCCGCGGAAGACACCTTCTGCGAAGACCAGCCCTTCCACTTCCCTTTCCCCACCCCGTCTTCCTCTCGTTCTCTTCCTCAGCCTGTCGTACCTATTACGTCATCTTTTCTGCCATCTCCTTCCTCCTCTATCCCTGCCCCCCCTAAGGTTCCTCTGTCTGTCATCCGTGTCTATACTCGTCGCGGCTCCAAGGATGGTTCCCTGCCCCAGCTCCCTGCTCCCAGTGACACCCTGGCAACGGCGGATCCTGCTCCTGCTTCTACGGTCCATCCCCTGGCCAACTACGTTTCTCTCCATCGGCTCACTCCACCTCTCTACGCCTTTGCCACTCCGCTTTCCTCTATTTTTATTCCTAACACTGTGCAGGAGGCGCTTCAACATCCGGGGTGGCGGGTGGCCATGAACGATGAAATGCGGGCTCTCTGTGCTAACCGGACTTGGGATCTGGTTCCTCTTCCTGCAGGCGAACACTGTGTTAGCTGCAAGTGGGTCTTTGTTGTTAAACATGCAACGGATGGCATCGTTGAACGTCTAAAGGCTCGTCTCGTGGCCCGGGATTTTACTCAGCAACATGGCCTTGATTATGAGGAAACCTTCTCTCTGGTGGCCAAATTGAACACGGTCCGCATTCTTCACTCCTTCGTTGTTCATCGTCATTGGCTTCTTTATCAGCTGGCTGTTAAGAACGCCTTCCTCAACGGCGATCTGCAGGAGACTGTTTATATGCACCAACCTCCCGAGTTTGAGACCACGGGGGACTCTCGGGTTTGTCATCTTCAGAAATCTATTTATGGACTCAAACAGTCTCCGCGCGCTTGGTTTGAAAAATTCAGCAAGGTAGTCTGCGATATTGGCTTCATTTGGAGCTCGGTGGATTTCTCTCTCTTCACCGACACCGGTCAACCGGAACTGTGATCCATATTTGTCTATGTTGACGATATCCTCATTATTGGTGACAATACTACAGGGATACAACATACCAAGCAACAGTTGAACTCCGCCTTTCAGACCAAATATCTTGGCAATCTTCGATATTTTCTTGGGCTTGAGGTTGCACGACGCCCTGATGGTCTTTTGTTATCCCAAAGGAAGTATTGTATGCACCTCCTTCATGATGCCGACTATTCTAGATGCAAACCTACAAATACTCCTATGGACGCTAATCACAAGCTCTCGGCCCACAGCTCTGACTCCGATAAGCTGCTTACGAATCTGGAATACGATAGACGCTTGGTTGGGAAACTGATCTATCTTACGGTTACTCGACCAGACATCTCTTTTGTCGTGGGAGTCGTGAGTCGATTTATGCGTGCTCCTCGGACATCTCATCTTCAAGCTGTCGAGCGCATTCTTCGATATCTCAAGAACGCTCCAGGACAAGGGCTTGTGTACAATCCATCCACATCTTTATCTCTTGTTGCATACTCTGACGCTGATTATGCAGGATCCATTGATGATAGGCGTTCTACAACTAGTTTTTGTACCTACTTCGGTGGACATCTCATAACCTGGCGTAGCAAGAAACAGACTGTGGTTGCTTGCTCTTCTGCTGAAGCCGAGTACCGAGCCATGGCTGCTGTTGTTTTCGAGTTAACTTGGCTTGAGAGCCTTCTGGGAGACTTGGGTGTTCGTCTCTCATCACTGGCGACCCTATTTTGTGATAGTCAAGCAGCAATACATATTGCCAAGAACCCGATCTTTCACGAACGTACAAAGCATATTGAAGTTGACTGTCACTTCACTCGGGAAAAAGTACAGTCAAAGAAGATAGATTTGGAGCATGTCCCTGCTACAAACCAAGTTGCTGACATCGTGACTAAAGCTCTCTCCCGGTCGCTATACTACCAGTTTTTATCCAAGTTTGGTGCCTACGACTTGTACGCTCCAGCTTGTGGGGGAGTGTTAGAAAAGTCTTAGTAAGGGCACGTCTAAGGGCCCATTTTTCTCTCTTTTCTCTCTCTTTGTATTTGTCTCACATCTTGGATTGGGATTTCGCTTCTTCATCTCTTCCTATATAAATGTATTCATACTTGTAATTTATCATTCAAGAAGTATATACAAGGTTTGAGGCCCCTTTTTACACACTACATGTTGATGTTGGAACAGCTAAGCTTACTGTAAGCTCCTTTCTTTTTGGTCACCCTCTCCTTATTCGGGTAGCTCGAGTGGCTTCGCACCTCTCACTATCGCTCGAGTGACTTTGCTTTGTCTCCTCTCCTTCCTTAATAAGTTGAGCTACTCGTTGTGTCTTGCGAGCTATGCACTTTTATTTTATAATCGATCGGTGTGTGTAGAAATGATTCTTCTTCTTCCTCGAGCACAACCCCTACCCGTTACGTTATGTTATGGAAGAATTCAATTGAACTTCTTGATGGGCTGGTTATTCAAAGCCAGCAATTGACAGCCAGATTTTGTCTCGTAACCAGAAGAAGTACAGGGGCCACTATGGTGTGGCTGAATGTAGAGCAGTCTGCCCCTACAACCTTTGATCAGTAGATTATTTAGAACTTCAGGAGATTTTCTTTCTCATAATCTACGAGAACGATATCTGAAGAATCGCTCATCCAGTTCGCATTTGTTTCTTTCTCTTTCTATACAATGACGATAACAAGAAAGATGTCAAGATAGCATCTCTTTTTCTTTTTTATCTTCTCTGTCTATAACGATCAGTAAATCATTCTAGAGTAGAGGTTTTCTTTCATTTGTTCTCTTACGAGTTATTTTCACTCCATTTTATGTGTCAGCCTAACGTCACTAAAGATCAGCCAGCTACTTCTTTCTCTTGCTTTGATTACGAAAGAAAGCTATTGATTTCTTTTCTTCTAGTCAATTGAGGTATTCCTTGCCCGGGAGCTTAGCCTTGTGTGACCCGAAATGGATCAGTGACAGTCGGGATACCTAAGGGTTCAAATATGACTTCAGAAGCAAAAGTCTAAACTTCAACTCTTCTTCTTTCACGAAGGGGTTCCAGTAATTGGTGGCAAAAGATATGCCTTATGGTCAAGGAAGATAGGGTTTTTTCTCACTAACAGGAAAAGAGAGACATGCGAGTTCGACTCTCGTTCTATCCATGTTCAGTTCAGAAGTCCTTATCCATGTTGGAACTGTTGATGGTAAACTACGAGATGCTTGAAGATGTATCGTATCAAGAAAGAGTTGCATCAAACGGCGGTTCAAGCTCAGTCAGTAGGGATCTAATTCTAATTGATTGCTAAACGGAACGATCTCTGTCGAAGATTCTCCTTCTGAATCTCTAACCTGCCTAGCTCTCTCAGGGGATTCTGGAAGAAGGCCTGACGCGAGAACGAAGGGGGTGGGTGACCAACTTCCTTCTAGATCGCTTTCTATTGCGCGGATCGAGAAATTGAAGATATCAGATAAGGTAGGTCTAATCAATCAGTGGATTCAAAGCTGCTTTCTTCTAATTTTGACAAGCCAAAACATTAATAGGTTGCTGGCGAGCCTTCTTACCAAGCTGTCTTTCCGTATCTTTCCATGTCCGTGTGCGAAGTTCGGACTTTACTCCGCTCCGAGAGAGCTATACGTCGACCCGTACTCCGTGGACTGTGCGTCCCTTGTTCCATGGGTCAAGCTTTGTGCCTCAAGACCATGTGAAAAAGCTATCATTAATAGAGTGCTCATCTCTTCGATCTCTTTCTGTCTGCTCTCAATGAGTTAATGTCCGGACCAGGCTCTTAATTAAATAGAAATCTCATAAGCTTGTCAACTCGCTCCTAGGAGTTGACAATGACTAATCTTTTTTTTCTTTACACTAGTCTCAGCCCTACTAATTCTAAGGACACCTTGCCTTCTTTCCTCATTTGAAAATGACAGGAGAACTACTTGCTTGTGACTATCTATCTTGTCAACAATGAAAGTTTCCTTGTCGAACATCTCTTTTTCTTATGAGACTCGAAAAGAAAAGAATCGCAACAAGTAGTCTTTCAATTCCACTCCAGTTCACCTTACGTTATTCTTTTGCTCGTGAATTCAAGTAAGCGCAGCTATCCCCTATATAGATGTGTTAGCCCTTCCAAGCCAAGGGAATACTAATCATGAGGGTAGTATTTTCTAATGGTGTTGGTTCCCAAGATTTTATGGACTCATTTGTTACCTGGGTCAACCCCTAAGACATAATGTCTCAAAACGAAGAGGTTAAGTCATAATGTCACAAAACGAAGAGGTTATAGAGAAACTTTTCTTTTTTCCTTTGTCTCGAACTTTGTGAGGAATTCCATTCTATCTCTCCAACAAACAAGAGGGCCCCAGTTGTAAACTTCCTTCATTCTAGTGAATTCTGAACATCGTTCGCGAAGGAACCGGACTTTTGATGGACTAGTGGCACTGCTTGACACGAAAATGAGTTTTGCTCTTCTGGGCGTTGGCTAGGATCTCTCGTGGTTTTCTTAGAAAGGCAAACTACTTTCTATAAAAAGCACCGGAATACATTCACTTGCGGGCAGTGCTACTGTAATTGAGATATTTGCATCCATTGGGAGTTCACATCCACAAAGGCTTTCCATTCTTAGAGTTATTGCTCGCTTTTCTTAATAGGAAGTGATTTATTTTCCTTTTTTGTCCAGAAAAGAACCGTTCGGGAAAATCACTTGAGAATATAGAATTGTTCTCATTGAACAAGGATTAGTCAATGTCTAGCCCTAGGATTGAAACCCACGAGTAGGGCTTGTGCTCATTAGTAGTCTATGTCCAGCCCTAGTTATGAGTTTTCTATAAGAGATTTGGGAAAGAGGGAGTGCTTTATGGTCTCTTTCGAACTCTCCTCTCTGGTATGTGCTTCCTAATTTCTGAATTCTAGATGATTCGAAAGAGTCAGATGGAATCCCATTTTGAAGAAAAGGATCTATATTAGTCATCAAATCAAGGGGAGTAGTCACAGTTTTCTCAGTCTCAAATAGTCGTTGATGAAAGAGATTCATCTCTTTTGTATAAAGAAAAATTCAACCTAACATCCCCATTCACCTTATTAGAAGAATCTATTGAAACGTTGCAATTGATGTTCGATCCCGAAAAGAAGGAAGAGATCTTCAAAGAGTTAGTTTTTATGATCCAATAAATACAACAACACTGAAGCCTTTATCCCACTATAGTGGGGTCGGCTATATGGATCTTTTGTCGTCATTATCCAATAAATAATCAAACTTATTCAAATGTTCCTGTTATTTTATATTTCGTTGAAAAAGGTGTTCAACCCACAGGGACTGTTCATGATATTATAAGGAAAGTAGAATTCTTTCAAGAAAGAATTTATAATTGATTTTTGACAAAAACAAATAAAGGGTAGGATCACTAATACCTATCTTTGTGTAATTATTTATTCAAATTTTGTCTAGCGAATTGAGCCGCTACACGAAGAATAGGATGAATAAAGAATAACTTATAGAAAGAGGCTAACAAGCCTAAGGCCTCAATACAAAGAGAAAGCGTAGGAAAGCAGTAAGAGGACGAGGATTGGATAGCTCATTGCGATAAAGAGGGCTAAGAAAGCGAAGGAGAGAAAGCCGTGTAGATCTTTCTTTGTCTCAGCCGCTCTCCCCAGGGCAGAATCTGTTTGATATCGCCACTAGATTAGATACGTGAGTTAGCTTTCGTTTAGTAGCTTCATCTCAAGCACAGCGAGGGGATCGGAGAGGAGCAGCATTGGGAAAGTATGATTCAATGAAAGCGCTTTTGCCAGCGTAGATTAATCTTCAGATCTTATTTGATTATGTCGCGCTATGGCTTAGCAGGAGGTCCGTCAGATAGTGTTGGAGCATGCGTTCTGCATCTCTTGATTTAAGAATAACAAATACCGGGATGTATTTGATCTCGTTTTTTTTGTGTTTTTATAATGTGCAGGTTGTACATGTTGAATGAGAAGACAAGCTCTCGGTCATGGGCGTGATCCAATGTTGTGTACATTTTAGAAACAGCAAAAAGACTATTATTGATAGTTGAATTTCAATCAGTCATAACTTTCAATTCAGGAAGAGTTATGGAACGATCCACAGCATTTTGGAATGAGAACGAAGTAATCTACAATCTGGAAAAGTTTTGAACGACAAAAATGAAGAGGAGATATCGTCAAGTGATAGTGAAATCGCCGGCGATAGCGAAAATGACATCAGACAGACGGCAGCCACGTCTCGCGCGATCGAGTCACGACGCGCATGATTTTGATATTGTCGGGCGATGGTCGCTCTCACCCCACGATAGCTCCATGACCCAAACATGATTGTTTTTCAACTAGCACGACCATCGCGCCATGGGACACGTGGCAGCTTGAGGAAATATCGCTTGCGATAGCTACCTATCACATACTTGTTATCATTTTTACAACTAGGTCCTTGTGTGGTTTAAGGGAAATTCGTCATGTGTGTAGTGACTAGGTCGAGATTAGATATAGGAGGAGGCTATAAGCCATATTTGGGCTAAGATAGTCTATAGCCAGCCGGTCCTTGGGAGAAAGACCGGTGAAGCATCAAAAAGGATTTTTATATTCGCCTTGATTCCAAGCGTCATTGAAATCAAACATTTTCGTATTCAATTTCTAATAAAATAAAATCATGTTTTTTTTGTTTTTGTCTTATTATCTTGAGTTTATTTTCATGTTATAAAATGTTTTGAAATAATACTTTTCAAAAGTTTTAACGCAAAATATATTGTAAGATCTATTTTTGTTAGATATAAATGCTTGAATTCAATATTCGTGAACTAGCGCCTAGCAGTAAAAATTAACGTCGGCGGTAGTGAAGGAATATTGAATTATTTCATTTTCTAAATATTAATCTTCAATATAATATTCTCTGAGATATAAAATATATTCTTGTAAAATATTCTGAAACTTCTCTAAGTAACTCTGATATTTTTATTAAAAATTAAAATTCCATAAATCCCTTCCCCCCCCCCCCCCTAATGGCGTCGTAAGATCCAACAGATATGAGAGACATTCTCGAAGAGGACCTTTTCCGTTTGAAGATTTCAACCACATATATTGACATGTTTTGGCACATCCTTTTTGAGTTGTTATCACATTGAGCTTTATATTTGGAGTTCCTGGGTGAATAGTTAGGGTTTTTATTATGATGGTATTTGTTTCTGTTGGGGGTTATGATCAGAAGGGTTTGATCAAATATGATGCTTTCAGTTGGATTGAATCACCTAAGATTTTCTCCTTCAACCACCTCTTAAAAAGTCATAATAATTGTTTGATGGTGTCAACGTCGATATCTACTTAAGACGCAACCCATATTAAAAGAATGCATAATTACAGATACTAGATTTCGTCATGAGTGCGACATACTATGATTCGTCATGGGTGCGATACATAACAACACACTATGTGATTGTGATTTACAAAACAGGTATAAGCAGCATGAAGGTATACCCTACCGCACCTGCAGCATTATAGTTAGGCATGCAAAAAAACGGGTGTGACTTGTATACATAGCGAGAGGTCATGGAACTAGCAGAACAGAATATATGTAAATATTGCCCCAATGCAAGGATGCATTATTAGGTCATGGGGCTTTAACTATATCACTCCAATGTGAGAAAGCATTGTGATGTGGTGTCAGGATGAGCGCAAATGTCTATATTGTAGTTTTGGGGTTTGCATACCCAAGCGTGTGAGTGTCATGAGAGCACTAATAATTGAAGTGTAGAGAATGCTTGAACTGAGAACATGTGCTTGTGTTACGTGCAAAGGTTGATGGGTCGACTGACATATAGGTTAACCAGCAGTGCCCGTAGCTTTGTAGTTAGACATGAAAGAAACACACAGGTGTGGCATGTCGTTTACATAGCTAGAGAACACCAGCATACAATAGTAATTGGGTTGGACGGTTCCGCTTGAGGACATATTGTAATGATCTACGTTTTTCACAATATTTGATAGGTTACGTCTTGAGTGCAATAGTTGATGGTTTCCTTGCAATTGGTGTAATATCTTAGGACGTGGTAGTCTGCTACTAGGAGAAGAGTGCATGATAGGACATTCATTCTCTAGCGTTTATGTGCATATCAGGCCCATTTTCTTTATATGTCTAGCATAGAGACATGTTTGTGTGTATGCGACACCTCACCCTAATGTTTGTTTATCGTTTCATTATGTTTATTGCGACATGCTGATTTGCAAGGGTTAATGCTCCCCTGGATTCGCCCGCCGGTCAGTGGGGTGTTCCCGCATGCACGTTCGGCGAGCGGGAACATTCAGTCCGCATGAACATTCGGCAATATTCGGTGCGGGGCAACATTCAAAGGGCGGCAACCTTCGGCGGGCAACAACATTTGGCAGGTGGTAACATTCGGCTTCAACGACAGGATTAAGTGGGGAAGCATGTGACGCCAGTGCTCGATGCTCCCTATAGGCAAGCGGGATGCACTCGTATATTTATGGGATGCACCCACATGCAAGCAGGCTGCATGAAATACAAAAGGAGAATAATTCAGTTGCAAGATCAAAAAATTATGCAAAATACAATCATGACCTTGCCAAAGATTGCAGGATTGCTTTGGTCATAAACGTTGCAGATATGCTAAATAGAAATGCATCATTGAAGTTAGCATTTTAATAATATAATGTGTTTTGTATTAACACATTTGTAAATTCTACTTTTTAATGACATAATTAAAAAACACATCAAATAAAAGTAAAAAATACATAATAAAATAAAAAAATATTAGATTTGGCAGAATAAAATTGGGTGGTCAGGACTATGAACTGATTTAGGCTGCGTTTGGCACGGTGGTTGCGGTAATGAACATCAACATGAGGGTTAAATTGTCATTCGTAAATGCCCATCAAAGGAACTTCATCCACTTTTATGTCCAAACGGATGTGTTTGTTAGGTGATCCTTATTGAAAGATGGTTTAATCCATGCATTTCCGACCGCCACCACGGTGCCAAACGGAGCCTTAGTAGTTATGATCTTTCCCTGTGAAAGAAACAAAACGATCATCACATTGCACAAATAAACTGTTAGGAAGGAGGAGAAGAGAAAGAGATCTAAGATGGCTAGAGAGAATTAGGGTTGAGAGAGGAGGGAAGAAGGAATACCTGAATAGTACTTGCATGCCATCCAAAGAGGGGAGTCCGGTATACTTATACCCGGACCCAGGGCCGGCCGGCCAAGGGGGCCGGCCGGCACCAATGGGGGCTGAACCCATTTGGTTCAGCCCCCCTTGGGCTGAGTCTTATGAAGAGGGGGTTGAACCAATTGGTTCAGCCCCGTTGTCGCCTCCGTCACGTCTCTGCCGCCACCTATATTGCTGGCCAAACAACCGGGCCTCGTCCGGGGGCGTAACATTTCCCTCTCCATCAAAAACCAGCTTGTCCCCAAGGTGGTAATCGGGGTAAAGCTCCCAAAACTCGAGCAAATCCACCCAGGTGTTGTGCTCCGCGGCTAGATCCTGCTACTTGACCAGTAGCTCAGGACAGTACGTCGTGCCTCGGCGCTTCCACTTGATCAACAGTACGTCTTCTGGAATGGGGCGCAGCTCGCCCCCGCTAGTAGCTTCTGGCAAACAAGGGCTGACCTGGACATTGTCGCCAAACTTCCGCTTCAACAAGGAGACGTGAAAAGTTGGGTGTATCCTGGACCCTTCGGGCAATGCCAACGTATAAGCAACTGGTCCCACCCGTCGGGTGATCCGAAATGGACAATATAATGGGGTGCCAACTTCTGGTTCGTCCGCTGTGCAACGGACAGCTGCCGATAGGGGCGGAGCTTGAGAAAAACCTCGTCCCCCACCTAAAATGTGTCGTCATACGATCATGTGTCGTCTGAAGATTCTCGCGCAAGGTAGCGAGTGTTCGGTCACGATCACGGAGTGCCCGGTCAACTGCTGCCAC
The DNA here is from genome assembly GCA_039583875.1 of Platanthera guangdongensis. Lineage (NCBI taxonomy): Eukaryota > Viridiplantae > Streptophyta > Magnoliopsida > Asparagales > Orchidaceae > Platanthera > Platanthera guangdongensis. Next base: position 59,939,875 of record CM077160.1, on the reverse strand, counting down.
CGCTGTACCACCCGGCTCATAACTGCTCAGAGGAGGCGGACGCCCGTAGACCACCTCAAAGGGGGTAAGCTTGCTAGCTGAATGATAGGAAGTGTTGAAGAAGTATTCAGCCCAATGCAACCAACTCGTCCAAGTGCGGGGCTCGTCCATGACGAAGCATCGGAGGTATGTCTCTATGCCCCGATTCAATACCTCAGTTTGGTCGTCTGTCTGCGGGTGGTGAGCCGTGCTGAAGCGCCGGGTGGTCCCTTGTAAACGAAAGAGCTCCCTCCAAAAGTTGCCCACGAAGGTGGGATCGCGATCCGAGATGATCGCCCGAGGGATGCCATGAAGCCGAACAATCTCGCGAGCGAAAAGAGCAGCAACAGACTCACCGGTATAGGGATGGCTCAGGGCGAGGAAATGTCCGTATTTGGACAACTTATCAACCACCACCAAAAATGACTGTCTTGCCCTTAGACCGTGGCAAGGCATCAATGAAATCCATGCACACTGTATCCTAAATCTGGTGCGGAATCTCCAAGGCCGTAAGTAGCCCAGCTGGGGAGGTGGTCTCGTACTTTTGCGGGTGGCAGACGTCACACTGCCGAACAAAAAATTGGATATCCTGTCGCATCTCCTTCCAAAACACATTGGCTCGTGCCCACTGAAGAGTGCGGAGAACACTGGCGTGGCCACCCGTCGGGGACGAGTGGAACTCATGCATCATGACCGTCCTCCAAGCCGACTGGGAGGGTATGACCACCCGACCCCGATAGTATAGCCGGTCATTCTGTAGATGATAGCATGGAACTGCCTCACGTGCCTGTCGTAGATTCTGCACAATAGCCTGCAACTCGAGGTCTCGCTGGACCTCCTCCTGAATCTCATCAATAGCATCGAGCTGGGGGGTAGAAATTTGGGCTAGAGCGCCTTCCGGCAAGCGAGACAAGGCATCAGCAACCCGATTGTCCTTCCCTTGCCGGTAAACAATCTCGTAGTCGTACCCCAAAAGCTTGGTGACCCACTTCTGTTGGAGAGGGGGCGAAACCCGTTGTTCCAAGAAGTGCTTCAAGCTCTGATGATCAGTCTGAATCTTGAAATGACGTCCCAGCAGGTACGGTCGCCAGAGGGACACGGCATGGATGACGGCCAGGATTTCTTTTTCATAGGACGATAATCCCAACGTCCTTGGAGCAATGCCTTGCTGTAAAAGACAATCGGTCGCCCTTCCTGCATCAACACGGCACCCAATCCCACTCCGAAGGCATCCATCTCTACGACGAACTCCTTGGTGAAATCCGGGAGTGCTAAGACTGGAGTCGTCGTCACGGCTCGCTTGAGTGCCTAAAAAGCTGCCTCAGCCTCATCCTGGCAAGAAAAAGCGTCCTTCTACAACAGTTGTGTCAACGGTCTGGCAATCTTCCCATAATCACACATGAACCATCGGTAGTAGCCGGTGAGGCCCAAGAAGTCCCGCAGAGCCCGAAGGGTCTGGGGCCGCGGCCATGATACCATGCTCTCAATCTTCGGAGGATCGGCTTTCACCCCGGCAGCCGAGACCAAGTGCCCCAGATACTCCACTTCCTCTTGACCAAATGAACACTTCGATCTCTTAGCATACAACTGGTGTTGGCGTAGAATGGAGAATACCTGGGTAACATGGCACAAGTGGTCCTCCCAAGTAGCACTGTAAATGAGGATATCATCGAAGAAGATGAGCACCAAGTGACGAAGAAGGTCCCTGAAGATCTCGTTCATATTCGCCTGTAAGGTGGATGGTCCACCCGTCAACCAGTTGGCCATCACCAAAAATTCATAATGACCGTCGTGAGTCCTGAATGCTGTCATGTGGATGTCTTCCTCCTTCATGAGGATCTGGTAATATCCGGACCGTAAATCAAGCTTGGTGAACCGTGTCGCTCCATGTAGCTCGTCCAACAGCTCCTCAATCAATGGGATCGGGAATATATCCTTCAGTGTGGCACTGTTCAGGGCGCGGTAATCCACACAAAAACTCCAAGACCCATCCTTTTTCTTTACGAGAATGATCGGAGCTGAGAAGGAGCTCGTGTTGGGCCGTATGATGGCCGCATCGAGGATCTCCCGAACGTTGCGCTCAATCTCGGCCTTCTGCATGTGCGGGTACCGGTAGGGTCGGATATTGGGAGGCTTCGTCCCTGTCTTGAGTACAATCTGATGATCCCGAAACCGTGAAGGCGGAAGTGTACGTGGCTCCTGGAAAATGTCGACGTACTGCTGAACCAGAGTCTGCATCTACATAGGCACCTCAACTGACCCCTCCTCATCCGTCCTCACCCCCAAAAGTACCGCCATCAAGCTTCCCGCTTCCTCGAGCTGTTGGAGACTGCGGAGAGAAATTTCCTTGACTGGCGAAGAGGTGAGACCCTTCAAACAGAATTATTTCCCACTCTGCAAGAACTCCATGGTCATCTGGTCCCAATCAAAGGTCACCCTCCTCAACTGCTGCAGCCACTGAACTCTCAGCACCATGTCCGAACCCCGAATGAGTAAAAGATAGACATATGTGTGTCTGACGTACCCCTGCATCCAAACCTCCACTCCCTTCAGTACACCCTGGCACTGCAATTTGCTGTCATCGTCCACCATGACCTGGAAGGCAGCCCCAGTGTCAACCAAACGCCCAACCTTCTGTGCCACATCCGGAAGGATGAAATTGTGTGTACTCCCGCTGTCCACCAGAATGGTCACCCTCTCCTGTCGGACCCGCCCCGCAAGCCACATAGTGAGCGGAGGGGGGTTACACCCCTCCATGGCATGCAGAGAGACCCCGAGCTCGGTCAGGTCCAAGTCGCCTCCGAAATCCAGCTCCTCTGGGCTCAACTCGTCATCTGCCTCCTGTTGTAACATAAAGACCTGGACCTTCTAGCATTTGTGTCCCGGCGTAAACTTCTCATCACAGTTGAAACAGAGTCATTTTTCCTTCTGTGCTTGTAACTCACTCCAGAACAGCCGCGTCGCTGTCGGTCGTCCGCCCACCGGCGGATCCTTCAAGGTCGTGGCCGGCGTAGTAGGCCTCACTGTATTGCGGGTCCGCTGCCTGTTGAACCGTTTCTCCTGAATGGGGGCCAACTAGCCAAGCTGATCACGTGGTTCAGGCTACGAGGCATGTAGGCATGCACCTCATCGCGTAAGTGCTCCTTCAGTCCCGACACAAAACAACTGAGGAGCGTCCTCTCCTCCCAGTGTACCCTGTTCGCCAACCTCTCGAAGTCGGTTTTGTACTCCGTCACAGAACCCTTCTGACGAAGTTTTTGTAAGAGAGTCTCAAAATCCTTGAACTCCAAAGACCCGAATCGAGCAGTGAAGCCGTCAACAAACTCCACCCATGGCACATAATTCTGTCCCCGTAGAAACCACTGCGTCCACTGGAAAGCGTCATCCTCCAAGTGGAAGGATGTCAGTTGCACTCACTGCTCTTTCGGAACCTCCTGATAGCTAAAGAATAACTCAACTTTCTGCGCCCATTCCAACGCATCCCCTCCGCTGTAACGAGGTAAATTCATCTGTCAACATCGGGGGCATGTACGACCGATGACCGACATGCCCACGCCAACCCGCATCTTGTCTTCGAGGTTCATCACGTTCAATAGACATGCCTGGGAACTGTCGAAATTGTCCCCCCATCGGAGCACCTGGTCGAAATTCTCCCCACTGCATACCTCTTCCATTAGGGTGAGGCAACAAGCCATTTCCAACCCCGGAACCAGCGGCGCTACCACCTCTTGCCACCTGCCCGAGCCCGCCAACTCCTGCTCCCGATCCGGCTGGAGCACCCCAACCGGTCCCCGACCCGCCTGCACCGCTGAATCCGCCGAGAGCAGCGCCCCCCGATCTGAAACCGCCGAAGGCAGCGCACCCCAATCCGGGTTTCGCGCCCCTAGCGGAGCCCCCTGCGCCCGATCCCGCCGGCCCGTACCAGCCGCCACCCGTTCCGCTCGTTCGATCCCCCGATCCACCCAGTCCAGCGAAGCCGCCAGCCCTGGTGCCTCCCAGTCCCTGATCCGCAACCCTAGCCGGCCCCTCCAAGGCCCCCTTCCTCCATTTCTGACATTCTGTTGCAAACGGGCCTTGAAATTGAAGATCCGCCCGGTTCCTCCTCCACTACAGCCTTCCCCTTCAATTTTTGCGCCAATAACGTCATGATTTCCTCCAAGCGCCCATCAATCCATTCTTCCAATCGTTGAGTTGACGTTTTCACATTTTCTTCGATGGCGGCCACCGAATCGGTCAACCCCGCCAAGTTCTCTTCTAGGTTTTCCAAACGGTCGGTCTCCTCTTGCAAACGCGTAGCAACCATGATGGAGGAAAGAATCCTCTGATACCAATTGTTAGGAAGAAGGAGAAGAGAAAGAGATCGAATACGGCTAGAGAGAATTAGGGTTGAGAGGGGAGGGAAGAGGGAATACCTGAATATTACTTGCATGCCATCCAAAGAGGGGGGTCTGGTATACTTATACCCGGACCCAGGGTCGGCCGGCCAAGGGGGCCGGCGGCACCAATGGGGGCTGAACCCATTTGGTTCAGCCCCCCTTGGGCCGAGTCTTATGAAGAGGGGGCTGAACTAATTGGTTCAGCCCCGTTGTCGCCTCTGTCACGCCTCTGTCACCGCCTGTATTGTCGGTCAAACAACCGGACCTCGTCCGGGGGCGTAACATAAACTAACCATAGGTTTGTAAAAAGGCTCCGTTTGGGGGGGACTTATTTTCACCGGTCAAACGGTTACGACCGCATGAACCGGACCTTATTAAGGTCCGGTTAAGGTCTGTTTCATGCGGTTGAAACCGCTTGACCGATGAAAATAAGTCCCCCCAAACGGAGCCAAAATGTTCTAGAAAATAAGATAGATTTGGAGCATGTCCCTGCTACAAACCAAGTTGCTGACATCGTGACTAAAGCTCTCTCCCGGTCGCTATACTACCAGTTTTTATCCAAGTTTGGTGCCTACGACTTGTACGCTCCAGCTTGTGGGGGAGTGTTAGAAAAGTCTTAGTAAGGGCACGTCTAAGGGCCCATTTTTCTCTCTTTTCTCTCTCTTTGTATTTGTCTCACATCTTGGATTGGGATTTCGCTTCTTCATCTCTTCCTATATAAATGTATTCATACTTGTAATTTATCATTCAAGAAGTATATACAAGGTTTGAGGCCCCTTTTTACACACTACATGTTGATGTTGGAACAGCTAAGCTTACTGTAAGCTCCTTTCTTTTTGGTCACCCTCTCCTTATTCGGGTAGCTCGAGTGGCTTCGCACCTCTCACTATCGCTCGAGTGACTTTGCTTTGTCTCCTCTCCTTCCTTAATAAGTTGAGCTACTCGTTGTGTCTTGCGAGCTATGCACTTTTATTTTATAATCGATCGGTGTGTGTAGAAATGATTCTTCTTCTTCCTCGAGCACAACCCCTACCCGTTACGTTATGTTATGGAAGAATTCAATTGAACTTCTTGATGGGCTGGTTATTCAAAGCCAGCAATTGACAGCCAGATTTTGTCTCGTAACCAGAAGAAGTACAGGGGCCACTATGGTGTGGCTGAATGTAGAGCAGTCTGCCCCTACAACCTTTGATCAGTAGATTATTTAGAACTTCAGGAGATTTTCTTTCTCATAATCTACGAGAACGATATCTGAAGAATCGCTCATCCAGTTCGCATTTGTTTCTTTCTCTTTCTATACAATGACGATAACAAGAAAGATGTCAAGATAGCATCTCTTTTTCTTTTTTATCTTCTCTGTCTATAACGATCAGTAAATCATTCTAGAGTAGAGGTTTTCTTTCATTTGTTCTCTTACGAGTTATTTTCACTCCATTTTATGTGTCAGCCTAACGTCACTAAAGATCAGCCAGCTACTTCTTTCTCTTGCTTTGATTACGAAAGAAAGCTATTGATTTCTTTTCTTCTAGTCAATTGAGGTATTCCTTGCCCGGGAGCTTAGCCTTGTGTGACCCGAAATGGATCAGTGACAGTCGGGATACCTAAGGGTTCAAATATGACTTCAGAAGCAAAAGTCTAAACTTCAACTCTTCTTCTTTCACGAAGGGGTTCCAGTAATTGGTGGCAAAAGATATGCCTTATGGTCAAGGAAGATAGGGTTTTTCCTCACTAACAGGAAAAGAGAGACATGCGAGTTCGACTCTCGTTCTATCCATGTTCAGTTCAGAAGTCCTTATCCATGTTGGAACTGTTGATGGTAAACTACGAGATGCTTGAAGATGTATCGTATCAAGAAAGAGTTGCATCAAACGGCGGTTCAAGCTCAGTCAGTAGGGATCTAATTCTAATTGATTGCTAAACGGAACGATCTCTGTCGAAGATTCTCCTTCTGAATCTCTAACCTGCCTAGCTCTCTCAGGGGATTCTGGAAGAAGGCCTGACGCGAGAACGAAGGGGGTGGGTGACCAACTTCCTTCTAGATCGCTTTCTATTGCGCGGATCGAGAAATTGAAGATATCAGATAAGGTAGGTCTAATCAATCAGTGGATTCAAAGCTGCTTTCTTCTAATTTTGACAAGCCAAAACATTAATAGGTTGCTGGCGAGCCTTCTTACCAAGCTGTCTTTCCGTATCTTTCCATGTCCGTGTGCGAAGTTCGGACTTTACTCCGCTCCGAGAGAGCTATACGTCGACCCGTACTCCGTGGACTGTGCGTCCCTTGTTCCATGGGTCAAGCTTTGTGCCTCAAGACCATGTGAAAAAGCTATCATTAATAGAGTGCTCATCTCTTCGATCTCTTTCTGTCTGCTCTCAATGAGTTAATGTCCGGACCAGGCTCTTAATTAAATAGAAATCTCATAAGCTTGTCAACTCGCTCCTAGGAGTTGACAATGACTAATCTTTTTTTTCTTTACACTAGTCTCAGCCCTACTAATTCTAAGGACACCTTGCCTTCTTTCCTCATTTGAAAATGACAGGAGAACTACTTGCTTGTGACTATCTATCTTGTCAACAATGAAAGTTTCCTTGTCGAACATCTCTTTTTCTTATGAGACTCGAAAAGAAAAGAATCGCAACAAGTAGTCTTTCAATTCCACTCCAGTTCACCTTACGTTATTCTTTTGCTCGTGAATTCAAGTAAGCGCAGCTATCCCCTATATAGATGTGTTAGCCCTTCCAAGCCAAGGGAATACTAATCATGAGGGTAGTATTTTCTAATGGTGTTGGTTCCCAAGATTTTATGGACTCATTTGTTACCTGGGTCAACCCCTAAGACATAATGTCTCAAAACGAAGAGGTTAAGTCATAATGTCACAAAACGAAGAGGTTATAGAGAAACTTTTCTTTTTTCCTTTGTCTCGAACTTTGTGAGGAATTCCATTCTATCTCTCCAACAAACAAGAGGGCCCCAGTTGTAAACTTCCTTCATTCTAGTGAATTCTGAACATCGTTCGCGAAGGAACCGGACTTTTGATGGACTAGTGGCACTGCTTGACACGAAAATGAGTTTTGCTCTTCTGGGCGTTGGCTAGGATCTCTCGTGGTTTTCTTAGAAAGGCAAACTACTTTCTATAAAAAGCACCGGAATACATTCACTTGCGGGCAGTGCTACTGTAATTGAGATATTTGCATCCATTGGGAGTTCACATCCACAAAGGCTTTCCATTCTTAGAGTTATTGCTCGCTTTTCTTAATAGGAAGTGATTTATTTTCCTTTTTTGTCCAGAAAAGAACCGTTCGGGAAAATCACTTGAGAATATAGAATTGTTCTCATTGAACAAGGATTAGTCAATGTCTAGCCCTAGGATTGAAACCCACGAGTAGGGCTTGTGCTCATTAGTAGTCTATGTCCAGCCCTAGTTATGAGTTTTCTATAAGAGATTTGGGAAAGAGGGAGTGCTTTATGGTCTCTTTCGAACTCTCCTCTCTGGTATGTGCTTCCTAATTTCTGAATTCTAGATGATTCGAAAGAGTCAGATGGAATCCCATTTTGAAGAAAAGGATCTATATTAGTCATCAAATCAAGGGGAGTAGTCACAGTTTTCTCAGTCTCAAATAGTCGTTGATGAAAGAGATTCATCTCTTTTGTATAAAGAAAAATTCAACCTAACATCCCCATTCACCTTATTAGAAGAATCTATTGAAACGTTGCAATTGATGTTCGATCCCGAAAAGAAGGAAGAGATCTTCAAAGAGTTAGTTTTTATGATCCAATAAATACAACAACACTGAAGCCTTTATCCCACTATAGTGGGGTCGGCTATATGGATCTTTTGTCGTCATTATCCAATAAATAATCAAACTTATTCAAATGTTCCTGTTATTTTATATTTCGTTGAAAAAGGTGTTCAACCCACAGGGACTGTTCATGATATTATAAGGAAAGTAGAATTCTTTCAAGAAAGAATTTATAATTGATTTTTGACAAAAACAAATAAAGGGTAGGATCACTAATACCTATCTTTGTGTAATTATTTATTCAAATTTTGTCTAGCGAATTGAGCCGCTACACGAAGAATAGGATGAATAAAGAATAACTTATAGAAAGAGGCTAACAAGCCTAAGGCCTCAATACAAAGAGAAAGCGTAGGAAAGCAGTAAGAGGACGAGGATTGGATAGCTCATTGCGATAAAGAGGGCTAAGAAAGCGAAGGAGAGAAAGCCGTGTAGATCTTTCTTTGTCTCAGCCGCTCTCCCCAGGGCAGAATCTGTTTGATATCGCCACTAGATTAGATACGTGAGTTAGCTTTCGTTTAGTAGCTTCATCTCAAGCACAGCGAGGGGATCGGAGAGGAGCAGCATTGGGAAAGTATGATTCAATGAAAGCGCTTTTGCCAGCGTAGATTAATCTTCAGATCTTATTTGATTATGTCGCGCTATGGCTTAGCAGGAGGTCCGTCAGATAGTGTTGGAGCATGCGTTCTGCATCTCTTGATTTAAGAATAACAAATACCGGGATGTATTTGATCTCGTTTTTTTTGTGTTTTTATAATGTGCAGGTTGTACATGTTGAATGAGAAGACAAGCTCTCGGTCATGGGCGTGATCCAATGTTGTGTACATTTTAGAAACAGCAAAAAGACTATTATTGATAGTTGAATTTCAATCAGTCATAACTTTCAATTCAGGAAGAGTTATGGAACGATCCACAGCATTTTGGAATGAGAACGAAGTAATCTACAATCTGGAAAAGTTTTGAACGACAAAAATGAAGAGGAGATATCGTCAAGTGATAGTGAAATCGCCGGCGATAGCGAAAATGACATCAGACAGACGGCAGCCACGTCTCGCGCGATCGAGTCACGACGCGCATGATTTTGATATTGTCGGGCGATGGTCGCTCTCACCCCACGATAGCTCCATGACCCAAACATGATTGTTTTTCAACTAGCACGACCATCGCGCCATGGGACACGTGGCAGCTTGAGGAAATATCGCTTGCGATAGCTACCTATCACATACTTGTTATCATTTTTACAACTAGGTCCTTGTGTGGTTTAAGGGAAATTCGTCATGTGTGTAGTGACTAGGTCGAGATTAGATATAGGAGGAGGCTATAAGCCATATTTGGGCTAAGATAGTCTATAGCCAGCCGGTCCTTGGGAGAAAGACCGGTGAAGCATCAAAAAGGATTTTTATATTCGCCTTGATTCCAAGCGTCATTGAAATCAAACATTTTCGTATTCAATTTCTAATAAAATAAAATCATGTTTTTTTTGTTTTTGTCTTATTATCTTGAGTTTATTTTCATGTTATAAAATGTTTTGAAATAATACTTTTCAAAAGTTTTAACGCAAAATATATTGTAAGATCTATTTTTGTTAGATATAAATGCTTGAATTCAATATTCGTGAACTAGCGCCTAGCAGTAAAAATTAACGTCGGCGGTAGTGAAGGAATATTGAATTATTTCATTTTCTAAATATTAATCTTCAATATAATATTCTCTGAGATATAAAATATATTCTTGTAAAATATTCTGAAACTTCTCTAAGTAACTCTGATATTTTTATTAAAAATTAAAATTCCATAAATCCCTTCCCCCCCCCCCCCCTAATGGCGTCGTAAGATCCAACAGATATGAGAGACATTCTCGAAGAGGACCTTTTCCGTTTGAAGATTTCAACCACATATATTGACATGTTTTGGCACATCCTTTTTGAGTTGTTATCACATTGAGCTTTATATTTGGAGTTCCTGGGTGAATAGTTAGGGTTTTTATTATGATGGTATTTGTTTCTGTTGGGGGTTATGATCAGAAGGGTTTGATCAAATATGATGCTTTCAGTTGGATTGAATCACCTAAGATTTTCTCCTTCAACCACCTCTTAAAAAGTCATAATAATTGTTTGATGGTGTCAACGTCGATATCTACTTAAGACGCAACCCATATTAAAAGAATGCATAATTACAGATACTAGATTTCGTCATGAGTGCGACATACTATGATTCGTCATGGGTGCGATACATAACAACACACTATGTGATTGTGATTTACAAAACAGGTATAAGCAGCATGAAGGTATACCCTACCGCACCTGCAGCATTATAGTTAGGCATGCAAAAAAACGGGTGTGACTTGTATACATAGCGAGAGGTCATGGAACTAGCAGAACAGAATATATGTAAATATTGCCCCAATGCAAGGATGCATTATTAGGTCATGGGGCTTTAACTATATCACTCCAATGTGAGAAAGCATTGTGATGTGGTGTCAGGATGAGCGCAAATGTCTATATTGTAGTTTTGGGGTTTGCATACCCAAGCGTGTGAGTGTCATGAGAGCACTAATAATTGAAGTGTAGAGAATGCTTGAACTGAGAACATGTGCTTGTGTTACGTGCAAAGGTTGATGGGTCGACTGACATATAGGTTAACCAGCAGTGCCCGTAGCTTTGTAGTTAGACATGAAAGAAACACACAGGTGTGGCATGTCGTTTACATAGCTAGAGAACACCAGCATACAATAGTAATTGGGTTGGACGGTTCCGCTTGAGGACATATTGTAATGATCTACGTTTTTCACAATATTTGATAGGTTACGTCTTGAGTGCAATAGTTGATGGTTTCCTTGCAATTGGTGTAATATCTTAGGACGTGGTAGTCTGCTACTAGGAGAAGAGTGCATGATAGGACATTCATTCTCTAGCGTTTATGTGCATATCAGGCCCATTTTCTTTATATGTCTAGCATAGAGACATGTTTGTGTGTATGCGACACCTCACCCTAATGTTTGTTTATCGTTTCATTATGTTTATTGCGACATGCTGATTTGCAAGGGTTAATGCTCCCCTGGATTCGCCCGCCGGTCAGTGGGGTGTTCCCGCATGCACGTTCGGCGAGCGGGAACATTCAGTCCGCATGAACATTCGGCAATATTCGGTGCGGGGCAACATTCAAAGGGCGGCAACCTTCGGCGGGCAACAACATTTGGCAGGTGGTAACATTCGGCTTCAACGACAGGATTAAGTGGGGAAGCATGTGACGCCAGTGCTCGATGCTCCCTATAGGCAAGCGGGATGCACTCGTATATTTATGGGATGCACCCACATGCAAGCAGGCTGCATGAAATACAAAAGGAGAATAATTCAGTTGCAAGATCAAAAAATTATGCAAAATACAATCATGACCTTGCCAAAGATTGCAGGATTGCTTTGGTCATAAACGTTGCAGATATGCTAAATAGAAATGCATCATTGAAGTTAGCATTTTAATAATATAATGTGTTTTGTATTAACACATTTGTAAATTCTACTTTTTAATGACATAATTAAAAAACACATCAAATAAAAGTAAAAAATACATAATAAAATAAAAAAATATTAGATTTGGCAGAATAAAATTGGGTGGTCAGGACTATGAACTGATTTAGGCTGCGTTTGGCACGGTGGTTGCGGTAATGAACATCAACATGAGGGTTAAATTGTCATTCGTAAATGCCCATCAAAGGAACTTCATCCACTTTTATGTCCAAACGGATGTGTTTGTTAGGTGATCCTTATTGAAAGATGGTTTAATCCATGCATTTCCGACCGCCACCACGGTGCCAAACGGAGCCTTAGTAGTTATGATCTTTCCCTGTGAAAGAAACAAAACGATCATCACATTGCACAAATAAACTGTTAGGAAGGAGGAGAAGAGAAAGAGATCTAAGATGGCTAGAGAGAATTAGGGTTGAGAGAGGAGGGAAGAAGGAATACCTGAATAGTACTTGCATGCCATCCAAAGAGGGGAGTCCGGTATACTTATACCCGGACCCAGGGCCGGCCGGCCAAGGGGGCCGGCCGGCACCAATGGGGGCTGAACCCATTTGGTTCAGCCCCCCTTGGGCTGAGTCTTATGAAGAGGGGGTTGAACCAATTGGTTCAGCCCCGTTGTCGCCTCCGTCACGTCTCTGCCGCCACCTATATTGCTGGCCAAACAACCGGGCCTCGTCCGGGGGCGTAACATTTCCCTCTCCATCAAAAACCAGCTTGTCCCCAAGGTGGTAATCGGGGTAAAGCTCCCAAAACTCGAGCAAATCCACCCAGGTGTTGTGCTCCGCGGCTAGATCCTGCTACTTGACCAGTAGCTCAGGACAGTACGTCGTGCCTCGGCGCTTCCACTTGATCAACAGTACGTCTTCTGGAATGGGGCGCAGCTCGCCCCCGCTAGTAGCTTCTGGCAAACAAGGGCTGACCTGGACATTGTCGCCAAACTTCCGCTTCAACAAGGAGACGTGAAAAGTTGGGTGTATCCTGGACCCTTCGGGCAATGCCAACGTATAAGCAACTGGTCCCACCCGTCGGGTGATCCGAAATGGACAATATAATGGGGTGCCAACTTCTGGTTCGTCCGCTGTGCAACGGACAGCTGCCGATAGGGGCGGAGCTTGAGAAAAACCTCGTCCCCCACCTAAAATGTGTCGTCATACGATCATGTGTCGTCTGAAGATTCTCGCGCAAGGTAGCGAGTGTTCGGTCACGATCACGGAGTGCCCGGTCAACTGCTGCCACCGCTGTACCACCCGGCTCATAACTGCTCAGAGGAGGCGGACGCCCGTAGACCACCTCAAAGGGGGTAAGCTTGCTAGCTGAATGATAGGAAGTGTTGAAGAAGTATTCAGCCCAATGCAACCAACTCGTCCAAGTGCGGGGCTCGTCCATGACGAAGCATCGGAGGTATGTCTCTATGCCCCGATTCAATACCTCAGTTTGGTCGTCTGTCTGCGGGTGGTGAGCCGTGCTGAAGCGCCGGGTGGTCCCTTGTAAACGAAAGAGCTCCCTCCAAAAGTTGCCCACGAAGGTGGGATCGCGATCCGAGATGATCGCCCGAGGGATGCCATGAAGCCGAACAATCTCGCGAGCGAAAAGAGCAGCAACAGACTCACCGGTATAGGGATGGCTCAGGGCGAGGAAATGTCCGTATTTGGACAACTTATCAACCACCACCAAAAATGACTGTCTTGCCCTTAGACCGTGGCAAGGCATCAATGAAATCCATGCACACTGTATCCTAAATCTGGTGCGGAATCTCCAAGGCCGTAAGTAGCCCAGCTGGGGAGGTGGTCTCGTACTTTTGCGGGTGGCAGACGTCACACTGCCGAACAAAAAATTGGATATCCTGTCGCATCTCCTTCCAAAACACATTGGCTCGTGCCCACTGAAGAGTGCGGAGAACACTGGCGTGGCCACCCGTCGGGGACGAGTGGAACTCATGCATCATGACCGTCCTCCAAGCCGACTGGGAGGGTATGACCACCCGACCCCGATAGTATAGCCGGTCATTCTGTAGATGATAGCATGGAACTGCCTCACGTGCCTGTCGTAGATTCTGCACAATAGCCTGCAACTCGAGGTCTCGCTGGACCTCCTCCTGAATCTCATCAATAGCATCGAGCTGGGGGGTAGAAATTTGGGCTAGAGCGCCTTCCGGCAAGCGAGACAAGGCATCAGCAACCCGATTGTCCTTCCCTTGCCGGTAAACAATCTCGTAGTCGTACCCCAAAAGCTTGGTGACCCACTTCTGTTGGAGAGGGGGCGAAACCCGTTGTTCCAAGAAGTGCTTCAAGCTCTGATGATCAGTCTGAATCTTGAAATGACGTCCCAGCAGGTACGGTCGCCAGAGGGACACGGCATGGATGACGGCCAGGATTTCTTTTTCATAGGACGATAATCCCAACGTCCTTGGAGCAATGCCTTGCTGTAAAAGACAATCGGTCGCCCTTCCTGCATCAACACGGCACCCAATCCCACTCCGAAGGCATCCATCTCTACGACGAACTCCTTGGTGAAATCCGGGAGTGCTAAGACTGGAGTCGTCGTCACGGCTCGCTTGAGTGCCTAAAAAGCTGCCTCAGCCTCATCCTGGCAAGAAAAAGCGTCCTTCTACAACAGTTGTGTCAACGGTCTGGCAATCTTCCCATAATCACACATGAACCATCGGTAGTAGCCGGTGAGGCCCAAGAAGTCCCGCAGAGCCCGAAGGGTCTGGGGCCGCGGCCATGATACCATGCTCTCAATCTTCGGAGGATCGGCTTTCACCCCGGCAGCCGAGACCAAGTGCCCCAGATACTCCACTTCCTCTTGACCAAATGAACACTTCGATCTCTTAGCATACAACTGGTGTTGGCGTAGAATGGAGAATACCTGGGTAACATGGCACAAGTGGTCCTCCCAAGTAGCACTGTAAATGAGGATATCATCGAAGAAGATGAGCACCAAGTGACGAAGAAGGTCCCTGAAGATCTCGTTCATATTCGCCTGTAAGGTGGATGGTCCACCCGTCAACCAGTTGGCCATCACCAAAAATTCATAATGACCGTCGTGAGTCCTGAATGCTGTCATGTGGATGTCTTCCTCCTTCATGAGGATCTGGTAATATCCGGACCGTAAATCAAGCTTGGTGAACCGTGTCGCTCCATGTAGCTCGTCCAACAGCTCCTCAATCAATGGGATCGGGAATATATCCTTCAGTGTGGCACTGTTCAGGGCGCGGTAATCCACACAAAAACTCCAAGACCCATCCTTTTTCTTTACGAGAATGATCGGAGCTGAGAAGGAGCTCGTGTTGGGCCGTATGATGGCCGCATCGAGGATCTCCCGAACGTTGCGCTCAATCTCGGCCTTCTGCATGTGCGGGTACCGGTAGGGTCGGATATTGGGAGGCTTCGTCCCTGTCTTGAGTACAATCTGATGATCCCGAAACCGTGAAGGCGGAAGTGTACGTGGCTCCTGGAAAATGTCGACGTACTGCTGAACCAGAGTCTGCATCTACATAGGCACCTCAACTGACCCCTCCTCATCCGTCCTCACCCCCAAAAGTACCGCCATCAAGCTTCCCGCTTCCTCGAGCTGTTGGAGACTGCGGAGAGAAATTTCCTTGACTGGCGAAGAGGTGAGACCCTTCAAACAGAATTATTTCCCACTCTGCAAGAACTCCATGGTCATCTGGTCCCAATCAAAGGTCACCCTCCTCAACTGCTGCAGCCACTGAACTCTCAGCACCATGTCCGAACCCCGAATGAGTAAAAGATAGACATATGTGTGTCTGACGTACCCCTGCATCCAAACCTCCACTCCCTTCAGTACACCCTGGCACTGCAATTTGCTGTCATCGTCCACCATGACCTGGAAGGCAGCCCCAGTGTCAACCAAACGCCCAACCTTCTGTGCCACATCCGGAAGGATGAAATTGTGTGTACTCCCGCTGTCCACCAGAATGGTCACCCTCTCCTGTCGGACCCGCCCCGCAAGCCACATAGTGAGCGGAGGGGGGTTACACCCCTCCATGGCATGCAGAGAGACCCCGAGCTCGGTCAGGTCCAAGTCGCCTCCGAAATCCAGCTCCTCTGGGCTCAACTCGTCATCTGCCTCCTGTTGTAACATAAAGACCTGGACCTTCTAGCATTTGTGTCCCGGCGTAAACTTCTCATCACAGTTGAAACAGAGTCATTTTTCCTTCTGTGCTTGTAACTCACTCCAGAACAGCCGCGTCGCTGTCGGTCGTCCGCCCACCGGCGGATCCTTCAAGGTCGTGGCCGGCGTAGTAGGCCTCACTGTATTGCGGGTCCGCTGCCTGTTGAACCGTTTCTCCTGAATGGGGGCCAACTAGCCAAGCTGATCACGTGGTTCAGGCTACGAGGCATGTAGGCATGCACCTCATCGCGTAAGTGCTCCTTCAGTCCCGACACAAAACAACTGAGGAGCGTCCTCTCCTCCCAGTGTACCCTGTTCGCCAACCTCTCGAAGTCGGTTTTGTACTCCGTCACAGAACCCTTCTGACGAAGTTTTTGTAAGAGAGTCTCAAAATCCTTGAACTCCAAAGACCCGAATCGAGCAGTGAAGCCGTCAACAAACTCCACCCATGGCACATAATTCTGTCCCCGTAGAAACCACTGCGTCCACTGGAAAGCGTCATCCTCCAAGTGGAAGGATGTCAGTTGCACTCACTGCTCTTTCGGAACCTCCTGATAGCTAAAGAATAACTCAACTTTCTGCGCCCATTCCAACGCATCCCCTCCGCTGTAACGAGGTAAATTCATCTGTCAACATCGGGGGCATGTACGACCGATGACCGACATGCCCACGCCAACCCGCATCTTGTCTTCGAGGTTCATCACGTTCAATAGACATGCCTGGGAACTGTCGAAATTGTCCCCCCATCGGAGCACCTGGTCGAAATTCTCCCCACTGCATACCTCTTCCATTAGGGTGAGGCAACAAGCCATTTCCAACCCCGGAACCAGCGGCGCTACCACCTCTTGCCACCTGCCCGAGCCCGCCAACTCCTGCTCCCGATCCGGCTGGAGCACCCCAACCGGTCCCCGACCCGCCTGCACCGCTGAATCCGCCGAGAGCAGCGCCCCCCGATCTGAAACCGCCGAAGGCAGCGCACCCCAATCCGGGTTTCGCGCCCCTAGCGGAGCCCCCTGCGCCCGATCCCGCCGGCCCGTACCAGCCGCCACCCGTTCCGCTCGTTCGATCCCCCGATCCACCCAGTCCAGCGAAGCCGCCAGCCCTGGTGCCTCCCAGTCCCTGATCCGCAACCCTAGCCGGCCCCTCCAAGGCCCCCTTCCTCCATTTCTGACATTCTGTTGCAAACGGGCCTTGAAATTGAAGATCCGCCCGGTTCCTCCTCCGCTACAGCCTTCCCCTTCAATTTTTGCGCCAATAACGTCATGATTTCCTCCAAGCGCCCATCAATCCATTCTTCCAATCGTTGAGTTGACGTTTTCACATTTTCTTCGATGGCGGCCACCGAATCGGTCAACCCCGCCAAGTTCTCTTCTAGGTTTTCCAAACGGTCGGTCTCCTCTTGCAAACGCGTAGCAACCATGATGGAGGAAAGAATCCTCTGATACCAATTGTTAGGAAGAAGGAGAAGAGAAAGAGATCGAATACGGCTAGAGAGAATTAGGGTTGAGAGGGGAGGGAAGAGGGAATACCTGAATATTACTTGCATGCCATCCAAAGAGGGGGGTCTGGTATACTTATACCCGGACCCAGGGTCGGCCGGCCAAGGGGGCCGGCCGGCACCAATGGGGGCTGAACCCATTTGGTTCAGCCCCCCTTGGGCCGAGTCTTATGAAGAGGGGGCTGAACTAATTGGTTCAGCCCCGTTGTCGCCTCTGTCACGCCTCTGTCACCGCCTGTATTGTCGGTCAAACAACCGGACCTCGTCCGGGGGCGTAACATAAACTAACCATAGGTTTGTAAAAAGGCTCCGTTTGGGGGGGACTTATTTTCACCGGTCAAACGGTTACGACCGCATGAACCGGACCTTATTAAGGTCCGGTTAAGGTCTGTTTCATGCGGTTGAAACCGCTTGACCGATGAAAATAAGTCCCCCCAAACGGAGCCAAAATGTTCTAGAAAATAAAGACAACCCATTTCAGAACATCATGGAAGCATTCAGCATCAATAAAACCGGGTTTTGAACACCACATGATTTTCACCGTCAGGGAATCTGCTTTCCCAAAATCCCTACGCATTTGTCTTCAATTATTTTGACGGTTTGGAACAGTTTCCAACACTTGGAAGTTACGAGAGCTCACACGTGATGGAAAATCAACATCAATGAATACAATTGGATGGATTTTTAAGACAATTTACTCAAAATACAATTGTAGGGATTTGCCCATCTGGACTCCCTCAATCTTTGGAATTTTCTCACTACAAAGTTGTAAGAGGCTTCATTCAAGTGCCAAGTTTCTCCAAAACTGAGCTTATTATGATGAAACTCAATACTAAATATGCTTAAGCTAAATAGAAACTATAACTACGTTAGTGTTTGCTAATTGTTATAGTCCTGGTTGAAGTGTTGGGAACCCAAGAAATATCTGAAGAAGGCCCGGAATAAATATGGAACTCCAGATGAAAAATCTGAGCCTGAATTTTAAAACTACATATATTCACCCTTCAAATTATGTTGCCTTGAGATTCAAATTAATTTTCATATGTACACTAAATCATACTCATTGAGACTTCTCCTAACAAATGTTTTAATATAGAAACTAAAATACAAAATCTACGGGAATGGTATGAAAATGATGCATGGGTAAAACAATTTGAAGGAGAAGACGCAATGCATGTTAGTTCGTTAATGTTTTAATAAGCTCTACAGTTTGGCAAGATCCTAACATGGTTGATTGATACCTAAAAGATTCGGAACAAAATATCACGAGATTCACACCAACAAATGGAAGAAATCGACATATTGAGTAAAAGCAATAGAAAGAGTTGCAACAACAGATTAAATCTGATTAATTGCAACAATTTTCTATGGTTCCTAAGTTACTTTTACTGAAATAAGGGTTGAAGTACCTATAAGGAAGGAAGTAGGAGATTTTTGTCGACCTTTTGACGGCAGTGGTTCCTTACCTCCTTGGCGGCGGATGCGCGTATCGTGGGGCCTAAAAGATTGATGGCAAATCAGAAATCCATCAAATTAGTAGATACATATATCTCATACAAAATCATTCAGCAAAGAGACATCAATCGAGCATAGCGAACATTGCTTTCTTCACACCATGCAAACGTATGTTGGTTCATTGTATGATACAACATACTAACGACGAAATAGAATATAAAAGCCTAGATGAAAAGGTAAATATCATCAACTTGGCAGCATAGATATGAAAGACATCAAAATTTTTTTATCACAATACAATAAATTTTACAACACTCAAGTCTATCTCATCATAGTGTGGTCGACTATATGGACCCTTTGTTGCCATTGCACCCTATCTTTAGTCGTAATCTCACCAATGCCCAAGTACATCATGTTTTTTCTTATAATTTCATTCCAAGTCTTTGATCTACCCCTCCCCTGTTTAACATGCCTAGTGGCTAAACTCTCATAATGCCTAACAGGTGCCTCTAATGATCTTTTTTGTACGTGTCCATACCATCATAATCGAGCTTCCCGCATCTTCTCTACAATTGATGTGACTCCCATCTTATCCATATGGCTAGCAAATAAAAGCACAGAATATAGTCTAAGATGTGGAAGGCAAACTTTGTTGTGGATTTTTGGATTGGATTCAACAATGAGACTTGGTGAAAGCCCAAATGCAACTTTATGATGGCACAATGGATCATTATATGCTGTGTAGGTAGAGCCTAGAGCTTAAACATGGAGAATTATTACCTCTTGTGTCCTACACATAAACAGCGAGAAATGCGCATATAGCATGAATAATAAACAATGTTTCACAAGTAAATGTAGTGAATGAAACAGTTGAATTAAAAATTGTACATTAAATTTATGTCATTTCTATTTCTTTACATCAGCACTTTATTTCACAAGCAAATATAGTGATTAAATAAATAATGGGCATTGGCATTTTAAAATAGTGTGGGGTATTGACCGGAGGTGTCAAGGTATGTGTGAATATGTACATCTTCCAATTATTTCAATTGCAATGCTTCTTTTGATTTTGATGAACACCGCAATCGCCCTCCACGATAAATTTTAACTAATTAAAAAGATTGATGCTTGCAAATTGACACAAGGAATGGGAAAATAAGCAAAGGGAGGGCCTTGAGCAGGAGGGATTCATATGAGAAATTGAATGTTTCCCGTGAGTTTTTACCACTCTATCATCTGTAGTTTTCCATCAAGATCACTACCTTTCAAGTCCCTCTTAGTTGTGTTGAGAAGAATGCAATTGGCAAGAAAATATTTACTTGTATAGGAGCGCTCGTTCACGGGCGTGTTGAGAAGAATGCACACGTTTTTTTATGTTTATGCTTTAACAAAAATTTTAAGCCAAGAAAGTGAGGTTCTACACCGACTCTTAAGAGGGTGTCCACCATCGATTCCTTCATCATTGTTATTTCTTCAAATAATTTTCTTAATTAATCTCCCTTTTAATATATATATATATATCTATATATATGCATACAAATACATATACAAGCTGTCGTGCACGGGGGACTCCGTGGGGGCGACATTCGTCGCGGGGGCGACATTCGTCGCGGGGGCGACATTCGTCGCGGGGGCGACATTCGTCGCGGGGGCGACATTCGTCGCGGGGGCGACATTCGTCGCGGGGGCGACATTCGTCGCGGGGGCGACATTCGTCGCGGGGGCGACATTCGTCGCGGGGGCGACATTCGTCGCGGGGGCGACATTCGTCGCGGGGGCGACATTCGTCGCGGGGGCGACATTCGTCGCGGGGGCGACATTCGTCGCGGGGGCGACATTCGTCGCGGGGGCGACATTCGTCGCGGGGGCGACATTCGTCGCGGGGGCGACATTCGTCGCGGGGGCGACATTCGGCGCGGGGGCGACATTCGGCGCGGGGCGACATTCGGCGCGGGGGCAACATTCGGCGCGGGGGCTACATTCGGCGGGAGTGACATTCGTCGTGGGGGCGACATTTGTCTGAAAAGCTAAATCTCAACCAAAAGTACTCAGTGCGGGCAACATTCGTCGTGGCTGCGACATTTGTCGAGGGGACGACATTTGTCGTGGGGACAACATTTGTCATGGGAGCGACATTCGTCGTGGGGGCGACATTCGTCGTGGGGGCGACATTCGTCGTGGGGGCGGCATTCGTCGTGGTGGAGACATTCGTCGTATTGACACAAACCTTCTAAACTATCGTACACGACCAATGTTGCCCGCAAAGCCCTAGAGGATGGAGGAAAGACAACAGAGCCGGAGCTCCCCCCTTGGTGTTTGCGGCCGACGAAATCCGGGATTCGGTCGATCCCAAAAAACATGAAAATCAGGGCTTAAATAGAAAATTCGTAAGAAATTGGTCGCGCACGGTCGATCGCACGACCGTACATGTGAAACGTGCAATATTTGTCATGAGAGTGATATTTGTCGTGGGGGTGACATTTTTCATGGGGCGACAGTGGTTGTGGAGGCGACATTGGTCGTGATGGAGACATTGGTCGTGATGGAGACATTGGTCGTGATGGAGACATTTGTCGTGGGGGGACGACATTGGTCGGGGGCGGCGACATTGGTCGTTGGGGGCTGACTACATTGGTCGTTGGGAGTGGACGACATTGGTCGTTGGGGGCGACATCGATCGTGGGCGGCGTCAACGGTCGTGGGCGGGGTCATCGGTCGTGGGCGGCGTCATCGTTCATGGGCGGCGACATCGGGAGTGGGGCACCACATCGTTCGTGGGCGGTGACATCGGTCGTGGGAGGCGACATCGGGCGTGCGAGGCGACATCGGTCGTGGGAGGCGACATCGATCGTGGGCGGTGACATCGGGAGTGGGCGGCGACATCAGTCGTGGGCGGCGACATCGTTGATAAACATGAAGCTTGAGTAAAATTGTTGCATAGAAACACGGCAGGATAGGCAGGATTGGCAGGATTAGCTAAGAAATTATAGCTTAGTGCCTATATTTAAGCAAAAACAATGAAGCAATATAAAATAGTTGCGTATCATAATCTTAGGAAAACTACATTAATTGCATAGAATCAAGTTTAGAAAAACAAATTTGAAGTAGTGAAGCGGGCCCGAGGGCATGCACTTGAAGAGGAAGCAATATCGAGATGCCCCCAAAAGATGTGGCCTTGTGTGACCACTCTGCTGGATGCGCCTAATACCTAATCTCACAGCCTATGTAAAAAACTAAAGTAAGGTAGATGCAAAAATAGAATGGGCAACTAAGAAATGCAATCAGCAGAAGCAACTGGGAAAATACAGTGGGAGGAGAGGATGATACTTGTGGAAATAGATCAATTGGTTCTCGAGGAAGAACCAAAGAGATCAATATCTTCTCATCTTTGTTGATCAATGCCTAATCTCAAAAGGGATAAAAAAAAGAAAATACATAAGCTTTTTAAAATGAAACATCAATCGACATATAAACATGGAGAGATAAGTTTTAAGACCTATAGATCTGATAATATTGTTTGAAAAAATCTTCTCAAGTTTAACTGATCTTATTTGAAGCTTCTGCTACACTTCACTATTTACAAAGCTTCTGCATGGTGTTCTCATGCAAAGAGTATATTTCAGATTCTAGGCAAAGAGTATATTTCAGTTTTTTCTCTTTTATTTTAAGAATTCTTTTGTTAGACATGGATCTCCAATCTCCACCCTAAATTTGTATTTCTCTAGCTGTGTTATTGAAATTTTAAATTTCACAGGCATATGAAGACAAAATCAACAGCGGCAAAAAACAACAAATGAGATTGAATAAATTTATAATTAATATTATCAAAACTATCATTTAATTAACTGCTACAGAGATTAGATTAGCATAAAATTAATCGAACTATGGAGACGAAAAAACTTTGGAAGATGATTGAACAAAATAGCCAAGCATATAAAAAAATTTAGTTGTGCAAACTACTAAAATTATATGCTAATGAAACAGATCATCCACTTGAAAGAAACTTTTTTTATAGTTGATACAGATCATCCACTTGAACATAAATTAATCAAACTATGGAGACTAAAAAACAATGAAAGAAACTTTTTTATGCAAAATCATTGACCGATGTTGATACAGATCATCCACTTGAGCAATAGGTGAATGCCACATTGAACATCAAAATTGCAATTATAAGATCACACGACAGCGACATGATCACTGTCCTCTCAGTTGGAGATTTTGTTGTAGGTCAATAACATTGAGAATAAATTCAATAAAATTATGTGTTATCATTTTTAAGAACATAATCATCAATCAATATAATATAAGATCACAAAAAACTAACATCGTCTGCAGAAAATTAATTGTGTGTGCACAGACGACAGAGTCTGCAAAAAGCTATAAGGTATATTTACAATATATTTCCTTATATAATAAAGATATACATTCAGTTATAAAGATATATAAATATTTAATCTATATAAATATAGCTGTTTTGATTAAAAAAACAGATATCATCGAATTTTAAACACATATCTAATCTCTACTTCCCGCCATAATCCTTACCCAATCAGCCATAAATCTAAAGAGCTCAAAGTATTTTACCATCCAGATATATCACGCAGAATATATAGCAATCAATGAACAACTTAACTCTAATAAAGCTACAACTCCACCGATTTTACACATTGCAAACTCTACAAAAATAAGGATTGCAAATTGTTTTGCATCAGATTTGCAAATTTTTGGTCCACTGATCGGCCTCCTGTATCAAAAATTGAGAACGACATTTGTAGTACTAAGACGATAATCATTCTCTAGCATTCTATAACTATCTCTGGTTCAATTTGCTATAACTATCTCAGGTTTAATTTTTTAAAACTAATTTGTGGTGGTGGCGACAATTGCCAGTGGTGTCCCACCGCGGTTTGGCAGCAATGACGACGACCCACCAGCTCAGCCATTTGCGTAGGTTTAAGATGTGGTGTGTGCTCAAAGATCAAGATGGACATGAATTGAGGAGCAATACTTAAAATATATTAGAACTCTCTTCCAATTCAGTTATGCTACTAAAACTATACACTGATAACAATCCATAAATTTTGTTTCCCGCATCAGGCATACATTTTTTATTCAAGTCGGAATTGCATGTGAGATGCACTATTATGTGGCCTCTGGATTAAAAGATTGAAATGCAAATTAAATGGTTTATTTAATTGTGTGTTATTAAGAGAGAGACATCTGTAAAATATATGCTAAATTATCATAGCATGTATTATGTTAATGCTTTTTAGATGGTGCATTAAAAATCAAAAATAATAGCCTATTTAAAAAAACATAAGAACTTATTAATGCTCTTTAGTATGCTTCTATAACTTGAATCAGAGGTTATAAAATAATGTTTAGCACTCCACCAAAACTTATTGTGTGCTTCTCGAATATAACTATTGAACCTTATGCAGACAATCACCCATAAAAACTAAAAATCACTAAAAATGGCTATAGAAGTGCTTGTTACCTAATGTAAAGACAAATACAATCCACACAAAAATAAATCACTGAAAGGACATAGAAAGAAAATAAATCAAAAATAGCCTCAAACACTATATATTATGTTGTTTTGCAGCCAGATTACAAACCACAATAGATAATAGGTTTATAAAATCCAAACTAAATAATATTAGAGAGAAGGAGAGGATGATGAAGTACGCATACCTGTACAATTACTCTATGAGAACGGAGACATGGAGAGAAAGGGAAAGAGGGAGAGTGAGGGAGAGAACTCCTACAACAAAACCAAAAAAATAATAGTTTAGTCATTTTCATGCAATTCCGACTTATGAAGACAAAGGCCATGTAGACATTTTCCGTGTGTTAACGTTTATCGAATAGAAACATTGGAATTGCTTCATTTTTATCGTTTTTCCTCGATTGTTCTTACTTATGAAGACACTGTGCTTATGTGTTGAAGCATTCACACTTTTTTTGAGCAAAAAAAAATAAAACATGAAGGCAATAAGACCTATAGATCCTCAATTGATTTCTCAAACAGCAGCTTAAACCCAAACAATATTCACAAAAATGGTGTATGAACACCATGCTAAAAGTATTCACAAAGCTTTCACAAAAATGGTGAAAAATGCACTTAAGTCACATCTAAATTCATGTTGCACTCATGTTTGAACATGTTTACATTTCCTTGATGAGTTGTGCATAATTCATTTAGTGGTAGTATGATATGTAATATTAATAACTTTTGGGGGTTTATAACTAAGAGATCCTTGAGAAACTTATTAGTAAATTGCTTTTTAAATACGAATTAAATCCAAAAACTAACCTGTGTTTGCATGAAACTCCCCCAAAAGCTTCATTTGCTTATTTTGCTCCAACAAAATGGATTGACTTTCTGTAGAGCATGTGGTTGTTTCCACCAAGCAACTCTGAACTTAACCAGTAGCAGAAAACCAGAATCACTGTTTTTTTTACTTGCAGAAGCTTAATTCAGTATTTTCTTACTTCATCGGCAGTACAAAGCTGTGTTAGCAGCCTTAATCAGTTTCATCACAGTCTTATCTATGAAGATTGACCATTAAAGTCCAGGAAAAAAACCATTTTCAGATTCTAGGCATTCCATTTCCCCAACTGACGCTGATATTGAAATTTCATCTTGATGTCCTCCTCTTAACGAAGGACATGTAAAATTCAGGGAGAGCAGAGCAAAGAGACGGGGGAGAAGAGCTTGAGAGCTGATGAGCTATAACCAAGCAACAATGCTGGGAGCAGTGGCGAAAAGCAAGCTCGCGAGTTCTTGATACAGTGCTTACATAATAGGAAAGAGGAGTCGCGCCTGGAGGGCAGTTCGAAGAAGTCTGGCAGTTCGAAGAAGTCTGGGAGGGCAGTTTGAAGAAGCCATGGAGAAAAGAGAAAATGGTAGCAAGGAGAACTGAGAAGGGGGAAAATGGTAGTCGCACCTGAGTAGAAGGGGGAAAATGGTAGCAATGTAGTTGAGAGCTTACCATGTTTCGGTAGGGCAGCGTCGGCATGGAAGCATTAGCAGGGCATCGTCGCCAGAAGGTGTGTCGGGCTTGCGACGGGCCAGTGAGAAATCGCGTGGAAGAAATCCCGTGGAAGAAGCATGCGACGGCGACGGGCTTGCAACGGCGACGGGCTTGCGACGACGACGATCTTGCGACGGGCAGGAAGAGGAGGAGATGAAGTCGTAGGAGCTGCCCTACCTGCGCAGAAGAAGAAGACGGTATCGGGATTTTGAGTTGGGTGAACAATGCAGATCTCTATTAATTAAGCCCTAATCCAGTAAAAAGACCAAAATACCCCAAAGTTAACCCACCAAAACCGGTTTTATAAGGGCATTTTGAGATTTAAATGTTACATCGTGCCCTCATTAGGTATTTGCTTATATAATAAAGATAAAGATATATATACATATATAAGGGCTCGGGGCAAATAAGAGAAGGCTCGGCTAACTCAGGGGAGAGGGACGATGATCAGAGAGGGTGGACGAAGGTCAGATAATTGAGGGAAATAGATTTGTAAGTGTGACGGGCGGTGATGGAAAATTGCAGATGATGACAGGAAACTTTCAATACCTCATATGAATCCCTCTAGTCCAAGGCTCTCCCTTTGCTAGTTTTTCCCAGTCCTTGTGGTAGTTGAAAGCATCAAACTTTTTACTTAGTTAAAACCGATTGTGGCAGGCGATTGTATTGTTCGTCAAGATAAAAAGAAGTATTGCAATTGAAATCATTGGAACCTACACATTCAAACATACCTTGACACATCCAGACAATAGCCCATTATTTACTTGACTTAATCACAATATTTTCTTGTAAAATGAAGTGCTGATGTAATGAATTATAATTGACATAAATTTCATATAAAATTTGTGATAAAACGGTTTGGTGATCCTACCAGAAAAATGAGGGATGATGAAAAAATTCAGAACATAGAAAATGAATATTTACCAAATGTTTGGACTAGCACACCCAATCATACAGAGAACTAACAGAATAAGTGATCCTAACAGAGAAGGATAGTCGAAAGATAACATAATAAATATAGTGATCCAAAATATGAGTTAATTATAGTGAGTTTCTGCTCCTTTTTAAGCCAAATTTTTGCTCTCTTTTTTCTAGCAAAATAGTGAAAATTGGAAATAATACCTAGAGGAGATAAGCATTGGGGAGGAGATTGAAGTACATATCTAGATCGGTCGGGAAGCAGGGTTGTGGAGAAGGTAGAGGTTCTTCCGGCGAGGTAGGGTTTCGTCGTGCGATCCAGGGCTGCCGACAGTGTAGGGTTTGACGCGAGCGAAGGTGAGGGAGCCGAGCCGATCTATGGCAACATATGCAGTGGAGGAAGGGTAAGGGGTGCGGGATCGCGCGAAAGGTTCTCGCGATTTTGGGGTTATTTTGTTTTTGGGAGAGAGGTCAGAGTCAGCTCTCGCGATTTCGTGGTAAGGCCTGTTTCCAAAACGCGAGTATATTTTCAAAATACGTATTC
The DNA here is from genome assembly GCA_039583875.1 of Platanthera guangdongensis. Taxonomy (NCBI): domain Eukaryota; kingdom Viridiplantae; phylum Streptophyta; class Magnoliopsida; order Asparagales; family Orchidaceae; genus Platanthera; species Platanthera guangdongensis. Next base: position 59,912,571 of record CM077160.1, on the reverse strand, counting down.
TACATCCATTTTTAGAAAAAAGTAATCAACACGAAAGTTGTAGATATCGATCTACAACTCCTGATATTGTATGTACAAGGCGTATTTTGAAAAGACGCAAAAAAGTGGAAGATTTTGGGGTGCGACTAGTAAAATAACCGGTTGCGGTCAGTGATGGAACTAGGATTTTTGTATAACCCGGGCACCAATTAAAAGTCAATTAAAATGATATTTTTTCTTGCGCTAAGGAATTTAATTGAATTATCAAATGAGTAGTCATGTGCAATGTGATCAATAAAGCATGCATCAAACTTATAATACAACAACCAGCTATTAAACTTAAACTTTAATAGATATATGAAATGCAGAAGGCAACTGAATAAGATAATAAATCAAAGTTCAAAAGCACAAAAATAAAGAGTTGACCTCAAAAAAACCCTAATTGTAGAGTTCCTAAAACATTGGGTATTCACACTAGATGATTGGTCTTAGAGTTCCTAAAACAAGCATTTGAATTGAGAAGTCTTGCATGCATTTAGATGAGGGATTTAGCTAAAAAATATTAATGCATGTACTGAATGCTAAATAAAGATTGAAGTATTACAAACTAGGTCTACATTGTTGAGAACTCCTAAATGTCATGCTCTTATATAGTACTCTTGGTGAAGTAGCCACACCAGGTACTGTTTTTCCTAAATTGGGGGGTTCAGATTTAGAAAGACGGATATGAATTAGAGAGAAGGTGAGAACATTCTTTTGATTGGGAGTTTGAATTGAGAATTGAAGAAAAGAGAAAAAAAACATTACTAGATTTTTTTTATTTCATATTCCAAAAAATTATGAGAAGCATCCAGATAAGTAGTCAAATAACTTTATTATGAGAAACAAATATTGACAAAAAATAGAGTCAGGAATATAAACAAACAGTTACCGTGCTTGATATTTCATCCACGGGAATAAAAGTAAAGATCATAAGAGAACGAAAAATCATACCTCACAACACACACTAAGAGAATGAAAAAGCATACATCGCTTAATTAAGAGAATGAAAAATCTTACCTCATGTCTCACACGGGCCTCAATCGATTTTGCCTCTTAGTTTAATATCTCAAAAAAACAGCATATCCACAAAAGTTCATGAAATGGAGCAAGGACCAACAGAAATCAATCCTATAATATGTGAGAACCTCGATGCTTAATCCCAGGCAGCGGAGAACACCTCGTCGATGAAGGAAGCGAAGATCACAACTTGCATTCTGATAGCAGAAGCAGGAGGCGGCGAAGGATGAAGATCAGCCACTGCAACGCCTAAACTGTAGTTCGTCGTCCAATCGCCCAGTCGCCATCCTAGAGAAGTGGTAGCCGCCTTCGTTCCGTTTGTGGTCGTCGCCGAAGCCGAAGGAAGAAGGGGGGAGGGGAACTGGAAGGTAAGCCTCCTTCTTGCTTAAGCCTTAGGGATATAAGGGGGACTCACGAAAACACACCCGGGCATGTGCCCGGGTGTGTATGAACGTGGGTCCGCCCCTGGTTGCAGTTAACAATCACCATTTTTAAACGAGATAAGCTGTCGAGAGTGGCAGGGTTTGTTAAGTTTTGGGAATGTTGTCAGGGATATTAAGGTTCCTTTTGGGACTTATTTGTATGGGACAAGCGATTAAGGTCCTGTTAATGTGATTCGTGAAAATAAGTCCTCTCAAACGAAGCCTAAGGAATCATATTTAAGGAGGAGAAAATTTGTGTTGAGAAAACCTCTAACTTGATAAAAACTGATTATGGTTATTTTAGGTTGTCTTAATGATGAAAAATGATAGTTTATCTTTGTTGGTTGGAGTTTTTAGAAAGGTAGGGATTCATCAACTAGGTTGTTCTAAGTCGAATACTTTTTAGAAGTCACGTTGAATAGTATTTGATGCCACGTCGAAAGAAATCGACGCAACATCATTGTATATTCAGAGTTACTCGGAGTTTTCCTCTCCACTTATAAAAGCTACGTCGACATCTGATATCCAAGAAGCGTCGACTTCTAATGCTAAAGCTGCTTTGACTTTCCAAAAATTTTGTAAACTTTTCTCCTGAGTTATGAAAAACTCTTCAAGATATCATCGACTCCATCACGAAGATTATTTACTAGTCCTTAAAGCAAGTTTCAAGAAACATATAATTCTATCAGGAAAGCTATTCTCTTTGTCACTACCTATTTCAAGGAAGATATAATTCTATCAAGAAATTTGTCTTCTAGCTGCTACCTATTTCACGAAATAAATAATAGTTTTGGAACTTGATTTTGCAAAGGATGAAGAGATATTATTTGTCACTATAAAATAATCAGAAGAAGAAAATTGAAAGGAATTTGAATCAGTTAAAATGAATATTTGTCAGAGAATATACAAAAAAGAGGATCAGACAATATATGAGTTTGTTGTAATATATAAAAGAAGTTAAGTGATTGATTATTTTCTTAATAATAGACTTCTTCCTCCTCCCTCTCATTTAAGCTCAAAGCTCCCTTTTGCAAGACACTTATTTTTGTTGGTATCTACCTGTATTTCCAAACTCTCCTGATTTTACACTTGATCTAAACCTAAGTGTAGTTAGACATCTTTCTCGAGGGAAAGACGATCCACCGACGATCTTGAGCACAACCTTTCCCCCTAATCAACCAGGCTCTCACAACCTGTCTTCCATTGGTGACATTATTCATTCTCAACTAGACTAGGTGCACCAACTACCTCATACCAAGGTTCACATATTTCCCTAACTCTACAGTTTTACTATGTGCAGACCTAATGAGTTATATGGCGTGCATGAATGGCGACCCCTTCAAATATTCATCCAAATAACCTAAGATTATTATTGGGCGTCAATCATGATATTTTAAGATTAAATCCAGGAGATAATGTTTTTCCAAATTTATTTGGTATTTATTATATTTTCAGCAAAAATCAGGCCAGCTATGATTTTGAACATCAAGTAGTCCATCGTAGTTCTTAGTGCTCTCGAGAGACCTTCACAGGGAATGCCCTGTGCAGTCCAAGGTTAACCTTAAACCATAAGGCTAAAATGTCAAGAACAATTAGTAAATAGTAGGACTTCACTTTCACTCACCTCGGTGACTCGGGAGGTTAGTTTGGTTTAGACATCCAAGCGGTAGGCTCAGTGGTTGTGGAATTGGGCAAGTTAGCCCGATAAGCCAAAGGCTCGGAAGGTAGTTGTAACAGACCGGTTAGTCCGGAGAGCCGATGGCTCAAAAATTCATGGTTGCATGCGCATAAAGTGGTGGGTGTTCGGTATTAGACGGTCGATCGCACCGGCGTCGATACATTGACTCGATAAGTGTGGTTCTCACTTAGCCAAGGAAAAGAATAGCGGTTTAGCCAGCGGAGTACGCAGGAGCTCCACGCTTGTGTTCTTCGCGTTGATGCAAACGTAAGGGCTCGGCTTGGTAGTGCGGTTACCTGCCTCGGAGTGGGGTGGCCGGATCCACTGTCTTCGTTGGCCACTACGGAGGCTCCTGGGAGTGAAGCTAGCTTCCAAAATGGGGGAACTAAAGGTCTGTGCGCATAAAGTCGTGTGTGTTGCACTTGTATAAATCATGTCATAACATATCACTACACACATACCTGCATTAAAACTGACACCCCATCGTATAAATTGGTATAAGACTTTTTATACGATGAGAGTCTTACAAAAGACACCCTTAACTTATAAGTTTATATGCACATTCATATAAGTTAAGGTTACTTATTTCCTAGTTTAATTTTCATACACTTACTACTCTACCCAACTTGTTTACATTACCGCTTCCTTATTATAGAACTGCTAGCTTGTTTTTCCTTTTATAGTTCTTTGGTACATGCACCTGCTATAGTTGTTTTCACCTGCTTGTTCTACTCTTCTTTGTTGTCCTCCACTTTTATCCTCCCCACAGGGTGCCTAAGAGTCGTGGGGGTGAGACGAGGACGATAGATGCTTAGTCTTTTAACTAACGGTTGGTGGACCACATCATTTTAGTGGACTGAGCATCAGCACCGACAGGACAAGGAGGCAGGACATGAGGAGCGGTTGTTGCGCACTACCACTACTACACGGCGACAGATCGAAGATGGATTTCAGTTTGCTTCTGCTTATATGTTGTGAGTTGTGAGAGAGAGATTATTTGTATTAGGCATATACCGGGCCTAAGCCCATTTATTTTCTACTCTCTTTCATATTTTGTACTCATTGTGGACTATTTCTCTTATATATATATGACTCATGTGGACTTGATTATATTTATCTTAGATGTTATTTCTACTTCTTTGGTGATCACTAATGCTGGCAGGATCAACGTTTTGTAGTGACGATCACCCCGAGTGTTGGTGTCACCGCAAAACCACGATTCTGGGCGTAAGACCCGATAGCGTAGAAAAAAGGGATCTTACAAACTGGTATCAAAGCAAACCTCGATCCGAAGAGAAGAAGTCCACAAAACACTTGGTCATCCCGTGCATGCATTAGTTTGGGGACAAACTAAGCAGCGGAAGCTATGATGTGCCCATGTGTAAAGATCACAATATATAGTCCATAAATCAATGAGCTAGGTCAACCCAATTAGGAAATTTGACTTACCAAGACGATTCTTACTGTATCCTAGTCAAAATCGACTTTAGGTATAATTCAGTTAAGGCACGAGAATACCCGAAATGACTGGAGGAAGAGTCTAACGCGAAAGAAAGTAGTTAAGGCTTAAACTCTGATGTCCCTACTTTACTCATCAAGTAGTACTATCACTTGTTACCTAAACTAATAGGACCAACTTCAGGAGAATTGATGCCTATGAACCATTAGCGGAATAGTAGCAGACTCATAGACTTAACCCTCGTATCGATGGCCCGATTAGGATGAGGCGAGCATCATACCAAATACCAAGGATCGAATAAGAATTCAGGTTCAGAAGAGACCCACTTTGGACAGAGTCACATGTTGGCCCTATCCTGGAGAGTCTAAAGTATGGAGTAAATCAATAAGTTTCAGGATGGAACCCCAAGGCTAAGGTTGCACGACTTAAGGATTGTATGCATATCTAGCCCGAATATAACATGGTAATATCAAAGATACTTAACTCAAGGTAGGTAGGGACATATCTTTTGTTTTTTGTGGGTTTGACTTTTGTTTATTGGACAAATTAGTTATTGACTTGGGTTCCCTTAGACCTAATTTGGAAAATGTGTTATCCCAAACATAGTGATGTTGAAGTTGGTCTTATTCAATGTTACTTGGGCGTACTCGAAGGAATAAGAACCTGATCGTGTAGAGGGAGTGTATAGAGTCATTGTCCACACTCACAAACATGAACTCAAATTACCGGAAGAAAATTGTGTTTATTAGAATGTGTATTTCCCTGGAATAAAGAAAGATGTCATGGATTTTGTGACGCACAGTGAGGTTTGTCGGCTGGAGAAGGTCAAGTGCTCAAGACAATCGTGTCAGATCAGGATGGATGGTTTACGTCAAAGGAGAGAAGATCGGTCCAGGATTATCTGGGCTCTCGGTCGACATTCAGCACAGCTCTCCACTCCTAGAGCGGATCAGCCAAGTATTACGATGCGCGACATTGTCAAGTAGAGTTTTAGGATGGAGACTGTGGGTTCCTTATGATACATCTGATGCATGGAATCTCGCAGATACGGGGGCAGAAGAAGCTCAGTCCAATATATATGGGTCCTACAGGATCTTGTAGCGTATCGGCCCATTGGCTTACAGAATGGAGCTATCGCAGGAGTTTACGGGTTTGCATGACATTTTCCACGTCTCCTATCTTAGGAAGGCTCAACTATGGCCGGAGCAGCAGGTCCCTAGTATATATGGCTCGACAGCTTCTGATCGATCGGTCTGCTTAGAGCCGGTCATGATAGATGATACAGTAGTGTGAGTCTTGCGGTGTAACGCCCCGATTTTTCAGCTATTATTTAAATCCTCGTTTGGCGTTACGTTGGCGCATTTCCGGCTCGTGCCGTTGTTAGAGTACCTCGTTAGGTGTTCTTAGTGCTCGTAGCCTGTTTGCAGGGTTCTCCAGCTAGCCGGAGTTTGTTTTGGAGACTCGGCTGAGCCTCTCAGGGAATGCTTGTGCTTTGGTTCGGGTGAGGTTAGCCCGAGTGTGTGGTCATCGGAGGTTGTGTCCGACTTCGCCGTTGTTTTCGTAGCCGAGTGTTTAGCTACGGTGCGGATTTGTTCGAAATCCGAGAGCGTTAATTTTCGCGTCATTTCGACGGTTGCTAGTTAGCGAGTCGCCATTTATGTGAGCGTATTTACATGTTTACGCATTTAGGGCATAGCGCGCGATTTAGACGTGCAAGGTTCTAATAATTTACGTGTGCGTGTCTATGTTTATGTGTTAGTATGTATATATATATATATATATATATATATATATATATATATATATATATATATATATATATATATATATGGGTGTAAGTAAAAGTATTAATGTACATATAGGGGTTAGTTTATATGAGATGATATATATATAGCAGATTACTTGGTGTTTAGTTAATAGGATCGATTAGGGGCTGCTTTTATGCTTAAGCCAACTAAGTTAGGTTAGGGTTTTGTTAATTAGGATATGAATATATATGTATATATATATATATATATATATATATATATATATATATATATATATATATATATAATTTAATTAGGTTTAGGAGTTCTCCCCCCCCCAAACCGACGGCTGCCTGCAGGACCCGAGTGAAAACAAAAAAACAGGCGGAAGTCCCACAGTTGCTCCGACCGCCCGTTCGCCGCCCAAATCAGCCCGGATCTCCAGTTCGAGGCCGGATCCGAACTCCTCTAGGCAAGACCTTCGTTCCGAGGTAACTATTTTGGGATTTCACCATCTCTTTTTTCCGATCGGGTGTTGAAAGTTCTTGTTCTTCCATGCTTTGACCGTCCAGATTTTCTGTCCAGATTTTTCATAGGATTTTGCTGTGATATTGTCCTATTGGGAAGAACACTGCTGGCCGAACTCCTCCATAAGCCAAGGCAAGTTTTCCCTTGCCAAAGTAATGTTTCCATGTTTAAATTTGGTTGCTTGATTCCATGAGTGGTTGGTTGTTCTTGGTTTGGTATACGAAATAAAGATCGCTGTTTTATTTCCATCATTTGGTTTTCCATACCTTGTTATCTTGCGGTTTTCCTTAGGTGTAAATGGTAGTTATGGTTTTGTTTTTTTATAGTTCAAGAGTTTCATAATAGTTGCCCCGTGGTTGTTCAAAAAAAAATCGGATCGGTATCGAACCACCCAAATCTCATGTTTTGGTCTAGTGTTAGTCCTCCGGTTGCATGTAATGTCGAATCCCCGTGCTTTTGTGCGGTATCAAACCCCTAAATTTAAGCTTATATGTGTTGTTAGTGAACTAATCGCTCATGTGTTGTATCAATTTACTTGTGCATGCGTAGTATCAAACTACTTGGCTACAGCTAGTATTATGTTACTTTCTTTCACTCGTATTAAGTCGCTTGAATAAACAAAGTATGGGTTCAGTTCCTTGGTAAGCATATAAGATTTCGTAGGTGTAAAACCTCTTGATACAGAAGTTTAGCCTAAGATAATTGCTGATGATATGAAATTATCAAGTGTTCTATTAACTGTGGTGCTTTGTGTACTCGAGCTTAATGCATTTATGCGTGGTTAGATGCGTGTCTAGTTAACCAACGCCGTCAGCCGCTTGGCAGCCAAGTCTCCTAGGTGGGTTACTCTAGGTGTTTATGGTTCAGTGTTGACTTCATGGTAGTTTATGGAACTACCAGTTAGGGTTTTCCCGAGTCACTTAGTGCTGGAGTAGGATGTGATTTTAAGGTGGGTCGGATCGATGCCGCCACCCTTGTTTTACATCTTGTCTTATTAAGACGATATGGGTTGTTTAGTTGAGTTGGATTGATGCCACCACCACAACACCTTCAGATATTTAGGCCTGTTAGACTTGGTTGGACCGTTGCCACCAGCCTAGGCCCTGGTTACTGATTTTGTCCATCTCCAGTACTAGGTGACTCTTTCTGCTCTAGCTTTATGCTAGGATTTATTTTATTTTTTTTGCTAATCCTTCATGCAGAGATTTGTGAGGCTTGACTTCGCCCGTGCACTTGGTGCACCCCTTTTTACTCACTCATGGCGAGTATTTTTCCTTCACTTGATTACTTTATTCCTACCTGTTTCACTTCTTCTTTATTCTATTGTTTCATTTTCCTACTAATATATTGCTTTGCTGAGGTGTTCTTTTCCTTGAATGTCTCAGGTTCAGGTTTGTAGCCGACTGTGCGGCTAGGTTTCTTTTGAAGCTTGCTAGTACTATAGCTGCTGCTGAGTTTTTCTTTTCCTCACTCCTGGGAGGTAGTTTCTTTAGACTTGTAGTACAGATATGCCTACTCACCAGTGGGTTCATGTCATTTGTTGGCGCCCACTGGTGGTTTCTCTTTTAGATGCTTTGTACTTTACTTATACTGCTAGTTTTCCTATTTTGGAGTTTATTAAACTTACTTCTGGAATGATTTATGTTAGGTTGCTAGTTACTTTAAAACCTAAAAAAGAAAACAAATATTATATCTAAAACATAGACATCATGTTTTCTCTTCAAAAAGCTTAATCTCTACTTTCAAAGCCACGTAAAAAGGTCATTTTCTATATATATCATATAAGTTAAATCTAGAGTCTTGCATAGTCTTAGGTGTCCCCTGGGGACGCTTAAGCATTCTCTTAGGATGTAAAAAAAGGGTGAATAAAGTATTTTTCCGCTAAGTATAAGTATAATTTTGAAGGGTGGACTAGTTGATCCACGAAGCTGAGGGATACAGCCTCTAAAATATAATTGATTTTCTCATCATTAAAGCTTTTGATTTTTTTTTTCTTTATATAGTCTCAGTAGTTGGTGGTTGCCTGAGCGTCGGCAGTTAACCCTTGCCCGACGTGGCATCACAACGTGCGTTTTCTTCCACTCTGATACTTCTAAAATTTTGGAGAAAATGCGGGTTGTGACAGTTGGTATCAGAGGGAGGTTGCTTGACAATTTGTCGGGCAACCTTTCCTTTTAAGTATTAGAAGTTCAGCATCATGTCATACACACATCGATATGTCATCAGCACGTCTTGGCTGAAGCACGAACACTACACTCATAACATAACATGAAGTATACGGGGCATATTATGTAGTATGGGATGCATAATATATGTTTGTATATGGATCCACCATAGGAGGCAACATGTGAGGGTTATGTAGTATGGGATGCATAACCTCACCACATGAATGCGACTAGCACGTTTTCTTTTTCGTTGCATGAAAATGTTATGTAGTATGGGATGCATAACATTTTTATGTGTACGCCGCTCATAACATGCATTAGAGCCTTTTTAGAATGCATAGCACAATCATGCATAGCATAACATCGCATAAGCACAACGTGTCAAGCTAAAGACTTGCAGGATGACATATGTACACACATGGTTTTGAGTCAAAAAGAATATAAATTCATGCATACTCGATTTAGGCACAAGAGTTAGTGTGATGGTGGTGAACCATCTTAGGTTAGGCATGACATTTTGCCCTCTGTATAAAACGGAATATATATGTATAAAAAAAACCCCAGAGCAAGTTGGCAATGAAAGCAAGTACTTATGTAGGTTTGTCCGTACCTGTTTGTTTTGTCCTAGTAGTTGAACTAAGTTCGGATGGTTGCTTGTTTGATCTTTCTTTAGGATGGCGCCAAGCATAGGTGGCGAGGTCGACTCCCCAATCTGAGGGTGAGTCTTTGGGTGCTCAAAGCGGTGCAGTTATGGAAAGTCTGAGGCAGAGCAATGAGGCTCTATCGAGGCAGATGGTGGACGTTCAGTCTCAGATCCAGTCCCTGATGTCTGTGGTGGCAGGACTAGCCCCGAGAGCACAGGATCCTGCTGCGGGTTTAGCTATTCCCGCACCTCCTGTACCCCCAACCCCTTTGGTGCCTCCAGTGGTGGTGGCCCCAGAGATGGCTTTCATCACTCAGTTCCAGCGACTGCGACCCCCTACCTACGATGGTAAGGCGGACTTCATGATATTGGATGACTGGTTGATTTCCATAGAAGAAATGTTTCATTACTCTGGAGTGTCTGAGGATCAGAAGGTGATGTTGGCCGCCTATCAGCTGAAGGGGTTAGCGAAGAGCTGGTGGATGAGGGAGAAGGAGGGAATGGTAGGAGGAAGCACTTGGGCTTCCTTCAAGGAGATCTTGATGCGGAAATTTCTACCGTCAGTGGAGCGAGACAGGCTGATGAACGACTTCTTGCATCTAAAGTAGAGGCAGCTCTCGGTCAGCGAGTATGAGATTGAGTTAGTAAACTCAGTCGCTTTGCCCCTAGTTTGGTGAGCTCAGAGGAGGATAGAGCGAAGCGTTTCCTCGGTGGCCTGCGGAGCGATGTACAGCAGCTAGCAGTGGCTCATGGAGCGGTGAGTTATGCTGGGGCGGTGGAGGCCGCTTTGAAGGTAGAGGCCATTGAAAACGCGAAGCAAAGAGGACAGCAGACGAGGAATGAGAAGAGGAAGGCTGTTGAAGCAAAGGGCCCCCAAGTGCCTGGTGCTCCTTCGTGGAAAAGGAGCAAGGAGGTCTGTAGTTTTTGTGGCCGGTCGGGCCATCCTGCAGAGAGATGTTTTAAGAGGGCGACGTCGCAGAAGGAGCATGTGCATGCTATATAGGGTGCTCCCCGACAGAATGTGATGTGTACTCTGTGCAAGAAAGAGGGGCATGATGTTGCCCGTTGCTGGTTGAAGGATAAGGTCTGCTATCAGTGCGGATAGAAAGGTCATACCAAGGCCCGATGCCCGCAGCTCCAGTCTGTGCACCGACCAGTTCCTCTTCAGGCGTTGCCACCACCTCAGTCTATGGATAGAGGCAAAGGGAAGCTGAATGTGATATCTTCAGCGGAGGCTCAAACTTCGACGCAAGTCATTTCAGGTAAACCTTCTCGCTAGTCTTTTACTTCCATTGCAGATTAGTTTGGCTTTTGTTTTCTTTATTGATTGTGCAATTTTCCCGTTTATATTTATATAGGGAGTTTTAAGGTAAAGAACCGCTGGGCGCGCGTTCTCTTTGACTCAGGTGCTACCCACTCATTTGTGGCTATGGCCTTTGTAGAGCGGTGCCAGCTGGTTCTTGATCGTGTCGGTGATGCCTTTTGCGTCAAATTCCCCTCGGGTGATTCCGTGATATCAGATCAGGGCATTCTGGATTTTCCTATTATGTTGGGGGATTTCCCAGCCAAGGCAGATCTGAAGGTTATAGACTTGGAAGATTTCGACGTCATCCTGGGTATGGATTGGTTGTCCAGATACGATGCTGTGATCCAGTGTAGGGGTAAGCGCTTGGATTTCAATAAGGACAACGGTCATCCTGGGAGTATTTATGGCGATCCGCGCCAGGCCTCTCCGACAATTTCTGCGCTATGTGCTCAGGAGGTTATTCAGTTCTGATTGTTTTGCTTGCTTAGTCTCAGTGCTGGGGGCTGTTAGCAGTGTGCCGCTGTTGGATGAGATTCCTGTTGTCCGTGAGTTTTCTGATGTGTTTCCTAGCGACCTTCCCGGTCTTCCTCCTATCAGAGATGTTGAGTTCGTGATTGATTTGGAGCCGGTACACGTCCTATTGCTAAGGCTCCGTACCGGATGGCCCCGCGGGAGCTGGAGGAGCTACGTACCCAGCTGGATGAGTTATTGGAGAAGGGTTTCATAAGGCAGAGCTCGTCGCCCTGGGGTGCGCATGTTCTCTTTGTGAAGAAGAAAGATGGGTCGATGCGCCTTTGCATCGACTATAGAGAGCTGAACAAAGTCACCATCAAGAACAGGTATCCCATGCCCATAATCGACGACTTATTCGATCAGTTGCGTGGTAGCTCTGTGTTCACCTTCGATCAGGATATCATCAGCTCAGGATCCGGGAGTCGGGCATTCCACAGACGGCTTTTCGATCGAGGCATGGACATTTCGAATTCCTAGTTATGTCTTTTGGGTTGACCAACGCGCCATCAGCATTCATGGACATGATGAACCGGGTGTTCAAAGATTTTCTGGACAAGTTTGTGGTCGTATTCATAGACGACGTTCTGATTTATTCACGGAATGCTGCAGAGCATGATCAGCACTTGCGGTTGGTGTTATCTGCCTTGAGAGATCATCAGTTGTACGCCAAGTTGAGTAAATGTGAGTTCTGGTTGCCTCAGGTGTCCTTCCTGGGTCATGTGGTGAACAAGGATGGCATTTTGGTGGACCCGATGAAGATTTCTGCAGTGATGAATTGGCATAGGCCGAGCACACCCAAGGAGATTAGGAGCTTCTTGGGGTTGGCCGGCTATTATAGAAGGTTTGTTGAGGGCTTTTCTACCTTGGCAGCGCCCTTAACTAAGCCGACGCAGAAGCATGCAACGTTCATCTGGAGCGAGCAGTGCGAGGGGGCCTTTCTGGAGCTAAAGAGGAGATTGTGCACTGCTCCTGTTTTGACATTACCTACGGAGGGCAAGGACTATGATGTTTATGTGGATGCCTCGCATGTTGGGCTCGGGAGCGTGTTGATGCAAGAGGGGAAGGTGATCGCGTATGGGTCGCGGCAGTTGAAAACTCATGAGCGGAATTATCCTACGCATGACCTCGAGTTTGCGGCGGTGATTTTTGCGTTGAAGCTGTGGAGGCATCTACTCTATGGGGCCCAGTGCCAGATTTTCACAGATCATAAGAGCCTGAAGTACGTGTTTACACAGAAGGAGCTGAATCTGCGCCAGCGGTGGTGGCTAGAGTTTGTGGCCGATTATGACGTGGAGATCCAGTACCATCCAGGCAAGACCAACGTGGTGGCCGACGCCCTGAGCCACAAGACAGGGAATATCTTCAACCTCACGACGGACCGTTTAGTGGAAGAGTTCTTGTTGATGGACATCTCCGTGGGATGCTGTGAATTGCAAAGCAGTTTGGCAGTGACAGAGCCATCTTGGATTTCACTCACCAGGTTGCACCAGAAGGATGATCCAGATTTGTTACACCTGTACCTCAGGGCTGAGAGAGGGGAGTTGCCGGATTTCTCCATCGATGATTCGGGTACCTTGAAGTACCGCGACAGGTTTTGCATCCCCGCGGTTGGAGACATCAGGAGTATGGTATGCAAAGAGGCTCATGGATCCAGTGTTGCCTACCACCCAGGATCCACCAAGATGTATCATGATTTGAAGCAGATCGCCTGGTGGTATGGTATGAAGGGGGATATAGCTCGGTATGTTTCGGAATGTTACACTTGCAAGCGGGTGAAGGCCGACCATGGGAGGCATGGTGGCAAGTTGACTCCTTTGGAGGTCCCGACTTGGAAGTGGGAAAGTATCTCCATGGACTTCATTACGAGCTTACCAAGATCTCCAAGGGGATTTGACTCAATTTGGGTGATCGTGGACCGATTGACGAAGTGTGCGCACTTCGTACCTTATAAGATTGACTACCCGATGAAGAAGATAGCAGAGTTGTATTTGAGCGAAGTCATCCGATTGCATGAAGTTCCTGTGAGTATCATTTCAGACCGAGACTCCAGATTTACTTCCCGTTTCTGGAAGAGTTTGCAGGAGGGTTTGGGTACAGACTTGAGATATTCTACCACTTACCACCCTCAGACAAATGGGCAGACCGAGCGTGTGAACTGGATTGTGGAGGATATGATCAGGTGCTACATTCTAGACCACAGTGGAGCGTGGGATGAGCGTTTGCGGCTCATGGAGTTTGCCTACAATAACAGTTACCAAGAGAGCTTGCAAATGGCTCCCTTCGAGGCATTGTATGGGAGGCGCTGCAGAACTCCGTTGTTTTGGACTGAGGTCGGTGAGAGGCCTTTGTTGGGTCCCGATACTCTCGAGGAAATGGAGGTTGCTGTGAAGCTCATTCGGGAAAAGCTTCGGTTGGCTCAGGAGAGATATGAGAAGAACGCCAACCGGCGTAGGTCCGATTTGGAATTTTCGGTGGAGGATTTGGTCTTCTTGAAGGTGTCTCCGATGGTAGGAGTGAAGAGGTTTGACAAGAACCATAAGCTGGATCCGAGGTATGTGGGCCCATTCAGAATTTTGGAGTGTATTGGTGTGGCAACATATAGGTTGGACCTACCAGCCAACTTCCCAGGCGTGAATAATGTTTTTCATGTAAGCCAGTGATGAGTCCACTTTATATACCGATTTTCGGACTCATCTGGGCTAGTTTTCACGCATTTGCACTTCACTTTTAGTTCTATATCGTTCATATCTCATCTTATCTTTATTTCCATAGGAAGTGCACATTTATGCCTGTGGTTGTGTATTTTTTTTATTTTTATAGTTTGTACTCCTTTTTGTGATTTCCTGGAATGTCTGCACATATCAGTGATTGGTTTTTTCCTTTAGGTACAGGGGTCGTGTGCGTGTTCCGGGATGGTTGTGAAGCAGGAATACTGCGCACGATCATGGGATCTAATGCGCATGACCACTAGTGGTGCGCCCCTGATCGTGCGCACTACTCTACGTTTTCCAGAATCAGCCTGGGGTAAGCGCACGACCACTGGGCATACTGCGCACGACCAACGGTCGTGCGCCACTGATCGTGTGCATTGATTCCTCTTTTTTGGAGTCCTATCTGGGTAATTGCACGATCATTGGACTGAGTGCGCACGACCACTGGTCGTGCGCCACTACTCGTACGCATTATCCCAGTTCTTCTTCCTGATATTCCATGCCAGTGCGCACGAGCACAGGACATAGTGCACACGACCACTGGTCGTTCGCCTGTGATCGTGCGCATTGTTCATTTCTGCTTTTGTATAAATAGTGCAGGTCTCGCCCTAATTCAAGGAGGATCCGGAGCTCGACATTTCTTCGCCGTTTTTCGCCTTCTCCGCCGTTCCCCTTCATCTTCCACCCTAGGGAGGTGCTCCGGGCAAGCTTTCACCGCCAAATCTAAGCCGGAGCTTCCTCTCAGCCTTCTCCTTCATCTGTGAGCTTCAAGTAGAGTTTGATGCCATAGCCATCAAGCAAAGGAAAGCTAGCAAACTTCGTCCGCTATCGTAAGACGAAGAAGACGGGCCATTGGAAGGTGGTGACAGCCCTTCTCTATCTCGGACGCAGTTGAGGACCGAGCTTGGACGCGGAATGATAACCCGATGATTCTAACCGTGAATCCTCAGCAAGGCTTCGGATTCGGTCGATCTCTTGACTTGTTCTTGCTTTATTGTTGAATATTGGTGTTTAAC
Organism: Platanthera guangdongensis; assembly: GCA_039583875.1. Classification (NCBI taxonomy): domain Eukaryota; kingdom Viridiplantae; phylum Streptophyta; class Magnoliopsida; order Asparagales; family Orchidaceae; genus Platanthera; species Platanthera guangdongensis. The sequence goes on along the minus strand of CM077160.1, from coordinate 59,897,344 downwards.
TTTATTTATATTGATGAAGTATGCTTAGTTTGTAAAACGTTTTATACAATTATGTCTATGTGATTGTATGTTTTCGTTATTTACTTGAGTTGCGCCATATTCCATCCACTACCATCCACCCTTGCCGCACTAGCAATTGCTAGTGGCGTGCGTTGCAAAGAGGTGCTTACGACCCTCATTCCGCCATTCTCACCACCTCATCCGCTAGCCTTCTCGTCCATCCGCCTAGTGATTCGGTGCATAGCGGCCCGACTAGCCTTCCATCCCGCCTGGCGAAGCATCGCATAGCGGCGTTGCATAGGAGTAGTTAATAGTTTTTTATTTTCTTTATCCGCAATCCAAACCCCCCTTAGTTAGCTCCGACCTGAGAACTTCAATCTCAAGTCCTCCTCGAAATTTACTCCACCTTACTGTGTTCCTTGTGAGATCGATACTTGGGAAAACCCCCATTTTATATTACTTGTGCGACCGGTTCACTGCCGTGATCTTAAGCATCAAGTTTTTGGCGCCATTGCCGGGGAACACAGTCATGTGAGTTTTTGGAGAGGAAGATAGGAGATAGAAGCCCATTTCCATTTGTATATTTCATGTTTCTTCTTTATTTAAGTTTTTAGAATCTGTTTTTTTTATTTGTTCCTCTTCTAGTTTTAATTTTGTTGTAGCAGGTTTTCCTATTCTTTTATTTGTGCCGTGTAGTTAATTGTTGCTTAGAAACTTTCTGTTGGTGAATTATTCTTGTTGCACCATGTATTCTTATATGAATATCCATTGTCGATGGTGCGGGGATTATACGCATGGTAGTGATGAGTGCCCCACTGAAGATTGGGAGCATAATTCTCGTGGTTCTGTGTATGGAGCACCGTCTTCTTATGGTACTTCATACACCCAACCCAGGTCTTATGGTCACTCCTCTTCTACGCCATCATATTTTTCTTATTCCTCTCCGGTCCCACCTGTACCGAGGAGTAATGCAAAATGATGTTTGTGTTGTCATAGCACCGACCACGTGTTGAAAGATTGCGCAAAATTTCAGCGCCAGTTGGAGGAGGATGATGAACCAGGTATCCGATTCATTCCATCCACCTCTCAATCGGCTGCCCCTTCTGATTCTGATGATATGTTCGCAGCACCACCTTGTCTATGGGGGACTGCTGCAGGATATACCCATCAGACTTTCTGTTGATCGGTGTGTCGACATTGTGGCACCGTCTCTCCCCATGCACTCTTCCCCTCTTGTTGATTCACCCCCGGAGGAACCTGCACATATTTTCTCTGATGCTGTTGTTCCTCCGCCTTCTTTGCAAGAATTATCTATCCCTATTTTTAGTGAGTCGGTTGATGATGTTCGACCGGATTGTGATTCTGAGCCTGAGGATGTGCCCATGTTTGACGAGGATATTATTTTCATTAATGGACAGTATTACATCTTGGAACATGTGGACGCACCGAGGTGTGTTGATGAGGATATCCTCTTTGTTGAGGAAGTTTCCACTTCCTTGATGGATGAGGAGGTCCAAACCACCACCGAGGACCTCGAGCTCGTGGATTCCCCTCGCCATGACTCATATGATACCGTCGATGATCTATGTCGGGATCCTGCTGGGAGTGAGACCGGGACCACTCCCCCTATTTCTGATTCTTTTAGTTATTCATCTCATTTATTTCTTGATCCCATTTCTGTATCTGAGCCTGTGCGGGTTGAGTCTTCGCAGGTTCTTCAGGAGGACTTGGAGCTTTCAGCTCGAGTCATGGATGATAGCATCCTCTTTTGCGAGGAGGTTGATTCCTCCTCTGTCGAGGAAGCTCCATTCATCGCTTTCTCCTCATGCAGACTCCCTGTAGACGATACCTTGCTAGGCAAGGATTTCTTTTGTGATAAGATGAGCGAGGACCAGTGCTCCTCCTCTTCTTATTTCTTATTTCCTCTACCTGTGTTGGGCAGGTATTACTATTTGGGTAGAGGGGTAACTGCTTTATCACCGTATCGGTACCCGTTACCGAAACGGATATTGGAACAGTTACCTGTGCACTTTTTATTTCATATGCCCATTAGCTAGAACTGTTTAGAATGTAATAAGTCGTGCTGGGATGACAATAACCCCATTACTTATCTTTCATTTTCTGCATTTTATTTTTCTTGTCTATTTTAGTTTTAGCATTTCTTTTTGTATATTTTGTTTTGTTTTTGCGGAGCTCACCCCTGCAGGTATTCTTGGAAAATTGCATTGGCAGGGTTGTGATTTTTCGTATGGCTGGTCTGCTTCAAGTTTACATGCGTCTTCTGGTATGCTCACTGACTGAGCATTGGGTAACCTCTTCCCTTAGCTCTGTATGATTTTAATTTCTCTATCATATGCTGTGTAGTTTAGTTTAAGTCTGGGGGGAGAGCCAGTATTTGTTACCTTTTGTACGCACACATTTCTTGTGCATATTAGAAGCTTTTATTGTTATATTTTGATTAGTTCATTGCATCACACACCACTGCACCCACATGAGTGCGTGCTTAGCTCTTTGCGTGCTGTGAGTTAAACTCATTTCTTCATTAGATTTGGGAAAATTATGGTGCTGACATAGGATTGTGAAACGGAGTAAAATGTTGGCCTTGTTGTGTTTCTAGTCAACTGCTCTCGTCTCGTGTAGAAATTTGAGTAGATTTAATTTTTCTGTATGCTTTTAGTTTTATATTTTTCTAATTGCTTAAATACTTTTTATTCTACTCAAAAGTTGGTGAATCCGGTGTGAATCCAATGGTAGCTTAGGGATGTGTGTAGACGGCCGTTAGTTTTGTATTGCTCGAGTCGGGAGGATGGATAGTCTTTCTCGTTGGCTAAGAACTTGCCCCAAGCTATTCTTGAAGCATGGGTATAGGTTAGTTCACTCGCATGAGCGTGATGTAGGCCATCATTTTGGCCCGGTTGAGCTTTGTACCGTTCCTAACGTCATATCCTCGCTAGCCCCATTGTGCCTACCCTTCTTTTGATTCAGCTCCACCTTCATTCACCAAAGCCCCATAGCCTATCCTAGTCGCACACCCAGGTCGAGTTTAGTGTTTTATATTTTCATGTTGGGATGTGATGTGGTGTTATTACATGTGAAAATGTGGATGTGCTCCAAAGCTTATATTTGCTGAATTTGTGAAAAGAAAAGTAATTTGAAAAAAAAAAGAAAAGTAAAAAAAAAATGATGTTAAAGTGAAAAAGTGAAAAGTAAAATTAAAAATCCTATTTGACATGTGCTTCTTTTTGGAGTAGGTGGTGCACACACCCATATGTTAAAAGTTAAGTCTAGGGGTATATGGTACCCGCGTGTATTTTGCTTAGTAGAGGGATTCCTTTCATACTAGCTCATTTGGGTTAGGTGCATAGCCATTCTTATTTATCATTGTTTACCTCACCGAAACCAAAGCCTCATCTCTTCACCTAAAGTCCTACTAATTCGTGTGTGAACCAAACCAGTGCCGTGGAGAGAATGCGAAAGGGCAAGCATATGGTCACCGACACTGGTGGATTCCTTTGGAGGTTATCGCTGAGCCCCGATATTTGGCAATGCTCGCCTAGCGATTAGTCTACTTTCTCCCTACGCATGACCGGATGATTCACCGTGATTCTATTTTTGAGTAATAATAAAATGTTGATACGCATTGTGAAAACTATAAACTATTTTGTATACTTAGAAATTTCTTCTATTATATTTTTACTCGCGCGAGCATGCGACTTTGCATGGTACTTCGTATCGCAATTTCTTTGTTAACTAGTATTTTTTCCTATCTGCTTAGATTTTGTTTGCTCGGGACGCGCAAATAGTTAAGTCTGGGGGTGTGATGAGTCCACTTTATATACCTATTTTCGGACTCATCTGGGCTAGTTTTCACGCGTTTGCACTTCACTTTTAGTTCTATACCGTTCATATCTCATCTTATCTTTATTTCCATAGGAAGTGCACATTTATGCCCGTGGTTGTGTATTTTGTTATTTTTATAGTTTGTACTCCTTTTTGTGATTTCCTGGAATGTCTACACATATCAGTGATTGGTTTTTCCTTTCGGTACAGGGGTCGTGTGCGTGTTCCGGGATGGTTGTGAAGCAGGAATACTGCGCACGATCATGGGATCTAATGCGCATGACCACTAGTCGTGCTCCCCTGATCGTGCGCACTACTATACGTTTTCCAGAATCAGCCTGGGGTAAGCGCACGACCACTGGACATACTGCGCACGACCAACGGTCGTGCGCCACTGATCGTGTGCATTGATTCCTCTTTTCTGGAGTCCTGTCTGGGTAATCGCACGATCATTGGACTTAGTGCGCACGACCACTGGTCGTGCGCCACTACTCGTGCGCATTATCCCAGTTCTTCTTCCTGATATTCCATGCCAGTGCGCACGAGCACAGGACATAGTGCGCACGACCACTGGTCGTGCTCCTGTGATCGTGCGCATTGTTCATTTCTGCTTTTGTATAAATAGTGCAGGTGTCGCCCTAATTCAAGGAGGATCCGGAGCTCGACATTTCTCCGCCGTTTTCCGCCTTCTCCGCCGTTCCCCTTCATCTTCCACCATAGGGAGGTGCTCCGGGCAAGCTTTCACTGCCAAATCCAAGCCGGAGCTTCCTCTCGGCCTTCTCCTTCATCCGTGAGCTTCAAGTAGGGTTTGACGCCATAGCCATCAAGCAAAGGAGAGCTAGCAAACTTTGTCCGCTATCGTGAGACGAAGAAGACGGGCCATTGGAAGGTGGTGACAGCCCTTCTCTATCCCGGACGCAGTTGAGGACCGAGCTTGGACGCGGAGTGACAACCCGATGATTCCAACCGTGAATCCTCAGCAAGGCTTTGGATTCGGTCGATCTCTTGACTTGTTCTTGCTTTATTGTTGAATATTAGTGTTTAACTTTATTTATATTGATGAAGTATGCTTAGTTTGTAAAACGTTTTATACAATTATGTCTATGTGATTGTATGTTTTCGTTATTTACTTGAGTTGCGCCATATTCCATCCACTACCATCCACCCTTGCCGCACTAGCAATTGCTAGTGGCGTGCGTTGCGAAGAGGTGCTTACGACACTCATTCCGCCATTCTCACCACCTCATCCGCTAGCCTTCTTGTCCATCCACCTAGTGATTCGGTGCATAGCGGCCCGACTAGCCTTCCATCCCGCCTGGCGAAGCATCGCATAGCGGCGTTGCATAGGAGTAGTTGATAGTTTTTTATTTTCTTTATCCGCAATCCAAACCCCCCTTAGTTAGCTCCGACCTGAGGACTTCAATCTCAAGTCCTCCTCAAAATTAACTCCACCTTACTGTGTTCCTTGTGAGATCGATACTTGGGAAAACTCCCATTTTATATTACTTGTGCGACCGGTTCACTGCCGTGATCTTAAGCATCAAGTTTTTGGCGACATTGCTGGGGAACACAGTCGTGTGAGTTTTTGGAGAGGAAGATAGGAGATAGAAGCCCTTTTCCATTTGTATATTTCATGTTTCTTCTTTATTTAAGTTTTTAGAATTTGTTTTTTTTATTTGTTCCTCTTCTAGTTTTAATTTTGTTGTAGCAGGTTTTCCTATTCTTTTATTTGTGCTGTGTAGTTAATTGTTGCTTAGAAACTTTCTGTTGGTGAATTATTCTTGTTGCACCATGTATTCTTATATGAATATCCATTGCTGATGGTGCGGGGATTATACGCATGGTAGTGATGAGTGCCCCACTGAAGATTGAGAGCATAATTCTCGTGGTTCTGTGTATGGAGCACCGTCTTCTTATGGTACTTCATACACCCAACCCAGGTCTTATGGTCACTCCTCTTCTACGCCTTCATCTTTTTCTTATTCATCTCCGGTCCCACCTGTACCGAGGAGTAATGGAAAACGATGTTTGTATTGTCATAGCACCGACCACGTGTTGAAAGATTGCGCAGAATTTCAGCGCCAGTTGGAGGAGGATGATGAACCGGGTATCCGATTCATTCCATCCACCTCTCAATCGGCTGCCCCTTCTGATTCTGATGATATGTTCGCAGCACCACCTTGTCTATGGGGGACTGCTGCGGATATACCCATCAGACTTTCTGTTGATCGGTGTGACGACATTGTGGCACCATCTCTCCCCATGCACTCTTCCCCTCTTGTTGATTCACCCCCGGAGGAACTTGCACATATTTTCTCTGATGCTGTTATTCCTCCACCTTCTTTTCAAGAATTATCTATCCCTATTTTTAGTGAGTCGGTTGATGATGTTCGACCGGATTGTGATTCTGAGCCTGAGGATGTGCCCATGTTTGACGAGGATATTATTTTCATTAATGGACAGTATTACGTCTTGGAACATGTGGACGCACCGAGGTGTGTTGATGAGGATATCCTCTTTGTTGAGGAAGTTTCCACTTCCTTGATGGATGAGGAGGTCCAAACCACCACCGAGGACCTCGAGCTCGTGGATTCCCCTCACCATGACTCATATGACACCGTCGATGATCTATGTCGGGATCCTGCTGGGAGTGAGACCGGGACCACTCCCCCTATTTCTGATTCTTTTAGTTATTCATCTCATTTATTTCTTGATCCCATTTCTGTATCTGAGCATGTGCGGGTTGAGTCTTCGCAGGTTCTTCAGGAGGACTTGGAGCTTTCAGCTCGAGTCATGGATGATAGCATCCTCTTTTGCGAGGAGGTTGATTCCTCCTCTGTCGAGGAAGCTCCATTCATCGCTTTCTCCTCCTGCAGACTCCCTGTAGACGATACCTTGCTAGGCAAGGATTTCTTTTGTGATAAGATGAGCGAGGACCAGTGCTCCTCCTCTTCTTATTTCTTATTTCCTCTACCTGTGTTGGGCAGGTATTACTATTTAGGTAGAGGGGTAACTGCTCTATCACCGTATCGGTACCCGTTACCGAAACGGATATTGGAATAGTTACCTGTGCACTTTTTATTTCATATGCCCATTAGCTAGAACTGTTTAGAATGTAATAAGTCGTGCTGGGATGACAATAACCCCATTACTTATCTTTCATTTTCTGCATTTTATTTTTCTTGTCTATTTTAGTTTTAGCATTTCTTTTTGGAGCGTATTGGTGTGGCAACATATAGGTTGGACCTACCAGCTAACTTCCCAGGCGTGCATAATGTTTTTCATGTAAGCCAGCTGCGGAAGGGTGTGCGGAGAAGTGGGCAAGTCTTGGATGTCGTGCCCCAGTTGGAGCCTAACCTCTCATATGTTGAGGTGTCGGTCCGCATCTTGGATACTCAGGATCGGGTGCTGCGGACAAAGTCTATCCCGCTTTGGAAGAATCAAGATTTGGAAAGCGCGATTTGGGAGCTAGAGTCGGCTATGAGGGAGGCTTACCCTCGCCTGTTCACCTGATTTGTTGGGTATGTTTTCTTCCTAGTAACTTTTATTTTGTTACTTTCCTTCTATAGTAGAAGAAGCGTACGTAAAGTTTCGGGACGAAACTTTCCTTTAGGGGGAGTGACTGTAACGCCCCGATTTTTCGGCTATTATTTAAATCCTCGTTTGGCGTTACGTTGGTGCATTTCCGGCTCATGCCATTGTTAGAGTACCTCGTTAGGTGTTCTTAGTGCTCGTAGCCTGTTTGCAGGGTTCCCCATCTAGCCGGAGTCTGAGTCGGCTGAGCCTCTCAGGGAATGCTTGTGCTTTGGTTCGGGTGAGGTTAGCCCGAGTGTGTGGTCGTCGGAGGTTGTGTCCGACTTCGCCGTTGTTTTCGTAGCCGAGTGTTTAGCTACGGTGCAGATTTGTTCGAAATCCGAGAGCATTAATTTTCGCGTCATTTCGACGGTTGCTAGTTAGCGAGTCGCCATATGTGAGCGTATTTACATGTTTACGCATTTAGGGCATAGCGCGCGATTTAGACGTGCAAGGTTCTAATAATTTACGTGTGCGTGTCTATGTTTATGTGTTAGTATGTATATATATATATATATATATATATATTGCTAAGTAAATATTAATGTACTATAGGGGTTAATTTATATAAGATGATATATATATATAGCGGATTACTTGGTGAATCCGGTGTGCTTAATCCGACGGTAGCTTAGGGATTAGTGTGTAGACGGCCGTTAGTTTTGTATTGCTCGAGTCGGGAGGATGGATAGTCTTTCTCGTTGGCTAAGAACTTGCCCCGAAATCAGCTATTCTTGAAGCATGGGTATAGGTTAGTTCACTCGCATGAGCGTGATGTAGGATTTCCATCTCTTTTTTTGGCCCGGTTGAGAGTTCTTTTCTTCCATGTACCGCCCAGATTTCTGTCCGATTTTTCATAGGATTTTGCTGTGATCTTGTCCTATTCTTTTGGGAAGAACACTGCTGGCCGAACCTCATTCACCAAAGCCCATAGCAAGTTTTCCTAGTCGCACACCCAGGTCGAGTTTAGTGTTTTATATTTTCATGTTGGGATTGTGATGTGGTGTTATTCATGTGAAAATGTGGATGTTTTATTTCCAAAGCTTATATTTGCTAGAATTTGTGAAAGAGTTTCATAATAGTTGCCCGTGGTTGTTCAAAAAAAAAATCGGATCGGTATCGAACCACCCAAATCTCATGCTTTGGTCTAGTGTTAGTCCTCCGGTTGCATGTAATGTCGAATCCCCGTGCTTTTGTGCGGTATCAAACCCCTAAATTTAAGCTTATCCTATGTGTTGTTAGTGAACTAATTGCTCATGTGTTGTATCAATTTACTTGTGCGTGCGTAGTATCACACACTATGTTAAAAGCTACAGCTAGTATTGTGTTACTTTCTTTCACTTGTATTAAGTTGCTTGAATAAACAAAGTATGGGTTCAGTTCCTTGGTAAGCATATAAGATTTCGTAGGTGTAAACCTCTTGATACAGAAGTTTAGCCTAAGATAACTGCTGATGATATGAAATTATCAAGTGTTCTATTAACTGTGGTGCTTTGTGTACTCGAGCTTAATGTATTTATGCGTGGTTAGATGCGTGTCTCGTTAACCAACGCCGTCAGCCGCTTGGCAACCAAGTCTCCTAGGTGGGTTACTCTAGGTGTTTAGGGTTCAGTGTTGACTTCATGGTGGTTCATGGAACTACCAGTTAGGGTTTTCCTGAGTCACTTAGTGCAGGAGTAGGATGTGATTTTGAGGTGGGTCGGACCGATGCCGCCACCCTTGTTTTACTTCTTGTCTTATTAAGACGATATGGGTTGTTTGGTTGAGTTGCACTGATGCCACCACCACAACACCTTCAGATATTTAGGCATGTTAGACTTGGTTGGACCGTTGCCACCAGCCTAGGCCCTGGTTACTAATTTTGTCCATCTCCAGTACTAGGTGACTCTTTCTGCTCTAGCTTTATGCTAGGATTTAGTTTATTTTTTTTGCTAATCCTTCTTGCAGAGATTTGTGAAGCTTGACTTCGCCCGTGCACTTGGTGCACCCCTTTTTACTCACTCATGGCGAGTATTTTTCCTTCACTTGATTACTTTATTCCTACCTGTTTCACTTCTTCTTTATTTTATTGTTTCATTTTCCTACTGATATATTGCTTTGCTGAGGTGTTCTTTTCCTTGAATGCCTCAGGTTCAGGTTTGTAGCCGACTGTGCGGCTAGGTTTCTTCTGAAGCTTGCTAGTGCTAGAGCTGCTGCTGAGTTTTTCTTTTCCTCACTCCTGGGAGGTAGTTTCTTTAGACTTGTAGTACAGATATGCCTACTCACCAGTGGGTTCGTGTCAGTTGTTGGTGCCCACTGGTGGTTTCTCTTTTAGATGCTTTGTACTTTACTTATACTGCTAGTTTTCCTGTTTTGGAGTTTATTAAACTTACTTCTGGAATGATTTATGTTAGGTTGCTAGTTACTTTAAAACCTAAAAAAGAAAACAAATATTATATCTAAAACATAGACACCATGTTTTCTCTTCAAAAAGCTTAATCTCTACTTTCAAAGCCACGTAAAAAGGTCATTTTCTATATATATCATATAAGTTAAATCTAGAGTCTTGCATAGTCTTAGGTGTCCCCTGGGGATGCTTAAGCATTCTCTTAGGATGTAAAAAAAGGGTGAATAAAGTATTTTTCCACTACGTATAAGTATAATTTTGAAGGGTGGACTAGTTGATCCACGAAGCCGAAGGATACAACCTCTAAAATATAATTGATTTTCTCATCATTAAAGCTTTTGATTTTTTTTCTTTATATAGTCACAGTAGTTGGTGGTTGCCTGAGCGTCAGCAGTTATCCCCTGCCCGACGTGGCATCACAACACGCATTTTCTTCCACTCCGATACTTCTAAAATTTTGGAGAAAATGCGGGTTGTGACAGTTGGTATCAGAGGGAGGTTGCTTGACAATTTGTCGGGCAACCTTTCCTTTTAAGTATTAGAAGTTTAGCATCATGTCATACACACACCGATATGTAATCAACACGTCTTGGCTGAAGCACGAACAATACACTCATAGCATAACATGAAGTATACAAGGCATATTATATAGTATGAGATGCATAATATGTGTTTGTATATAGATCCACCATAGGAGGCAACATGTGAGGGTTATGTAGTATGGGATGCATAACCTCACCACATGAATGCGACTAACACGTTTTCTTTTTCGTTGCATGAAAATGTTATGTAGTATGGGATGCATAACATTTTCATGTGTACGCCGCTCATAACATGCATTAGGGCCTTTTTAGAATGCATAGCACAATCATGCATAACATAACATCACATAAGCACAACGTGCCAAGCTAAAGACTTGCAGGATGACATATGTACACACATGGTTTTGAGTCAAAAAGAATGCATGCCATACTCGATTTATGCACAAGAGTTAGTGTGATGGTGGTGAACCGTCTTAGGTTAGGCATGACATTTTTCCCTCTGTATAAAATGAAATATATATGTATAAAAAAAACCCCAGAGCAAGTTGGCAGTGAAAGCAAGTACTTATGTAGGTTTGTTCGTACCTGTTTGTTTTATCCTAGTAGTTGAACTAAGTTCTGATGGTTGCTTGATTGATCTTTCTTTAGGATGGCGCCTAAGCGTAGGTGGCGAGGTCGACTCCCCAATCTGAGGGCGAGTATTCGGGTGCTCAAAGCGGTGCAGTTATGGAAAGTCTGAGGCAGAGCAATGAGGCTCTATCGAGGTAGATGGTGGACGTTCAGTCTCAGATCCATTCCCTGATGTCTGTGGTGGCAGGACTAGCCCCGAGAGCGCAGGATCCTGCTACGGGTTTAGCTGTTCCCGCACCTCCTGCACCCCCAGCCCCTTTGGTGCCTCCAGTGGTGGTGCCCCCGGAGATGGCTTTCATCACTCAGTTCTAGCGACTGCGACCCTCTACCTACGATGGTAAGGCGGACTTCATGATATTGGATGACTGGTTGATTTCCATAGAAGAAATGTTTCATTACTCTGGAGTGTCTGAGGATCAGAAGGTGATGTTGGCCGCCTATCAGCTGAAGGGGTTAGCGAAGAGCTGGTGGATGAGGGAGAAGGAGGGAATGGTAGGAGGAAGCACCTAGGCTTCCTTCAAGGAGATCTTGATGCGGAAATTTCTACCGTCAGTGGAGCGAGACAGGCTGATGAACGACTTCTTGCATCTAAAGTAGAGGCAGCTCTCGGTCAGCGAGTATGAGATTGAGTTAGTAAACTCAGTCGATTTGCCCCTAGTTTGGTGAGCTCAGAGGAGGATAGAGCGAAGCGTTTCCTCGGTGGCCTGCGGAGCGATGTACAACAGCTAGTAGTGGCTCATGGAGCGGTGAGTTATGCTGGGGTGGTGGAGGCCGCTTTGAAGGTAGATGCCATCGAAAACGCGAAGCAAAGAGGACATCAGGCGAGGAATGAGAAGAGGAAGGCTATTGAAGCAAAGGGCCCCCCAAGTGCCTGGTGCTCCTTCGTGGAAGAGGAGCAAGGAGGTCTGTAGTTTTTGTGGCCGGTCGGGCCATCCTGCAGAGAGATGTTTCAAGAGGGCGGCGACGTAGAAGGAGCATGTGCATGCTATACAGGGTGCTCCCCGGCAGAATGTGGTTTGTACTCTGTGCAAGAAAGAGGGGCATGATGTTGCCCGTTGCTGGTTGAAGGACAAGGACTGCTTCATTGGACAGAAAGGTCATACCAAGCGATGCCCGCAGTCCAGTCTGTGCACACCAGTTCCTCTTCAGGCGTTGCCACCGCCTCATCTATGATTCCAGAGGCAAAGGAAGCGTGTGATATCCTCAACAAGGCTTTGGATTTCGGTCGATCTCTTCCAATGCAGATTAGTTTGGCTTTTGTTTTCTTTATTGATTGTGCAATTTGGTCCCGTTTATATTTATATAGGGAGTATTTAAGGTAAAGAACCGCTGGGCGCGCGTTCTCTTTGACTCAGGTGCTACCCACTCATTTGTGGCTAGGGCCTTTGTAGAGCGGTGCCAGCTGGTTCTTGATCGTGTCGGTGATGCCTTTTGCGTCAAATTCCCCTCGGGTGATTCCGTGATATCAGATCAGGGCATTCTGGATTGTCCTAGTATGTTGGGGGATTTCCCAGCCAAGGCAGATCTGAAGGTTATAGGCTTGGAAGATTTCGACGTCATCCTGGGTATGGATTGGTTGTCCAGATATGATGTAGTGATCCAGTGCAGGGGTAAGCGCTTGGATTTCAAGAAGGACAACGGTCAGCATGGGAGTATTTATGGCGATCCGCGCCAGGCCTCTCCGGCGATTTCTGCGGTATGTACTCAGAGGTTATTCAGTTCTGATTGTTTTGCTTGCTTAGTCTCAGTGCTGGGGGCTGTTAGCAGTGTGCCGCTGTTGGATGAGATTCCTGTTGTCCGTGAGTTTTCTGATGTGTTTCCTAACGACCTTCCCGGTCTTCCCCCTGTCAGAGATGTCGAGTTCGTGATTGATTTGGAGCTGGGTATGCGTCCTATTGCTAAGGCGCCATACCGGATGGCCCCGCGGGAGCTGGAGGAGCTGCGTACCCAGCTGGATGAGTTATTGGAGAAGGGTTTCATAAGGCAGAGCTCGTCGCCCTGGGGTGCACCTGTTCTCTTTGTGAAGAAGAAATATGGGTCGATGCGCCTTTGCATCGACTATAGAGAGTTGAACAAAGTCACCATCAAGAACAGGTATCCCCTGCCCATAATCGATGACTTATTCGATCAGTTGTGTGGTTGCTCTGTGTTCTCCAAGATTGACCTTCGATCAGGATATCATCAGCTCAGGATCCGGGAGTCGGACATTCCACGGACAGCTTTCCGATCGAGGCATGGACATTTCGAATTCCTAGTTATGTCTTTTGGGTTGACCAACGCGCCATCAGCATTCATGGACATGATGAACCGGGTGTTCAAAGATTTTCTGGACAAGTTTGTGGTCATATTCATAGACGACGTTCTGATTTATTCACGGAATGCTGCGGAGCATGATCAGCACTTGCGGTTGGTGTTATCTGCCTTGAGAGATCATCAGTTGTACGCCAAGTTGAGTAAATGTGAGTTCTGGTTGCCTCAGGTGTCCTTCCTGGGTCATGTGGTGAGCAAGGATGGCATTTCGGTGGACCCGGTGAAGATTTCTGCAGTGATGGATTGGCATAGGCCGAGCACACCCAAGGAGATTAGGAGCTTCTTGGGGTTGGTCGGCTATTATAGAAGGTTTGTTGAGGGTTTTTCTACCTTGGCAGCGCCCTTAACTAAGCTGACGCAGAAGCATGCAGCGTTCATCTGGAGCGAGTAGTGCGAGGGGGCCTTTCTGGAGCTAAAGAGGAGATTGTGCACTGCTCCTGTTTTGACATTGCCTACGGATGGCAAGGACTATGATGTTTATGTGGATGCCTCACATGTTGGGCTCGGGGGCGTGTTTGATGCAAGAGGGGAAGGTGATCGCGTATGGGTCGCGGCAGTTGAAAACTCATGAGCGGAATTATCCTACGCATGACCTCGAGTTTGCGGCAGTGATTTTTGCGTTGAAGCTGTGGAGGCATCTACTCTATGGGGCCTAGTGCCAAATTTTCACAGATCATAAGAGCCTGAAGTACGTGTTTACACAGAAGGAGCTGAATCTGCGCCAGCGACGGTGGCTAGAGTTTGTGGCCGATTATGACGTAGAGATCCAGTACCATCCAGGCAAGGCCAACGTGGTGGCCGACGCCATGAGCCACAAGACAGGGAAGATCTTCAACCTCATGGCGGACCGTTTAGTGGAAGAGTTCTTGTTGATGGACATCTCCGTGGGATACTGTGAATTGCAAAGCAGTTTGGCAGTGGCAGAGCCATCTTGGATTTCACTCACCAGGTTGCACCAGAAGGATGATCCAGATTTGTTACACCTGTACCTCAGGGCTGAGAGAGGGGAGTTGCCAGATTTCTCCATCGATGATTCGGGTACCTTGAAGTACCGCGACAGGTTTTGCATCCCCGCGGTTGGAGACATCAGGAGTATGGTATGCAAAGAGGCTCATGGATCCAGTGTTGCCTACCACCCAGGATCCACCAAGATGTATCATGATTTGAAGCAAATCGCCTGGTGGTATGGTATGAAGGGGGATATAGCTCGGTATGTTTCAGAATGTTACACTTGCAAGCGGGTGAAGGCCGACCATGGGAGGCCTGGTGGCAAGTTGACTCCTTTGGAGGTCCCGACTTGGAAGTGGGAAAGTATCTCCATGGACTTCATTACGGGCTTACCAAGATCTCTAAGGGGATTTGACTCAGTTTGGGTGATTGTGGACCGATTGACGAAGTGTGCGCACTTCGTACCTTCTAAGATCGACTACCCGATGAAGAAGATAGCAGAGTTGTATTTGAGCGAAGTCATCCGATTGCATGGAGTTCCCGTGAGTATCATTTCAGACCGAGACTCCAGATTTACTTCCCGTTTCTAGAAGAGTTTGCAGGAGGGTTTGGGTACAGACTTGAGATATTCTACCGCTTACCACCCTCAAACAAATGGGCAGACCGAGCGTGTGAACCGGATTGTGGAGGATATGATCAGGTGCTATATTCTAGACCGCGGTGGAGCGTGGGATGAGTGTTTGCGGCTCATGAAGTTTGCCTACAATAACAGTTACCAAGAGAGCTTGCAAATGGCTCCCTTTGAGGCATTGTATGGGAGGCGCTGCAGAACTCCGTTGTTTTGGACTGAGGCCGGTGAGAGGCCTTTGTTGGGTCCCGATGCTCTCGAGGAAATGGAGGTTGCTGTGAAGCTCATTCGGGAAAAGCTTCGGTTGGCTCAGGAGAGATATGAGAAGAACGCCAACCGGCGTAGGTCCGATTTGGAATTTTCGATGGAGGATTTGGTCTTCTTGAAGGTGTCTCTGATGGTAGGAGTGAAGAGGTTCGACAAGAACCATAAGCTGGATCCGAGGTATGTGGGCCCATTCAGAATTTTGGAGCGTATTGGTGTGGCAACATATAGGTTGGACCTACCAGCCAACTTCCCAGGCGTGCATAATGTTTTTCATGTAAGCCAGCTGCGAAAGTGTGTACGGAGCAGTGGGCAAGTCTTGGATGCCGTGCCCCAGTTGGAGCCTAACCTCTCATATGTTGAGGTGTCGGTCCGCATCTTGGATACTCAGGATCAGGTGCTGCGGACAAAGTCTATCCCGATGGTGAAGGTTCTTTGGAAGAATCAAGATTTGGAAAGCGCGACTTGGGAGCTAGAGTCGGCTATGAGGGAGGCTTACCCTCGCCTTTTCTCCTGATTTGTTGGGTATGTTTTCTTCCTAGTAACTTTTATTTTGTTACTTTCCTTCTATAGTAGAAGAAGCGTACGTAAAGTTTCGGGACGAAACTTTCCTTTAGGGGGAGTGACTGTAACGCCCCGATTTTTCGGCTATTATTTAAATCCTCGTTTGGCGTTACGTTGACGCATTTCTGGCTCGTGCCGTTGTTAGAGTTCCTCGTTAGGTGTTCTTAGTGCTCGTAGCCTGTTTGCAGGGTTCCCCAGCTAGCCGGAGTCTGTTTTGGAGACTCGGCTGAGCCTCTCAGGGAATGCTTGTGCTTTGGTTCGGGTGAGGTTAGCCCGAGTGTGTGGTCGTCAGAGGTTGTGTCCGACTTCGCCGTTGTTTTCGTAGCCGAGTGTTTAGCTACGGTGCGGATTTGTTCGAAATCCGAGAGCGTTAATTTTCGCGTCATTTCGAACGGTTGCTAGTTAGCGAGTCGCCATTTATGTGAGCGTATGTACATGTTTACGCATTTAGGGCATAACGCACGATTTAGACGTGCAAGGTTCTAATAATTTACGTGTGCGTGTCTATGTTTATGTGTTAGTATATATATATATATATATATATATATATATATATATATATATATATATATATATATGGGTGTAAGTAAAAGTATTAATGTACATATAGGGGTTAATTTATATGAGATGATATATATATATATATATATATATATATATATATATATATATATATATATATATATATATATATATATATATATATAACGGATTACTTGGTGTTTAGTTAATAGGATCGATTAGGGGCTGCTTTTATGCTTAAGCCAACTAAGTTAGGTTAGGGTTTTGTTAATTAGGATATGAATATATATATATATATATATATATTATAATTTCATTAGGTTTAGGAGTCCCCCCCCAAACCGACGGCTGCCTGCAGGACCCGAGCGGAAAAAAAAAAAACAGGCGGAAGTCCCGTAGTTGCTCCGACCGCCCGTTCGCCGCCCAAATCAGCCCGGATCTCCAGTTCGAGGCCGGATCCGAACTCCTCTAGGCTAGACCTTCGTTCCGAGGTAACTATTTTGGGATTTCACCATCTCTTTTTTCCGATCGGGTGTTGAGAGTTCTTGTTCTTCCATGCTTTGACCGCCCAGATTTTCTGTCCAGATTTTTCATAGGATTTTGCTGTGATCTTGCCCTATTGGGAAGAACACTGCTGACCGAACTCCTCCATAAGCCAAGGCAAGTTTTCCCTTGCCAAAGTAATGTTTCCATGTTTAAATTTGGTTGCTTGATTCCATGAGTGGTTGGTTGTTCTCGGTTTGGTATACAAAATAAAGATCGGTGTTTTATTTCCATCATTTGGTTTTCCATACCTTGTTATCCTGCGGTTTTCCTTAGGTGTAAATGGTAGTTATGGTTTTGTTTTTTTTGCTAGTTCAAGAGTTTCATAATAGTTGCCCCGTGGTTGTTCAAAAAAAAATCGGATCGGTATCGAACCACCCAAATATCATGCTTTGGTCTAGTGTTAGTCCTCCGGTTGCATGTAATGTCGAATCCCCGTGCTTTTGTGCGGTATCAAACCCCTAAATTTAAGCTTATATGTGTTGTTAGTGAACTAATCGCTCATGTGTTGTATCAATTTACTTGTGCGTGCGTAGTATCAAACTACTTGGCTACAACTAGTATTGTGTTACTTTCTTTCACTCGTATTAAGTCGCTTGAATAAACAAAGTATGGGTTCAGTTCCTTGGTAAGCATATAAGATTTCGTAGGTGTAAAACCTCTTGATACGGAAGTTTAGCCTAAGATAACTGCTGATGATATGAAATTATCAAGTGTTCTATTAACTGTGGTGCTTTGTGTACTCGAGCTTAATGTATTTATGCGTGGTTAGATGTGTGTCTAGTTAACCAACGCCGTCAGCCGCTTGGCAGCCAAGTCTCCTAGGTGGGTTACTCTAGGTGTTTAGGGTTCAGTGTTGACTTCATGGTGGTTCATGGAACTACCAGTTAGGGTTTTCCCGAGTCACTTAGTGATGGAGTATGATGTGATTTTAAGGTGGGTCGGACCGATGCCGCCACCCTTGTTTTACTTCTTGTCTTATTAAGACGATATGAGTTGTTTGGTTAAGTTGGACTGATGCCACCACCACAACACCTTGAGATATTTAGGCCTGTTAGACTTGGTTGGACCGTTGCCACCAGCCTAGGCCCTGGTCACTGATTTTGTCCATCTCCAGTACTAGGTGACTCTTTCTGCTCTAGCTTTATGCTAGGATTTATTTTATTTTTTTTGCTAATCCTTCTTGCAGAGATTTGTGAGGCTTGACTTCGCCCGTGCACTTGGTGCACCCCTTTTTACTCACTCATGGCGAGTATTTTTCCTTCACTTGATTACTTTATTCCTACATGTTTCACTTCTTCTTTATTCTATTGTTTCATTTTCCTACTGATATATTGCTTTGCTGAGGTGTTCTTTTCCTTGAATGCCTCAGGTTCAGGTTTGTAGCCGACTGTGCGGCTAGGTTTCTTCTGAAGCTTGCTAGTGCTATAGCTGTTGCTGAGTTTTTCTTTTCCTCACTCCTGGGAGGTAGTTTCTTTAGACTTGTAGTACAGATATGCCTACTCACCAGTGGGTTCGTGTCAGTTGGTTGGCGCCCACTGGTGGTTTCTATTTTAGATGCTTTGTACTTTGCTTATACTGCTAGTTTTCCTGTTTTGGAGTTTATTAAACTTGCTTCTGGGATGATTTATGTTAGGTTGTTAGTTACTTTAAAACCTATAAAAGAAAACAAATATTATATCTAAAACATAGACACCATGTTTTCTCTTCAAAAAGCTTAATCTCTACTTTCAAAGCCACGTAAAAAGGTCATTTTCTATATATATCATATAAGTTAAATCTATAGTCTTGCATAGTCTTAGGTGTCCCCTGGGGATGCTTAAGCATTCTCTTAGGATGTAAAAAAAGGATGAATAAAGTATTTTTCCGCTACGTATAAGTATAATTTTGAAGGGTGGACTAGTTGATCCACGAAGCCGAGGGATACGGCCTCTAAAATATAATTGATTTTCTCATCATTAAAGCTTTTGATTTTTTTTCTTTATATAGTCTCAGTAGTTGGTGGTTGCCTGAGAGTTGGCAGTTATCCCCTGCCCGACATGGTATCACAACACGCGTTTTCTTCCACTCTGATACTTCTAAAATTTTGGAGAAAATGCGGGTTATGACATGCGGCGCGAGAAGGTTCTGATGGTTAAGATCATGTGGGCAAATCATGGACAGGATGAGCATACCTGGGAGCCACTAGATCTGATGCAGCAGAAGTACCTGAAGCTCTTTGTATCAGGTATGACTTCAATTTCTGAACGATGTTACATTCAATTACTCTCAGTAGAAACCCCGCAGGACTAACCTGAATTTCAGGGACGAAATTATTTTTTGTTTATTGAGATTTGTAACATCCCTGAAAGAATTGGTTTTCAAGATATCCTAAACACCTATAGGGGGGGGGGGGTGAATAGGTTCAATTCTTTTTCCTTAAGGCATATAATATTTCTACTGTTAGATCACTTATTCAGCAATTTACACAACACAGTATAAAAGAAATCACAGCCAATCACAGAGTGCATACAGATTTATAGTGGTTCCCCAAGTGATGGGTACATCCACTTTCCCCCTTCGCCTATCTAGCAGTATACTAGATTCAGCCCCTATTCTTCTTCCTCAGATCCTCAGATCTTACAACTCAAAACCCAGAATGGTTCCTACAACTCAGACTTCAGCAAGTCCTACAGCTCAGATCCTCTCAGATAATCCTACCTCAGAGTGAGTCCACACTCCTACAACTCAGGAAATCAAGCCCTACCTCAGCCTCTTTCATCAGGCCTACAACTCAGGCAATCAAGCCCTACCTCAGCCTCTTCCACAAGGCCTACAACTCAGGCAATCAAGCCCTACCTCAGCCTCTTCCACAAGGCCTATAACTCAGAGAGAAAACTCTCCTACCTCAGGCACTCAGCCCTACCTCAGTCTTTATAGATTTAGGTTTACAACTCAGAGAGATAACCCTCATACACTCTGAAAGTCCACCTAGTGTCAACTATGTGCACCTATGGGGGGGGGGGGGAATAGGTGACGTGTGGTTCTTTTGCGGAATTTACGGATGTACCTGCACAATAAAATTAAAGAGCACAACACACAGAATACACATCAAATTTATAGTGGTTCCCCGACTTGGGTACATCCACTTTCCCCCTTCGACCTATCTCCCCAAACAAGGGACGACTCAGTCACTTCTCCAACGGGATTGAAATCCAATCCCCGCACTAACGGAAGGAGCCCTTCCACACGTGAGAGTCAATACTCCCACAAAACGGGTTGCACCCAACCCTTACAACACGGAACAAAAGTTCCTTTACAACGAAATTAAATGTAGAGTGTACACGTGATACAAACTTCTTTTGGAGACTACGGTGTTCCTCTTTGTCCGACGACGTGTTCTTAAAGTAAATGAAGAGTCTACAACCTTGGTCTCTCTTGGAGAGGATCTTCCGGAACCGGCGGCGGCAATCCGAGCGGCGGCTTGGTTCGGAGTCGGCGGCAACGAAGGTGCGCTGCTGCAGTGCTTTGAGATCCAAACTTCTTTGCGAAGCAAACTAGGTCTACCAACGGTCACTCTAGGATCGGTCGTCTCGATCGATTCGGACGGGGGAGTTTTTCCCGGTCAACAAATCGAGAGACAAGAGATCTCTGGATAGACACGTGAGACGCAAGCTTTGCTAAGCTTCTGTCACCGGAGATCGGGAAGAGGAACGATCAGCAGCGGCGACGTATTTGCCCGAGCGCGACGGCGGCGGCGGAAGGAGTTCGCGAATTTAGGGTTTTACTTGCTCGGCTTCTTTCTTGGTATCTATTCCGTTCAAAATACCTGTGTATAAATACTGTAGAATTCTCAAATTTGACCGTTTGTGGGACCCACAAAAGAAATCCCCAAATCCCGGTCCAGGAAATTAACTGCGGCAGAATCCGGTTCAGGAAATTCCAGAGAAAACGCCAAGGAAAAATCGGCGAGAATTGCAGGCGATTCTCGACGAATCGGCGAGAATCACCAAGTGATTCTCGACGATTCGTCGAGAATCGTTTGTGATTCTCGTCGAATCACTTATTGATTCTCAACGAATTTTACTTTGTATACATGGGCTGCTTGGCCACTGGTTCGGCGGGAATTACTAGTGATTCTCGCCGAATCATACTTGACACCATTTTGAGGTGGCCAGAAGGAGTCGGCGAGAATCACTAATGATTCTCGTCGATTCGGCGAGAATCACTAGTGATTCTCGCCGAATCGGCGAGAATCACTTGGTGATTCTCGTCGAATATGCCTTGGACGAATTTTCGTCTTCCACCCAGGAGCTGCTCCTTGATCCTCCATGCTCCTTGTCTTCTCTTGCATATGAACGGCCCTGTACTTGAGAGTAAGTGCACTCCAATAGAGAGAGTACACATAGGCCAACACACTGATCTGCTCAACGAGGGATTACGTCATGCAGACCCGTGTATATTGACCTACTGCACCCTGACATTGGTGTGCACTTAGCGTGGAGGAACTGCAAGCACACCTTGAAAAAGTTTATCAAATACATAGTCTATTGACCTTAGCTTGTCCAGGGGCTTCTTCAAATCAGGTACATTGTGGATACAATACCCAACAATCTCCCCCTATTTGAAGAAGCCTAAACCCTACAAGCTAAGGTGAATAGAACAAATGTAAATGAAAGCCATAAACTTAACATCGAGTGGAGTCATCCCTTACCAATACCGATTGCTTGGGAGCAAGCTGGAGCCACCTTAGCCTTGACCCCGAGAGGGTAATCTCCCCCTTTTCGGCTTCGGCAAATCGGGGTCTGTAACCTTTGGCCCTTAGCTCCCCTCAGTTCTTGCAGCTGTACTCACGCTGGAGTTCTCTGCTCCCCCTCAGATCATGTACGAGTCTGGAGCTTCTGAAGTATTCATGCTTCATAATTGAGCATCCCCAATTCAGTCTTGAAAAGATTGAACTTGGCCTCGTCTAAGGGCTTTGTGAATATATCAGCAATCTGCTTGTCCGTGGGGACATAACAGAGAGAGATGTCCTTGTTTTCTACGTGCTCCCGAATGAAGTGGTAGCGCACTTCAATATGCTTCGTTCTGCTGTGCGAGACAGGATTGTTGGCAATGACAATCGCACTGGAGGAGTCGCAGTACATTGGAACTTCCTTGAACTGAAGGTTGTAGTCGGCCAACTGATTTCTGATCCAAAGGAGTTGCGCGCAACAGCTGCCTGCTGAGATGTACTCAGATTCTGCTATGGAGGTAGCCACACAGTTCTGCTTCTTGCTGTTCCATGAGATAAGCCTTCTTCCGAGGAATTGACACGTCCCGGAAGTGCTTTTCCTGTCATCCCTACTCCCTGCAAAATCAGCATCTGAAAAGCCTATTAGCTCGACATCATTGTTTCTCGGGTACCACAAGCCAAGATTAGGAGTACCTTTAAGGTATCTTAGAATTCGCTTTGCAGCGACATGATGAGATTCCTTAGTGTTCACCTGATATCTGGCACAGACACATGTGGAGAACATAATATCCGGTCTACTGGCAGTAAGGTAGAGCAGGGATCCAATGATGCTTCTGTATTTGGTTTCATCGAAAGGTTTACCTTTCTCATCCTTATCCAGAGACATGGTGGATCCCATTGGAGTCCTCATAGAGGTTGCACTCTCAATACCGAATTTCTTAAGGAGTTCATTTGTGAACTTCGTCTGAGAGATGAAGATTCCATCCTCAGACTGTTTCACTTGAAGTCCTAAGAAATACTTGAGCTCTCCCATACTGCTCATTTCAAACTTTCCTTGCATAAGTTTAGAAAACTTTTTGCAAAGATTGTTGTCCGTTGAGCCGAATATTATGTCATCGACATAGATTTGCACCAGCAAAATCTTGCCTTTGACTTCCCTGAGAAACAATGTTTTATCTATTTTACCTCTAGAGAACTTGTTCTCAAGAATAAACCTAGATAAAGTCTCATACCAAGCTCGTGGAGCTTGTTTTAACCCATATAACGCTTTATTAAGAAAGTAGACATGATTGGGAAAAGTAGGATCGACAAAACCTGGGGGTTGAGCGACGTATACTTCCTCTTTCAGGTCTCCGTTCAGGAATGCCGATTTCACATCCATTTGATAGACTGTGAATCCTTTGACTGCAGCATACGCCAGGAACAACCTGATTGCCTCGAGCCTTGCTACTGGTGCAAAGGTCTGGTCGAAATCAATCCCTTCCTCCTGTCTGTAACCTTGAGCCACCAGCCTAGCTTTGTTCTTTACGATGACACCATGTTCATCCAGCTTGTTTCTGAAGATCCACTTTGTGCCGATCACATTCTGCTTGTATGGTCTGGGAACCAGCGTCCAAACATTGCACCGGTCGAATTGATGTAGTTCCTCTTGCATGGCCAGAATCCATGCCGCATCCTTGTTCGCCTCGTCGAACTTCTTTGGCTCTACCTGTGACAGGAAGCTAAGATGCAATACTTCGTTAGTTGTACCTCTTCGAGTTCTGACGCCGACACGAGGATCCCCGATGATCTGTTCTCTAGGATGATCCCTCACGTGACGGAGCTCTAGAAGTCTGGCGTCTGGTGCTTCAACTACTTCTTGGGCTTCTCTTTCTTCCAAGAGATTTGTTTCATCTTGATCTTCAACATTTTCAGATGACGTGGAGGTGGAAACTTTGACGTACTTAGGAGTGTCATCTTTAGCGGGCTCATCCAGACTCAGCTGTTTCAATCGTGCACCTACATCTTCAAGAATACCACTGGAAGAGTTGCTGTGAAGCAAACTTCCTTCATCAAATACAACATTTATTGATTCTTCTACCACTAGGGTTTTCTTATTGAAGACCCTATATGCCCGACTATGGGAACTATAGCCCATGAATATGCCTTCGAAGCATTTTTCACCGAATTTAGTACGCGGGTACTTCCCATTATTTAGTACATAGCATCTGCAACCAAAAATCCTTAAGTAGGACATGGTTGGTTTCCTGCCTTTCAGTAGCTCGTAGGGCGTCTTACGATGATGCTTGTTGATCAATGCGCGGTTTTGTGCATGACAAGCTGTGTTGACAGCCTCTGCCCAGAAGTATTCCGGGAGAGAAGCGTCTTTCAACATTGTCGTGCAAGCTTCAATGAGAGTTCTATTTCTCCTCTCCACAACCCCATTTTGCTGAGGAGTACGTGGGGAGGAAAACTCATGAAAGATACCTTGTTCTTCACAGAATTCTGTCATAGCACCAGATTCGAATTCTGTTCCATGGTCACTTCGGATTTTGACCACGAAGCAGTTAAATTCGTTCTGAACCTGCTTGACAAAATTAGTGAAGATATCAAAAGTATCTGACTTTCGTTTCAAAAAGAACACCCATGTAAACCGAGAGTGATCATCAACTATCACTAGCGTATATGACTTGCCTCCCAAGCTATGAACTTGCATTGGGCCAAACAAGTCCATATGTAACAGGTAAAGACATCGGGAAGAGTCTTTGTCTGCAATGCTCTTAAAGGTAGCCCGAGTCTGTTTGCCCATCTGGCATGCAGGACAGGGGCTATCTTTGATGCACTTGATACTGGGAGCATCTCTTACTAAGTTCTTAGAAAATAGCATACTAATTGTCTTGAAATTAATATGTGCCAATCTCTTGTGCCATTGTTCACAAAGAGATGCACTGCCTGTTGCCACAAGGCATACGGGAGTAGATGAATCTACACTGAGAAAATCTAAGCAGAAGATATTTCTGCTCCTAATGCCTGATAATACCGTCTCAGAAGAGGTACGTGAAATTATCAGACATTTGTCCTTGCAGAACTTAACGTCATAACCTTTGTCACATAATTGACTTACGCTGATCAGGTTATGGTTTAACCCTTCAACATAAGCCACGTCGGTGATAGAGGTTATACCGTTGGAAATCATACAGTAACCCCTAGTGACTCCTCGATCTGACCCTCCGAAGATGACTTTGGGTCCATTCTCGACTGGAGTGTAATCACGCAGCAGGCTTCTTGTCCCAGTCATATGCCGGGAGCATCCACTGTCCAAATACCAGATCGACGTTTTGGTGGCCTTTGGACATTCCTGCAAAACAAAATTAATTTGCCTTAGGAACCCAATCGAACTTGGGTCCTAAATTCCTGGTTAGCACACTCCCCCTCGGAAGGTTAACCCTACGAGTGGTCGGCCTCGCATTGCTAACATGGGGAGTCTCGTAGTACCTTGGATTAAACCAACAATCCACGGCAAAGTGACCGACTTTGCCACAGCACCAACAGTCGAACCTGTTGTATCTCTTCCGAGGCTCCTGCTTTACCCTAGGAACAGCGGGTACAGCTGGGGCCTTGGATCTGGAGGTGGGGGCCTCATGGTGACGGAAGTCACATGACTTTGTCACCTTCTGTATAACAGGCTTGACTTTTGGTGCCTGCTTTCCATTATGGCCGCTAGAGAACGGACCATAATTTTCCATGTGGATTTCCTCATAAGGTGCCTTGAAGGCACTCTCACCGAAGTTCCGGGGAAAGTTCCAATCGTCATACCGGCTCTTTGGCTTTGCAACCGAGGGCCGGAAATGATGCCCAAATGTTGACTCAAAGTCATGTTGGTTGCACGGAAAGCCAGGCTTTCTGAACACAACAGGACTAAGAGGAGCCTTGCCCTTTTCACCAGCAGAGGCCTTCTTGGCGGCCTTATTCTTCCTCTGGTTCCTGTTTCTCCTGGAAGAGGAACCAGATACCCCTGCATGCCCCAAGCCAGCTCCTTTGGCCTGAGCAGAGAAGGTATCAACGACTGGAAGAACTGTTTTTGGCATGGAGAAGCTCTTGACGATCTTCTTTTCTGCCACAAGTAGTTCTTCCAACTTGTTGACTTCCTCCTGCTTTAGATCAAGAAGCTTCAAAGACTCTGAATGCTTTGAGGTCAGGTCAAGGTGATCCTGTCGAAGAGAGATCAAACTAGTGACCTCTTCCCTTAGGGAAACACACTCGCCCTTAAGGAATTTTACTTCCTTTTTCTCAGCCTTCAGTCTCTTTCTGCACTCCTCGAAGGTGTTGAGCAGAAGCTCATACTTCTCGAGGAGCTCAGCTTCGCGGGCCGAAAGGCTATCCTCAGGTCCATCGTCCTGAGACTCAGGATCAGAGTCAGAGTCGGAGAGAGGGGTGTGAGCGTTTACCTTCCCAGAAAATGGGGGACATTCTCCTTCTGAGTCGGAGCGACCCACCAGCCCGAAGTAGGCTTCTTCATCATCACTGGAGTCTGAGGAATCAGACTCACTTAGTGTCTTTGGCCTTCTGGCGATGTAGCTCCGCTCCTTCTTCTTATCTCTGGTGGATTTGAGCTCCTCACAATTTCCCTTTTCTCTTTTGCTTTGATAGCAGTCGGCCACGACGTGTCCTGGCTTATTACATCCAAAGCAAATAATGTCAGAAGAACGATGTTTGTTGGGTTTAGATGCATACCTGTCAGAAGAGTAGTTTTTCTTCTGATGTCTAGAAGAGGAACCGTCTCTCTTTCTTTGATTCCTCATCTTGAGGAACTTCTTGAACTCTCGAGTGATGAGGGAGAAATCCTCCTCCGACAGTTCTGAGCTGGAGGAGCATGGATCGGAGTCCTCCTCCTCATCCTTTTTCCTGGCACGGTACGACACCGTACTCTTCCCTTTTCTGGAGTGACTGGCTTTTAGAGCCACAGTCTTTTCTTTTGCAGCAGCCTTTTCTGCTTCTTCCTCAGCTTTCCTGGTGTTCAGCTGAAGCTCATAGGACATCAGCTTCCCAAACAGAATTTGTGGATCAGTTTCTGCCAGTCTGCCAAATTCTCTGATGGCGCAGATCTTAGTGTCCCATTCCTTAGTAAGGGACCTAAGGAATTTGTCATTGAGTTCACCATTAGTGAACACTCTTCCGTACCCCTTGAGGGCGTTGACAATCTTTAGGAAGTTCTCGTAGGTGACCCCGATCTCTTCCTTCGGCCCTTGTCTGAAGGCCTCATACTTCTGGTTCAGGAGGGATCTCCGATCATCCCTCACTTCATCTGTGCCCTCCATTAGAATGATCAGACACTGCCAGATCTCCTGAGCTGTCCTGCAGTTGCTGAAGTTCTGCATCATCGAGTCATCAACTGCGCTGACCAGGATGTTTCTTGCCTTCATGTCAAGGCCCACTAGGACCATCTCATCCTTGTCCATTTCAGAGAGTGTCTTCGGCACTTTCTTGGTGGGATCAATGGTGGAGGCCTTAGTGGGGACATAAGGTCCCTCCAACACAATCATGAAAAGTCGAGGGTCCACTGCTTCCATGTAGAACCTGATCCTTTCCTTCCAGATAGGAAAGTTGATTCTGTTGCATACTGGGATCTTGCCGGAGTACTTGAGCCCGTCCATAGTAGATGTATGTTTCCTTGTCGACACTAGTGGCAGGATTCAACTCAAGGTGTTAACCTTTTTGCTGAGTAACCTCGCTTTGATACCACTTGAAAGTCCACCTAGTGTCAACTATGTGCACCTATGGGGGGGGGGGGGGGGGAATAGGTGACGTGTGGTTCTTTTGCGGAATTTACGGATGTACCTGCACAATAAAATTAAAGAGTACAGCACACAGAATACACAGCAAATTTATAGTGGTTCCCCGACTTGGGTACATCCACTTTCCCCCTTCGACCTATCTCCCCAAACAAGGGATGACTCGGTCACTTCTCCAACGGGATTGAAATCCAATCCCCGCACTAACGGAAGGAGCCCTTCCACACGTGAGAGTCAATACTCCCACAAAACGGGTTGCACCCAACCCTTACAACACGGAACAAAAGTTCCTTTACAACGAAATTAAATGTAGAGTGTACACGTGATACAAACTTCTTTTGGAGACTACGGTGTTCCTCTTTGTCCGACGACGTGTTCTTGAAGTCGATGAAGAGTCTACAACCTTGGTCTCTCTTGGAGAGGATCTTCCGGAACCGGCGGCGGCAATCCGAGCGGCGGCTTGGTTCGGAGTCGGCGGCAACGAAGGTGCGCTGCTGCAGTGCTTTGAGATCCAAACTTCTTTGCGAAGCAAACTAGGTCTACCAACGGTCACTCTAGGATCGGTCGTCTCGATCGATTCGGACGGGGGAGTTTTTCCCGGTCAACAAATCGAGAGACAAGAGATCTCTGGATAGACACGTGAGACGCAAGCTTTGCTAAGCTTCTGTCGCCGGAGATCAGGAAGAGGAACGATCAGCAGCGGCGACGTATTTGCCCGAGCGCGACGGCGGCGGCGGAAGGAGTTCGCGAATTTAGGGTTTTACTTGCTCGGCTTCTTTCTTGGTATCTATTCCGTTCAAAATACCTGTGTATAAATACTGTAGAATTCTCAAATATGACCGTTTGTGGGACTCACAAAAGAAATCCCCAAATCCCGGTCCAGGAAATTAACTGCGGCAGAATCCGGTTCAGGAAATTCCAGAGAAAACGCCAAGGAAAAATCGGCGAGAATTGCAGGCGATTCTCGACGAATCGGCGAGAATCACCAAGTGATTCTCGACGATTCGTCGAGAATCGTTTGTGATTCTCGTCGAATCACTTATTGATTCTCAACGAATTTTACTTTGTATACATGGGCTGCTTGGCCACTGGTTCGGCGGGAATTACTAGTGATTCTCGCCGAATCATACTTGACACCATTTTGAGGTGGCCAGAAGGAGTCGGCGAGAATCACTAATGATTCTCGTCGATTCGGCGAGAATCACTAGTGATTCTCGCCGAATCGGCGAGAATCACTTGGTGATTCTCGTCGAATATGCCTTGGACGAATTTTCGTCTTCCACCCAGGAGCTGCTCCTTGATCCTCCATGCTCCTTGTCTTCTCTTGCATATGAACGGCCCTGTACTTGAGAGTAAGTGCACTCCAATAGAGAGAGTACACATAGGCCAACACACTGATCTGCTCAACGAGGGATTACGTCATGCAGACCCGTGTATATTGACCTACTGCACCCTGACATTGGTGTGCACTTAGCGTGGAGGAACTGCAAGCACACCTTGAAAAAGTTTATCAAATACATAGTCTATTGACCTTAGCTTGTCCAGGGGCTTCTTCAAATCAGGTACATTGTGGATACAATACCCAACACACTCAGATCTGTAAAAAATCCTATAGAAAAATTGATAGTAAAAAGAATAATTCCTTCACCCAAGTAGAGAGAGAATTGGTAGAAGGTTTCCTAGTCAGTTCTTGATAGATCTGACTACTTTAGATCCAACCTGTCTTAGCTTCTTCAAAACTTCTTGAATTTGAACAAAGTAAGGTTGATCTTCTTGTGAAGTTGGAGATGATCTTCAATCCAGCTTCCTTCTCCTTTTCAGATGTGACTATGAATTATTCTTGAAGACTTGCTCAGGATCTGGCAGATACTTTTTGATTTCTGGATGAAGACTTCTCTTCTTCTTCTTAGTTGTTCCTCTCTCTTGGATACTTCCAGCCCTCTTCTTTTCAGATGTGACTCTGAATTCTTCTGACAGACTTGTTCAGGATCTGCCCTTAGAGACTTGTTTCTTTCTGGATGAAGACTTCTCTTCTTCCTCTTAGTTGTTGTTTGTATCTTCATGTTCAATCCTTGGATTACTTATATCTGATGATAGAACATGTCTTTATATAGGCTTAATCCGAGGTTACCGGCTGATCCGGTTCATAATGACCTTCTGACAGCTCTGACAGATGCAACAGCTTTGTTGGTCATGATAGCTGTCAAGTCTCTAGTCACTTCATTGTACTTTATCTCAGCAGCAAAGTGTCGAGATAATACTTCAAATGTGTTGACACAAATAGATCATGTGTCGACACAACTCTTGATGATGTCGATAGAGCTCTCACAATGTCGACACAACTTCTCTTTAACTTCTTGACACAGCTTCAGTGGTATGTGTCGACACAATAACTTCTAGTCTCGACAAAGTTGGTGTCGACAGAATTCCGGTGTGTGTCGACACAAGTCCTGTGTGTCGATACAGTTGTTGTCGATAGAATTCTGGAATGTGTCGACACAAATCCTGTGTATCCACACAGTTGTTGTCGATAGATTTTCTCTATGTCGACACAAGTCCTATGTGTCGACACAGTCTGGCTACTGGTGTCGACACAGTTATTGTCGACAGATTTTCTGTGTGTCGACATAGGTTCTGTGTGTCGACACAATCTGGCTCCTGATGTCGACACAGCCTTTCCCATGTGTCGACACAATTTTTCTCAAGTGTTGACACTTGTACTTAGAAACTTTTTCTGCATTTTCTTAACCTACACATTCAAACTCAACACAACATCAAATACACCTTGATGAATATCATTGAGTTAGGTGAGGCTTCTCCAAATCTGGTACACATTTTCCAATGTATCCAACAATCTCCCCCTATTTGGAGAAGTCATAACCCTTAGTCAATGATATACATCACTTTATAATAAAACACAAAATATGATGTATAAAAATATTATTTGACAGGGTAACATATAAACAAAACCAGCATATTATATTATCATAAAATATGATAAAATATAATGAACATGAATCAATGTTTTGTTGAAGTACCAGAAGTTTTTGATCAACAAATTACATAGATTTTAAAACACAAGATTACATAGTTCTAAAATCTAGTCAATCTATTCTAGGACTGATTAGGCTCCTTGATGACAATGCCTTTGTCAGACTGAATCCTTGCTTGTACATTAGCTTTAGTGTCTTCAGCTGGCTTCTTTCCTTTAAGATCCTTTTTCTTAAGTTCTTCAGCCTTAACCTTTTGCCTTTCAAAATAGTGATAAGGCTTTGGAAAGTACTTGCTAGGCTCCACAAAAGTATCATGTTCAAAGCCTGTATTGACTAACACTCTCTCCCCCTTTATGACTTCTCGTTCAATAGGGTCTCTTAGATCATCCTTTTGAAACCTTATCTGATTAGCTAGATAATTTGTTCCTTCTTGGTAGAATGATCTGAACTTCAGTAGCTGATCAACAATTACTTTTTGGGAAGCTTGGATAGCAGTGCTAATATCAGTCAAATTTGCTTTGAGTTGTTTATCAAATTCAGACTTTTCTTTAGCAATGTTTGCAGTGAAAGCAGTTGCTGTATTCTTAAGTTCTGTGACAATAACATTGTGAGATTCTGTTAGATTGTCATTCATTCTTATTTGATTTTTCAAAACATAGCTTTGTTTCATTGCTATATCATCTATTTGAGTTTTGGCCTCTTTTTGTTATTTGGCCAGGTAGACAACAACATGTCCTCCCTTATGAAAGCACTCAGTCATTTCCATTTTATGCAAATTGACCTCAAATCTGATGGATTTGATATATTAGGCCAATGTAGATTGCAGTTCTTTATGGCTCTCATCTACATATTTCTCAAGAGCTGCTCTTTGTTCATCCAACTTCACTTGCAGTTACACTAGAAGTGAACTGAAATCTACAGCTGGAGCTGGAGTTGATGAGACAGTCTGTAAGGCTTTCTTATAGCCAAAGCTGCTCTTCCTTAGCTCCATAAGCTTTCTCTTCTTTGCCATAGAGGCTTCTTTATCTTCTGAGGACTCAGATGAGCTTGCTATGTCCACTGTTTCTTTTGGACTAGATGCTATAATGGACATCTCTTTCTCAGTTCTTAGCAGCTCCCCCTCAGTTCTTGCATCTAATAAATCAGAAAAAAGTTCTTCTAAAGTAACTTCTTGTTCCATTTGTACTGGAGGTATAACTGTCTCTTTAGCAGAAGGTTCTCCTTCAAATTCCAAAGTTACTTCCCTAGTAATGACATCTTCGGGGACATTGGTTAATCTCAAGTATAGATTGTGTAGCTGCTTCACTGTCCAGTGCAGCTGTGTGGATAGGTGGCTGTTGCTCATTAGCTCCCCCTGAGGGTAATGCTCCTTGTTGAGCTGAAACTGGAGAAAGCTCATTGGCTCCCCCTTGATTAAGCTCTTCCTGGACTTCAGCTAGTTGGATGTTGATTGCAGAAGCCTACTCCCCCTGCATTTGACTATCAGTCTCAGTTTCTTGAGCAGGAGATTTGTTAGTCCTTTCAACTCCTTCATCTGAGCTGAAAACAACCATTTCTTTTGAATCACTGGAAGATTCAGTTGTCTTAGAAACTATTTTCTTCTTTTTCTGAATCTGCTGTGATTGTTTCTGAGGGGTAGAAACATCTTTGGTCAGAACTCTATCCCATCTTGATAGTATTCTCAAATCCATATTCTCAGCCAGATATAAACTCAGGATTCTACCCAGATTGGGTTTTACTTCCACCTATTTATAGACAGGGTCTTAGCCTGCTCCCCCTGCATTCTTTATAGTAGACAAGATTTTTCTTCCACCTATTTATATGTTTCTAATCAAAGAAGGTCAAAAGGCGGGTATAAATACTCTTATTGTGTCGACACTGTTGGGATTGTGTCGACACAGACTACTAAAGTCTCGACAAAGAATTACTATTCTATGTGTCGACACCAATTGCGACGTGTCGACACAAATAATCTTAAGTGCTTACACTAATCTCTGCGTGTCGATATAGACGACTGTATGTGTCAACACCAACATTTAAGTGTCAGGATAGCTATGTGTCGACACCAAATTCTGAGTGTCGACACAATCTTCTGGATGTGTCGACAGAATTTTTCTTATGTGTCGACACCATCTACTAAGTGTCGACACCTTTGTCTTTATGTGTCGATACACATTTACTTAGTCAAATTTGTCATTCTTATTCTAAGTTCAGCATGCCTAATTCAATTTTAAAATAATTGAATTTAGTTTCATCCAGTGGTTTGGTGAACATGTCAGCAATTTGAAAGTTAGTATTGACAAATTCTAAACTTATATATTCCTTTTCAACATGATCTCTAAGGAAATGAAATCTTATTTCTATGTGCTTAATTCTGCTATGAGAAACAGGATTTCTAGCAATAGAAATGACACTAGTAGAATCACAAAATAATGGAGTTCTACTTACATGGATGTCATAATCTTCAAGTTGATGTTGAATCCATAATAGCTGAGCACAGCAGCTGCCTGCAGCTACATATTCTAACTCAGCAGTGGAAATAACCACACTTGTCTGCTTTTTGCTGCTCCATGACACCAATCTTCCACCTAAAAACTGACATGTATCAGTTGTACTTTTTTTGTCTTCTTTACATCCTGCAAAGTCTGCATCTGAATACCTAGTTAGTAGAAAATCTCTATTCTTAGGGTACCAAAGGCCAAGATTTGGTGTTCCCTTAAGATATCTCAAATTTTTTTTGACTGCAGTATAATGAGATTCTTTAGGGCAGCCTTGATACCTAGCACAAACACATATAACATACATGATGTCTGGTCTACTAGCAGTTAAGTATAAAAGGGAGCCAATTATCCCTCTATACAAAGATTCATCTACAGGTTTCTCTACATCATCTTTGCCTATATGCATACTTGACCCCATTGGAGTTCTCATGGTGGAGGCTGACTCCATACCATATTTCTTAATCAACTCCTTGGTGAAATTAGACTGGGATATGGACAAGCTATCATCAGTCTGTCTAACTTGGAGTCCCAAGAAGAATTTCAGCTCACCCATACTGCTCATCTCAAACTTCTCTTGCATAAGTTTGGCAAACTTTCTACAAAGGTTATTTTTGTTGATCCAAAGATAATGTCATCAACATATATATGGACTAGGATCATCTTGCCTTTTGATTTCATAAGGAATATAGTTTTGTCTATTTTCCCCCTTGAGAATTTGTTCTCAAAGAGGAATGTAGACAATATTTCATACCAAGCCCTAGGGGCTTGTTTCAAACCATTTAGTGCTTTCTTAAGCCTATACACATAATTAGGATAGAGAGAATCTACAAAAACTGAGGGTTATTCAACATAAACTTCCTCTTTTAAGTCACTATTCAGAAATGCTGACTTTACATCCATCTGAAAAACTTTGAACCCTTGATAATCTACAATGACAAGTAATAGCCTTATTGCTTCAACCTTGTCACTGGGGCAAATGTCTGATCAAAGTCTATTCCCTCTTCCTGTCTGTAGCCTTTTGCTACCATTCTTGCTTTGTTTTTGACTATAATGTCATTTTCATCTAGCTTGTTCCTGTAGATCCACTTAGTCCCTATGACATTGTGATTCTTTAGTTTATGAACCAGCTTCCAGACTTTGCATCTTCTGAATTGATTCAACTCTTCTTGCATGATATCAATCCAATTTGAGTCTTGTATGGCTTCTTCAAATTTCTTGGGTTCCATCTGGGATAGGAAACTTGAGCAAAGGACTGTGTTCATGTTCTTGCTCCTTGTCTGAACACCATGACTTGGATCACCAATAATTTGGTGTGTTGGATGATCCTTTAGATGTATTATTGCTGGAGGCAATTTATCTACACCTTGATTTCCTTCAGTTTCCCCATCAAGTTGTACTACATTTTCTTCATCATCAGCTTGTGAGTCTTGTACTCCCCCTGGACAGCATCCATCATTTTCTTCATCCTGCCTTGCAGGTTGGTCTTCACTAATGGTTAACTTGTCCATCTTTTCCTTCAGACCTATAGATCTACAAGAAATACTAGACAGCTCACAGTTTATTAGTTTAGTTTCATCAAAAAATACATGTACAGACTCTTCTACAACTTGAGTGTATGCCCTACTGCTGTTGCTGTACCCAACAAATATTCCTTCTTGGGATTTGACAGCAAACTTAGTTAAATAGTGCTTGCCATTATTAAGAACAAAACACTTGCTACCAAAGATCATAAAATAGGATATGTTTGATTTTCTGCCTTTCATAATCTCATAGAGTGTCTTTTTATGGCTTTTAGTGATGGATGCTCTATTGAGAACATGACATGCAGTGTTTACTGCCTCAGCCCAGAAATATTCTGGGAGAGAAGTGTCAATTAGTAGTGTTCTACCTGCCTAAATAAGAGTCCTATTCTTTCTTTCAGCAATACCATTCTGCTGAGGAGTTCTTGGTAAGGAGAACTCCTGATGAATCCCTAGTTCTTCACAAAACCTTGTCATGCATTCAGACTGAAATTCAGTCTCATGGTCACTTCTGATTTTGACCACAGAACTGTTAAGTTCATTTTGAATTTGCCTAACAAAATTGTGGAAGACAGTAGGGGTTTCAGATTTCTGCCTCAGGAAGAAAACCCATGTAAATCTAGAATAGTCATCAACAATCACAAATGTGTATACTTCCCTACCTAGACTATGAACTGGCATAGGACCAAATAGATCCATATGCAGGAAGTACAAACACCTCACTAAGTCTTTGGTATCAAGACTATGGAAGGAGGATTTGGTCTGTTTGCCCTTTTGACACGCTGAACACACACCCTCCTTGATGCACTTGACCTGAGGTCCATTTCTCACTAACTCTTTACTAAAGAGTTGACCTATAGTCTTATAGTTGAGGTGAGTTAGCCACTTATGCCATTTGACACAATGAGAAGCTTTCTCATCTACAACAAGACAAACAGGAGAATCTATATTCTCACTCACAAAACTTAGACAATAAACATTTCCTTTTCTATATCCTGACAAGATGACCTTTGATCACTTGTCCTTTTAATCTAACACCCATTCTTAATAAAAGAAGTGTCATAACCAAGATCACTCAGTTGGCTTATGCTTATTAGGTTAAGTTTCAGACCTTTCACATAAGCCACTTGGGTGATAGTGATTGAGCTATTGGGAATGTTACAAAACCCTTTGATGATGAAAGAAATTGTACCTAATCACCTAGAGGGGGGGGGGGGATATGTGACTAAATCTTTTTAACACTTTTTAGGTAGATTGCAGTTTATATCACAGATTTATAACTAATTCTACACAGCAGTCAATTAGCAATCACATCAATCAATTAAGCACACAGTGAACACACAAATTTATAGTGGTTCCCCAAGGTTTGGGTACATCCACTTTCCCCCTTCGCCTATCTAGTAGTGTACTAGATTCGGCCAAACTCCTCCACTATCTCAGATCCTCAGATCTTACACTCAGAACCCCAAAATAGGTTCCTACAGCTCAGGCCCAAAGCCCTACAACTCAGTCTTCTTCAAAGACCTACACTCAGCTTCTTTACAAAGCCTACACTCAGCCACAAGGCCTACACTCAGCCACAAAAGGCCTACACTCAGAGATACAGATCTCCTGCACTCAGGCACACATGCCCTACCACTCAGCTTTATAATTGTAGGCTTACAACTCAGATCCCTAAGGATCCTACAAGAAATATAAAATATAAAGTGTATATACCTACAACTTTGGATAGAGAGATGAGTTGATAGGTTCTTGATGAGTTCTTGGAAGAACTCTGCTGAGATCAATCTCACTTGGCTTTTCTTCAAAGCTTCTTGAATGTAGAACACAATAGGATTGATCTTCTCTGCATCTGATCTTTGATCTCTGCAACTTAAGATTCAGAACTAGGTCTGAATCCTTCTTCCCAGCCTGGTTCCAACGGCTGTCTTCTTGGATGGAGCTCTCTCTCTCCAACTACTTAGATCTTCAGATCACTTCAACTGATTTGTGTTAATCTATGTTGGATCTTCTCTTTCTGTTGACAGTATAAGCCTATTTATAGGCCTTCTTCATGGTGACCGGCTGATCCGGTTCCTAACTGATTTCTGACAACTCTGACAGGTGCAGTAGACCGGCTGGAATGGCAGCTGTCAAGTCAACCAGTCAGTTCTTGAAATAACTGTAACTGTTTGAAAGTGTCGAGAAAATCTGTCTTTAAGTGTCGACACTTATAGACCAAGTGTCGACACAAGTTGACTAAGTGTCGACACTAGCCTTCAAGGTGTCGACACAACTCCTTGTGTTGTAGAATCCACTTCTCGACACAGCTTCTTCACCATGTGTCGACACTGATAATGTGTGTCGACACAACTCCTTGTTCTTCAGTTCTTTGTTGAATTCTTGTAAGTGTCGACACAACTCCTTTGTGTCGACACATCTTCATGTGTTGAACTTGCTGAGTGTCGACACAGCTCCTTGTGTCGAAACATCTTCTTATGTTGAGACTTTTGCTGAGTGTCGACACATCTCCTTTATGTCGACACTTGTACTTAGAATTTTGTTGAACTTTGCTAAGTGTCGACACAGCTCCTTGTGTCGACACTTTCTTCAAGTGTTGAGTCTTCTGCTGAGTGTCGACACATTCTTTCTTGTGTCGACACTTTCTTCAAGTGTTGAGTCTTCTGCTGAGTGTCGACACATTCTTTATTATGTCGACACTTATACTTAGACTCTGCTGACTTTTGCTGAGTGTCGACACAGCCTCCAAGTGTCGACACTTTCTGATGTAGACACAGTTCCTCGGGGTGTCGACACAACTGCTAAGTATCGACACAACTTCACTGGACTTTTCTTCATTGAGTGTCGACACAACCTGTATGTTTCGACACTTTCTGTCTGGTGTCGACTCTGCATCCCTGGTGTCGACACAAGTACTCCAAGTGTCGACACTGCTTTCCTGGGTGTCGACACAAGTATTCTTAAGTGTCGACACTTTCCTTCTGGGTGTCGACACATGGACTTAGAATCTTTTCATCTTTCCCTGCAAATACTTAACCTGCACAAGTCAACTCAAAATACATCAAATATATTTTGATGTATATCACTGAGGAGGGTGAGGCTTCTTCAAATCAGGTACATTAGAACCAATGTACCCAACAATCTCCCCCTATTTGGAAAAGTCATAACCCTTAGTCAATGATATACGCCATTCATAATAAAATTACAGAATGATGTAAAACAGGATTATGCAATCAGGGAAAACATAAACATGTATTAAACAAACATGTATACATAGATATCATCTCAGAACAATTATGAAATACATTTATCTCACAGCACATTGTTCTATCAACTTTGTCATATTCATAAATTTATAGAGTGTTTTAAAATCAAAATATTACAACTGTAAACTCAAGATGAATTCTATCCTATTTCTGCTCAGCCTCCTTAATTACAATTCCCTTTCCAGACTGTATCTTGGCTTGTACAGGGGCTTCAGCATCTTCAGTATCAGCAGACTTTTTCCCTTTCAGCTCCTTCTTCTTTAGCTCTTCAGCTTTAATCTTCTGCCTCTCAAAGTAATGATAAGGCTTGGGAAAGTACTTGCTAGGCTCCTGAGCAGTAGGAGGTAGCTTTCCCATCTTAGCCTTTCTTCTATATTGCACTATAGCTTCTTTCCTAGATTCATGCTTTCTCCACTCCAGTTCAGAAAACCATTTGTTTCTATCTTGAATATTATCTTTGGCAGCCTTCCATGCAGTTAAGATAATGTTTCTTGAAGTGGGGCTCCACTGTTCAAAATCAGGCCTTTGTTCAGCTTGCTCTCTGAACCTCTTCTTAGACAATCTAGCTTCTTGTTCAGCTTGTTCTTTCAGTATAGCTTCCTGTAAAGCCTCAGAGACTGGCTGAACCACCTTCTCTATGATGACATTTTGCTGACCCTCAGGAGGGCTATACATTAAATGTATATCTGCTTGTATCATATCAAAATCTGGTGGAGGATAGATCACCTGAGCTACTTCAGCTTGCTCACCTCCAAGATAGGCAGGATTAACTCCAGATTCTGCTACATTGTCATTATCACATAAAGGAGGATAACCAAGAGTAGCTCTGATAGAATTAGAAATCCACTTGGCATGATCAGAGCTGGCTTTGGCTAACACCCTCTCCCCCTTTATGACTTCTCTTTCCATATGATCTCTTAGATCATCCTTTTGAAATCTGATTTGTGCATTAAGATAATTGACTCCATCCTTGTAGAAAGGTTTTAACCTTTGGAGTTTTTCAGTTATCAACTTCTGAGAGTTTTCAATTGCAGTTGTAACAGCTGTTAAGCTCTCTTGTAAAGCTTTATCAAACTCTGCCTTAGTAGTAGCAGTAGAAGTAGTCTGTCCAGCAGCTATATTCTTCATCTCTGTGACAATTGCATTGTGTGAAGCAGTCAAATTGTCATTCATTCTGAGCTGATTTTCCAGAACATATCCTTGCTTCAGTGCAATGTCATCTACTTGAGCTTTTATCTTCTCTTGATGTGTGGCTAAGTATACCACTGCATTCCCTCCCTTGTGGAACCAGTCAGTCATTTCCTTTTTATTTAGATTCATCTCAAATATTATGGACTTAATGTCTTGGACCAGATCAAATTGTAGAGACTTATGACCCTCATCCATATATGTTTCTATAGCTTTCCTGTGCTCATCAAGCTTAATTTGCATAGCAACCATCAAAGCACTGTAATCTACAGTTGGTGCTGGCTGTAGTGCAGGCTCTGGTGCTATAGTTTGCAGAGCTTTCTTATAAGTCTGGCTCCTCCTCTTGAATACTTGGAATTTTCTTTTCTTTGCTCTTGCAGTCTCCTCATCTTCAGAAGCAGATGTGCTGGCTATTTCTACCCTCT
This sequence comes from Platanthera guangdongensis, assembly GCA_039583875.1. Lineage (NCBI taxonomy): Eukaryota > Viridiplantae > Streptophyta > Magnoliopsida > Asparagales > Orchidaceae > Platanthera > Platanthera guangdongensis. The sequence continues at coordinate 59,858,216 of CM077160.1, read as the reverse complement.
CCCTAGGTAGCTCCTCAACTTCCTTTGGCTTCTCAGGCTCTTTCCTTGTAGGTTCTTCTAGAATTTCCACTTGCTCCCCCTCAACTGGAGCATTCTCCCCCTCAGCAGCAACACTTTCCTTCTCAAAGTCTGTTTGATCCAGATTAAGAAAGAGATCTTCCATTGTAAACTCTTGTTGAGGTTGTGAGGGAAATTCCCTTGTCTCATCAACAAAATGATCAGATACTTCTTGAGCTGCAACAGATGTGTCCTTCATGACAACATCTGGGGGTGGACTATCAATCTGAGATTGCTGATTAACATTATTTAATGAATCAGACAAAACATTATCCTCTATAGGGAAAACTAAGCTATTGATTTCAGTGATTACCTCAAGAATAGTGTTTGTAGCTTGTTCACTTTCCAGTGGAGTTGGCTCTTCCACTACTAGAGGCTCCCCCTGGATAGAATCCTGGTGTATGGGGCTAGCTTGAGGTAACTCCCCCTGCCTCTCTGCAATATCTGGTTGAGCTGGAGACTTTCCAGCATCTCCAATGTCTTCTTCATCAGGAGTGAAGACAACATGCTCTTCTGAACTGCTGGAAGATTCTTGAGCCACTGGGGCTATCTTCTTCTTCTTCTTCTTTTGTGGAGTTATTTTCTCTGGAGTAGGCAATTCTTTGGTCAAGACCCTATCCCATCTTGAGAAGAGTCTCATGTCCATCTTCCTCATGTGATTTATTTTAGATCCAGCAGCTTGACTCATTACTTCTGGTATACTACCAGCCAAGTAAAGACTGAGTATCCTACCCAAATTTGGTTTCTTCAGACTCTCCTTAATCTTCTCAAAGACTACTACAGACCAATCAGTTTTCAATGAGAAGATAATCCTTGTCATAAGATTGAACATATGGGCTGATACCCTGTCATGCCCTCCAGGCTTACTCAAGATTACCTTGCCAACAATTTCTGAGAGAAATTTGCCTTGGCAGTTCATCCCCTTTCTATTGAATACAGATCCAATTTTCAGCTTGGAATCCAGTCCACACCATGTTAATGCTTCTCTGGTCTTAGAAGCAGTAACTTCATCTTCTTCCTTAGTCTTTGGTAGGTTCAGGACCTTTCTTAAACTCTTTGGGGAGACCTTTACCTTTTCTCCATGAACCCTTGACTTGATATTGAATCCAGAGTCGTCTAGGGTTGCTCCATTTAGAAATTCCAATACTTCTTTCTTCCAGATCTTAGTCGGCTCAGAAATAAGAAAATCTAACCCTGAGTCTGCAACTAGGGTTACCACATCCTTGATCTCCGATTCTGCGTCATCAAACGCATGCCGCACCAGTTCATAGCCTTCATTTACATTCTCTTCAAGCTTTGGCGCCATTAGGGTTTGAAGAATTTGAATTGAGAGAAGAGAGGTGTCGACACACAAGTTTGGTCTCGAAACTTTGGTGAGCGTGTCGACAATGGTGAAATCCTATTTATACCTTTCTAGGATTGAAGATGAAAGGGCGGGTTAACTAACTCAAATTGTGTCGACACCGTTGAAAAGTGTCGACACAGACTTATAATGTCTCGACTCCTATGTGTCGACACAAGTTTAGTCAACAGAATATATGTGTCGACACTTATTTATGTGTCGACACCGCTTAGCTCGACACTTAGTCGAGATATTACTTCACTAATTCTGAGTAAAGCCTAAGTGTCGACACCACCTTGGATGTGTCGACACCTACTTAACATGTGTCGACACTAATTTTCTGAAGTGTCGACACCAACTTCCTAGATGTGTCGACACCTTTTCTCTGAAGTGTCGACACCAATTTTCTGTCTCGACACAGACAACTCTGTGTGTCGACACTATTTTACTTAGCCATTTCAATAAACTTATTCTAAGTTTATCATACCTAATTCAATTTTAAACCTATTGAAATTGGTTTCTTCTAAAGGCTTAGTATACATATCAGCTAGTTGATTATCTGTTTTAACATATTCCAGTAAAATATCTTCTTTCTCTACATGTTCCCTTAGAAAATGATATTTTATTTCAATATGTTTCGTTCTACTATGGGAAACATGATTGTTTGCAATAGATATAGCACTAGTAGAATCATAAAATAGTGGAGTTCTACTTACCTGAATTCCATAGTCCTCAAGCTGATGTTGTATCCATAGAAGTTGAGCACAACAACTTCCTGCAGCCACATATTCTGATTCTGTAGTGGAGATAGCCACACTTGTTTGCTTCTTGCTACTCCATGAAATCAGTCTTCCACCTAGGAATTGACAGGTTCCAGTTGTACTTTTTCTGTCTTCTTTGCAGCCTGCAAAATCTGCATCTGAATTACCTGTCAGTTCAAAATCTCCATTCCTAGGGTACCAAAGGCCTAGATAAGGAGTGCCCTTTAGATATCTCAGTATCCTTTTGACTGCTGTCAAATGAGACTCTTTAGGGCATGCTTGGTACCTAGCACAGACACATGTAGCATACATGATATCTGGTCTACTTGCAGTCAAATAGAGTAGGGAGCCAACTATCCCTCTATACAAAGTCTCATCTACAGGTTTACCTGCATCATCTTTGCTAAGAGACATACTTGACCCCATAAAAGTCTTCATGGTACTGGATGAATCCATACCATACTTCCTTATCAGTTCTAGGGTGAACTTAGACTGGCATATGGATAAACCATTCTCAGTCTGTCTAACTTGGAGACCCAAGAAGAACTTAAGTTCTCCCATACTGCTCATCTCAAATTGCCCTTGCATAAGTTTTGCAAACTTTTTGCAAAGACTACTTTCAGTAGACCCAAATATAATGTCATCTACATATATTTGGACTAGTATTATCTTGCCTCTAGATTCCCTAAGGAATAGAGACTTGTCTATTTTCCCCCTTGTGAATTTATTCTCAATGAGGAAACTAGACAGGGTTTCATACCAAGCCCTAGGGGCTTGTTTTAACCCATACAAAGCTTTCCTAAGTCTATAGACATAATTAGGTTGAGTTGAATCAACAAAATCTGATGGCTGTTCCACATACACTTCTTCCTTTAGATTACCATTCAGAAAGGCTGACTTTACATCCATTTGGTAAACTTTAAAACCTTGATAGGTTGCATAGGCCAGGAACATCCTTATGGCTTCCAGTCTGGCTACTGGAGCAAAGGTTTGATCAAAGTCAATACCTTCTTCCTGCCTATATCCTTTAGCAACCAATCTTGCTTTGTTCTTGACAATTACTCCATGTTCATCCATCTTGTTCCTAAAGATCCACTTGATCCCAATTATGTTGTGGTCTTTTGGTTTAGGAACAAGCTCCCAGACTTTGCACCTCTTGAACTGATTCAGTTCTTCTTGCATTGCCTGAATCCAATGAGGGTCTAGGATGGATTCTTCAAACTTCTTTGGCTCTACTTGGGATTGAAAACTGGAGTATAGTGCTGCACTCAGATTTCTGCTCCTTGTTTGTACCCCTTGTCTTAGATCACCAATGATTTGTTCTGCTGGATGATCTCTTAGATGCCTATTAGCTGGAGGCATCCTGGCTTCAGGTTGAACTTCTTCAGTTTCTTCAACTTGCTGCACTCCTTGAACTTCTTCTGCATTAGGTACATGTAGTACTCCCCCTGGACAACAACCACTATCTTCTACTTGCTGTCTTGCAGTAGGTCCTTCTTCTATAGTGAGCTTGTCCATCTTCTCAGTCACACCTATGGAGCTGCAAATACTACTAGACAACTCATTGTTAATAAGTCTAGTTTCATCAAATACTACATGTACAGACTCTTCTACAACTTGAGTAGACAAGTTGTAGACTCTATAAGCCTTACTATTATTGCTGTACCCAACAAAGATCCCCTCTTGGGACTTGGCAGCAAACTTAGTCAAGTAAGACTTTCCATTGTTAAGTATAAAGCACTTACAACCAATGATCCTGAAATAGGATAAGTTTGGTTTTCTGCATTTCACAATCTCATAGGGGGTCTTGTTGTGGCTTTTAGTAATGGTAGCCCTATTAATTACATGGCATGCAGTATTAACTGCCTCATCCCAGAAATATTCTGGGAGAGATGTGTCACTTAATAGGGTCCTACCAGCCTCAATCAAGGTTCTATATTTCCTCTCAGCAATGCCATTTTGCTGAGGGGTTCTTGGTGAAGAAAACTCCTGAAATATCCCAAATTCTTCACATAGTTTTGCCATACTATCAGACTGAAATTCAGTACCATGGTCACTTCTTATCTTGACCACTGTACTGTCTAGTTCATTCTGAATTTGTTTGACAAAGCTATAGAAGATACTAGGTGTTTCAGATTTCTGTCTTAGGAAGAACACCCAGGAAAACCTTGAGTAGTCATCTACAACCACAAAGGTATAAACCTTCCTACCTAGGCTGTGAACTGGCATATGACCAAAGAGATCCATATGCAAGAGGTATAAACACCTCACAGCATCTTTGTTTTCAATGCTACTAAAGGTGGATCTAGTCTGCTTGCCCTTTTGACAAGCTGAGCATATTCCATCTCTAATACACTTAACTTGAGGACCATTCCTCACCAACTCTTTGCTATAGAGTTGGCCAATTGTCTTGTAGTTGAGATGGGCTAGCCTCTTGTGCCATTTGACACAATGAGAGACTTTCTCATCAGCTATAAGACACACTAGAGAACCATTGTTCTCATACATAATGTCTAGACAATAGACATTCCTCTTTCTATAACCTGTCAAAATGATCTCTTGATCATTTGACCTCCTGATATGATAACCATCTTTGACAAATGAGATGTCATATCCTAAATCACTCAATTGACTTATACTAATAAGGTTATGTTTCAAACCTTTAACATAAGACACTTGAGTAATAGTTATATGGGAGCTAGAAATGTTACCAAAACCCTTGATAATTCCTTTTTTAGAACCACCAAAGGTGACTTTTGGACCATCCTTGATAGGTGTGTAGTCCTTTAGCAATCCCCTAGTTCCAGTCATGTGCCTGGAACATCCACTGTCCAAGTACCATATTGGGACATGACCACTTGGACTTACCTGCAAAACAGATTAGTTGACCTTAGAACCCAAAGAATTCTTGGGTCCTTGGTACTGGTTAGTTTGCCTCCTAACAAAACTACCTGCAGATTTTCCAACAGGCAGTTTGCTACTCACTTTGGCACTTGCATTGTGCCAACAGTCCATGGCAAAGTGGCCTACCTTGCCACAGCACCAACACTCAAACCTATTGTACCTTTGCTTAGGTACATCCCTAGCTGTTTTATCTACAGCTGGCTTATTGAGAGCTGGGGCTTTGCCCTTAGACTTGGACTTGACAGTCCTAGCAGGTTTAGTAAACCCCAGTCCAGCTTTACCTTTTTGATGAACAAATTCATCAATTAAGGGTAGAACAGACTTTGGTTTAGAAAACCTAGCAACTAAATCTCTCTCCTTCTGAAGACTAATCTCCAGACTTCTGATTTGATCATTCTTAAAAGTTATAGTCCCCATCTGAATCACAGTTATGTGCTTCAGTCTGGCTATTTCATTAAGTTTTTGATCAATCATCTTCTCAAAATCAGTTGCAGCAACTTTGAGACTAGCAATTTCCTTTGCCAGACTCTTGGCTAGGGACTTGCTCTTCTTAAAAGCTTGCAACAGAACTCTATATTCATTAATCAGTTGATGAATATCCCCTTCTGATTCAGATCCACTGGCATCATTTGATGCTGATGTAACTGAATCAGAACTAGCACTAGAAATTGAACTTAAAGAACAATTTTGTACCTTACTAGGTCCAGGCTGCTCCTGGATTTTGTCACCTTCTATTAAGGCCATCAGTCCTTTACACTGGATGTCCTCTTCCTCATATATAGAGTTCATGATCTGGATGAACTCTTCTTCCTCTTCTTCAGCAAATAGTCCTATGTAAGCTTCAGCTTCTGACTCAGTTTCTGAAGAAGACATGTCTGACAAGACTTTGTCCTTCTTGGCAACAAAAGACCTTTCCTTCTTTCCCTTGAATTGAGTCTTTTTCTTATTATTAGACTCTTTCCTTCTCTCAGGACAGTCAGCAATAACATGTCCTTGTCTGTTACAGTAATAGCAAACAATTTTTGATAAAGTTGCTTTGCTTGACTTGATCTTTTTCCTGTCTTTCTTTGATGACTTCTTGTTCTGATAATAGTCATCTTTGCCCTGTGAAGTGGATGGCTTTGTCCTCCACTGTTTCTTCTTTAGGAACTTCTGAAAGTGTCTTGTGAAGGCTGCAAAGTCCTCATCACTCTCACTGCTTTCAGACTTTCTGCTTTCTGAATCATCTGACTTAGTCTCAGCTACTTTAGGAGGTGGAGTTGGTGACTTACTTCTGTATTTTCTGGTGGCTTCTGTCTTAAATGCCACTGTTCTTTCTTTGTTCTCAATTCTGGTGGTCTTCTCCTCTTCTTTCCTCACCATCAACTGCATTTCATAGGATAGCAGTTTTCCAAACAAAGTTGGAGGAGGAATTTCTGCTAACTTTGCCATTTCCCTAATGGCACAGATCTTGGTGTCCCAATCCTTTGTTAGGGACCTCAAGAACTTATCATTGAGCTCATAATTACTGAACTCTCTTCCACAGGACATTAGCTCATTCACAATCCTATAGAACTTCTTATAGCATTCTGTTATGCTATCAGACTTACCTTGCCTGAAACTTTCATATTCCTGGTTTAACAAAGATTTTCTATCCTGTCTCACTTCTTCTGAACCCTCCATGTACAGTATAAGAGTATCCCGCATCTCCTTAGATGTCTTACAGTGTATCAAGTTTTGAAAGGTAGCATCATCTATGACACTCACAATGATATTTTGTGCCCTCTTGTCCATTGTGGCTAGAATTATCTCATCTTTTGTCATTTCAGAGAAGTCCTTAGGTGTTCTCTGATTTGCATCCAAGACTGAAACCTTCATAGGAACATATGTCCCTTCTTTAACTGTGATGTAGATTCTAGGGTCTGAGGCTTCCATAAATAGTCTCACCCTTTCTTTCCAAATGCCAAAAATTTCTTTTTTGCAAATGGGCAACTTCATGGATCCAAGTTCCTTATGATTCTCAGTTGAACCCATGGTTCTTGATTTTCTTGATTCTGCAAGTTACTTAGACTGAATCTGCCAACAGGATCTACTCAGACAGTTAAGTCCTTTTTGAGTAACCTCCCTCTGATACCACTTGAAAGAAATTGTACCTAATCACCTAGAGGGGGGGGGGGGGGGGGTGAATAGGTGACTAAATCTTTTTAACACTTTTTAGGCAGATTGCAGTTTATATCACAGATTTATAACTAATTCTACACAGTAGTCAATTAGCAATCACAACAATCAATCAAGCACACAGTGAACACACAAATTTATAGTGGTTCCCCAAGGTTTGGGTACATCCACTTTCCCCCTTCGCCTATCTAGTAGTGTACTAGATTCGGCCAAACTCCTCCACTATCTCAGATCCTCAGATCTTACACTCAGAACCCCAAAACAGGTTCCTACAGCTCAGGCCCAAAGCCCTACAACTCAGTCTTCTTCAAAGACCTACACTCAGCTTCTTCACAAAGCCTACACTCAGCCACAAGGCCTACACTCAGCCACAAAAGGCCTACACTCAGAGATACAGATCTCCTACACTCAGGCATACAGGCCCTACTACTCAGCCTTTATAATTGCAGGCTTACAACTCAGATCCCTAAGGATCCTACAAGAAATATAAAATACAAAGTGTATATACCTACAAATCTGGATAGAGAGATGAGTTGATAGGTTCTTGATGAGTTATTGGAAGAACTCTGCTGAGATCAATCTCACTTGGCTTTTCTTCAAAGCTTCTTGAATGTAGAACACAATAGGATTGATCTTCTCTACAGCTGATCTTTGATCTCTGCAACTTAAGATTCAGAACTAGGTCTGAATCCTTCTTCCCAGCCTGGTTCCAACGGCTGTCTTCTTGGATGGAGCTCTCTCTCTCCAACTACTTAGATCTTCAGATCACTTCAACTGATTTGTGTTAATCTGTGTTGGATCTTCTCTTTCTGTTGACAGTATAAGCCTATTTATAGGCCTTATTCATGGTGACCGGCTGATCCGGTTCCTAACTGATTTCTGACAACTCTGACAGGTGCAGTAGACCGGCTGGAATGGCAGCTGCCAAGTCAACCAGTCAGTTCTTGAAATAACTGTAACTGTCTGAAAGTGTCGAGACAATCTGTCTTTAAGTGTCGACACTTATAGACCAAGTGTCGACATAAGTTGACTAAGTGTCGACACTAGCCTTCAAGGTGTCGACACAACTCCTTGTGTTGTAGAATCAACTTCTCGACACAGCTTCTTCACCATGTGTCGACACTGATAATGTGTGTCGACACAGCTCGTTCTTCAGTTCTTTGTTGAATTCTTGTAAGTGTCGACACAACTCCTTTGTGTTGACACATATTCATGTGTTGAACTTGCTGAGTGTCGACACAGCTCCTTGTGTCGACACATCTTCTTATGTTGAGACTTTTGCTGAGTGTCGACACATCTCCTTTGTGTCGACACTTGTACTTAGAATTTTGTTGAACTTTGCTAAGTGTCGACACAGCTCCTTGTGTCGACACTTTCTTCAAGTGTTGAGTCTTCTGCTGAGTGTCGACACATTCTTTCTTGTGTCGACACTTTCTTCAAGTGTTGAGTCTTCTGCTGAGTGTCGACACATTCTTTATTATGTCGACACTTATACTTAAACTCTGCTGACTTTTGCTGAGTGTCGACACAGCCTCCAAGTGTCGACACAGCCTCCAAGTGTCGACACTTTCTGATGTAGACATAGTTCCTCGGGGTGTCGACACAACTGCTAAGTGTCGACACAGCTTCACTGGACTTTTCTTCATTGAGTGTCGACACAACCTGTATGTGTCAACACTTTCTGTCTGGTGTCGACTCTGCATCCTTGGTGTCGACACAAGTACTCCAAGTATCGACACTGCTTGCCTGGGTGTCGACACAAGTCTTCTTAAGTGTCGACACTTTCCTTCTGGGTGTCGACACATGGACTTAGAATCTTTTCATCTTTCCCTGCAAATACTTAACCTGCACAAGGCAACTCAAAATACATCAAATACATTTTGATGTATTTCATTGAGGAGGGTGAGGCTTCTTCAAATCAGGTACTTTAGAATCAATGTACCCAACAGATGACCCCTTTTTCAGATCCACCAAAGATCACTTTGGGTCCATCCTTTATAGGAGTGTAATCCTTCAACATCCTTCTTGTTCCAGTCATGTGCCTGGAACAACCACTGTTCAAGTACCATATTAGGGTATGGCCACTTGGACTCACCTACATCAAATAAAATTACTTAACCTTAGAACCCCAATAAGTATGGGGTTCTAGGTTCAGGTTAGTCTGAAATTTGACATATTTCCCTGCTGTCTTTCTGACAGATAAGTTGGCATTCTTCCTGACAGTAGTGTTGTGCCAACAATCTATGGCATAATGACCCACTTTACCACAGCACCAGTACTGATATCTATTGTATCTTTTCTTAGATACAGGCTTAACAACATTGCTGTCAGCATACCTTAAAACTGTAGGTACAATAGTCCTTTTCTTAAGTGCTGGGGCTGATGCATCAAACATTAATTATTCCTGATGATCATAATATATTTGTACATGGGCTGCCCTATTGGCAATTACACCCTTGTCATTCAGATTACCATGCTTACTGTGACATGAGTAATGTCACGGTCATACTTGTTAGTGGGCTGCATCACTTTCCTGAAAGCAATAGGGGGTTTGAAGACTAGTGGCTGAACTTGAGCTTTGCCTTTTCTTTTGGAATTAGCTGCCCTAGTTCTTCCCTTGAAATCTAATCATGTCTTACCCTTTTGGAGAATGAAGTCATCAATTAAAGGTAAGACTGACTTTGGCTTTGAGAACTTAGCCACAAGTTCCTTCTCTCTTTGAAGTCTGACTTCCAGACTCTTGATTTGATCATTTTTGAATGTAATTGTACCCATCTGAATAAAAGTTATATTTTTCAGTTTGGCAACATCATTCATCTTCAGATCCAGCATTTTTTCTGAATCTGATGCAGCCAGTTTAAGGGATGCAGTTTCCTTAGCCTGTTCCTTGTTAAGAATTTTGCTTCTCTTAAGAGCTTGCAACAAATCACCATGCTCAGCAATAAGTTGATGAACATCCCCTTTAGATTCAGAACCATCCACATCTCTTGATACAGATGCTTCTGATTCAGATCCAGTATAATAATTAGAAACCGAAGAAAGATTGTTTACCTTATGTAACGTCCCGTGGGCCATCTGTGGGCCTCAGCCCACTAGGCCTCCGTTAGACTGTTACCGGGCTGCAACCCAAGCACCCCAACCCCTCTCCCTCCACAGGCGGGTTGTTGGTGCCACAGCCTTCCTTTGATGAGTGAAATTCTCCCATTAAGCGGACATCACAGGGACTTCCCAGGAGGTCACCCATCCCAAGACTTCTCCAGCCTGAGCACGCTTAACTATGGAGTTCTTTCAACGCTCAATTGGTGATGAGCGTTGAAAGAACTCCATAGTTAAGCATGCTCGGGCTGGAGAAGTCCTAGGATGGGTGACCTCCTGGGAAGTCCCCGTGCTGTCCGCTTAACGGGAGAATTTCACTCATCAAAGGGAGGCTGCGGCCACCAACAACACGTCCGTGGAGGGAGAGGGGTTGGGGTGCTTGGGCTGCAGCCCGGTAATGGTCTAACGGAGGCCTAGTGGGCTGAGGCCCACGGATGGCCCAGGGGACGTTACAATAAAAAGGGCACTTTTATTGTAACGTCCCCTGGGCCGTATGTGGGCCTCAGCCCACTAGGCCTCCGTTAGACCGTTACCGGGCTGCACTCCAACCCCTCTCCCTCTACGGGCGGGTTGTTGGTGGCCACAACCTCCCTTTGATGAGTGAAATTCTCCCGTTAAGCCGACAACACGAGGACTTCCCAGGAGTTCACCCATCCCAGGACTTCGCCAGCCCGAGCCCGCTTAAATATTGAGTTTTAGTTGAGCTGCAGCTCAATTGGTGATGAGAGTTGAAAGAATTCCATAGTTAAGCGTGCTCGGTCTGGAGAAGTCCTGAGATGGGTGACCTCCTGGCAAGTCCCCGTGTTGTCCGCTTAACGGGAGAATTTCACTCATCAAAGGGAGGCTTTGGCCACCAACAACCCGCCTGTGGAGGGAGAGGGGTTGGGGTGCTTGGGCTGCAGCCCGGTAATGGTCTAACGAGGCCTAGTGGGCTGAGGCCCACGGACGACCCAGGGTACGTTACACCTTACTGGGTCCAGGCTGATCCTGTCACTGATCTTCCTCAGTTAAAGCCATCAGCCCTTTGCAATGATGATCTTCAACCCCATTTATTGAGTCCAGAAGTTATAAGAACTCAGATTCTACTGAATCCTCTTCAGTAGTGAACAATCCTATATAAGCTTCAGCTTCAGCTTCAGTCTCTTCTCCTGATTCTGTCCCCTCCATATAGATAATCAAGGTGTCCCACATCTCCTTGGAGGTTTTGCAATGGACCAAATTCTGGAATGTAGAGTCATCTATGACACTCACAATTATATTCTGTGCCCTCTTATTTAAGGTTGCTAGAATGATCTCTTCCTTAATCATTTCTGAATAACTCTTTGGAGTCTTGAGGTTAGCATCAAGAACTGATATGTTCATAGGAATAAATGGCCCTTCTAGCACTGTGATATAAATTCTTGGATCAGATGCTTCCATGAACAATCTGACACTTTCTTTCCATATGCCAAAATTTTCTTTCTTACAGATAGGAAGCTTCATGGATCCAAGTTCCTTCTGATTCTCACCTGAACCCATTTTGTCTAACAGATGACTGCCTTAAGGATCAACTCAGACTCTTAAGTCTATTCTTGAGCAACCTCGCTCTGATACCACTTGAAAGAATTGGTTTTCAAGATATCCTAAACACCTAGGGGGGGGGGTGAATAGGTTCAATTCTTTTTCCTTAAGGCAGATAATAATTTTACTGTTAGATCACTTATTCAGCAATTTACACAACACAGTATAAAATAAATAACAGCCAATCACAGAGTGCACACAGATTTATAATGGTTCCCCAAGTGATGGGTACATCCACTTTCCCCCTTCGCCTATCTAGCAGTATACTAGATTCAACCCCCCTTCTTCTTCCTCAGATCCTTAGATCTTACAACTCAGAACCCAAAATGGTTCCTACAACTCAAATTTCAACAAGTCCTACAGCACAGATCCTCTCAGTGAATCCTACCTCAAAGTGAGTTCACACTCCTACAACTCATGCAATTAAGCCCTACCTCAGGCTCTTGCACCAGGCCTACAACTCAGGCAATCAAGCCCTACCTCAGCCTCTTCTATAAGGCCTACAACTCAGGCAATCAAGCCCTAACTTAGCCTCTTCCACAAGGCCTACAACTCAGAGAGAAAACTCTCCTACCTTAGGCACTCAGCCCTACCTCAGCCTTTATAAATTTAGGTTTACAACTTAGAGAGATAACCCTCCTACACTTAGATTTATAAAAGATCCTACAGAAAAATTGATAGTAAAAAGAACAATTCTTTCACCCAAGTGGAGAGAGAATGGTTAGAAGGTTTCTTGGTCAGTTCTTGATAGATCTGACTATTTTAGATCCAATCTGTCTTAGCTTCTTCAAAGCTTCTTGAAATTGAACAAAGTAAGGTTGATCTTCTTGTGAAGTTGGAGATGATCTTCAATCCAGCTTCCTTCTCCTTTTCAGATGTGACTCTGAATTCTTCTTGCAGACTTGTTCAGGATCTGCCAGATATTTTTTGATTTCTGGATGAAGACTTCTCTTCTTCTTCTTAGTTGTTCCTCTCTCTTGGATACTTCCAGCCCTCTTCTTTTCAGATGTGACTCTGAATTCTTCTGGTAGACTTGTTCAGGATCCGCCCTTAGAGACTTGTTTCTTTCTTGATGAGGACTTCTCTTCTTCCTCTTAGTTGTTGTTTGTCTCTTCTTGTTCAATCCTTGGATTACTTCTATCTGATGATAGAACATGTCTTTATATAGGCTTCATCTGAGGTTACTGGCTGATCCGGTTCATAACGACCTTCTGACAGCTCTGACAGATGCATCAACTTTGTTGGTCATGACAGCTGTTAAGTCTCCAGTCACTTCATTGTACTTTATCTCAGCAGCAAAGTGTTGAGACAATACTTCAAATGTGTCGACACAAATAGATCATGCGTTGACATAATTCTTGATGATGTCGACATATCTCTCACAATGTCGACACAACTTCTCTTTAACTTCTTGACACAGCTTCAGTATCATGTGTCGACACAAGTCCTGTGTATCGACACAATAACTTCTAGTCTCGACAAAGTTGGTGTCGACAGAATTCTGGTGTGTGTCGACACAAGTCCTGTGTGTCGACACAGTTGTTGTCGACAGAATTCTGGAATATGTCGACACAAATCCCATGTGTTGAAACAGTTATTGTCGATAGATTTTCTGTGTGTCGACACAAGTCCTGTGTGTTGACACAGTCTGGCTCCTGGTGTCGACACAGTTGTTGTCGATAGATTTTCTGTGTGTCAACACAAGTTCTGTGTGTCGACACAATCTGGCTCATGGTGTTGACACAGTCTTTCCCATGTGTCGACACAATTCTTCTCAAGTGTCGACACTTGTACTTAGAAACGTTTTCTGCATTTCCTTAACCTGCACATTCAAACTCAACACAACATCAAATACACCTTGATGAATATCGTTGAGTTAGGTGAGGCTTCTCCAAATCTGGTACACATTTCCAATATACCCAACAATCCCTGAAACAACTAGACCCCTAAGAGTGGTTTTGTCATGACTAGGTCATGACAAAACCCTAGGAAGCTCAAGAAGACCAGGTGAATTAGGACATAAAGGTGAAGATCACTATGGTCTACAAATAACACTTTCTAATTACCTAACCTAGGGTTTGACTTTAGTGCCCTGCCTTGACTCTTTGACCCCACCATAACATCCTTAGCCCCTTTAAAATGTTCATTGGGTCACGAAGAATCCATTGGGGGTCAACCAAAGAGATCAAGTTGACCAAAGTCAACCATAACCCTAAAATGATCAAAGTGGCCTATCGAGGGCCAATGGACTTCCAAATTGCCAAAATGACCCCACCTAAACTCTCCTAAAACCCAAGGGAGGTCAATGGGTCACCAAGGACCCATTGGGGTCAAATAAAATGGTCAAGTTGACCAAACATCAACCCTAACCTTAAAGTGGTCGAAGTGTCATAATTAAGGCTAAAGTGACCTCCAAGGTGCTAAACCAACCCTACCCAACCCTTCCTAGACCTTAGGAGAGGCCAATGAGTCACCAAGGACCCACTGGCGTAAACCCAAAAGGTCAAATTGTCCAAAGTCAACTCAACCCTAAAATATGTCAAACTAGCCTAAATGACCTAACCAAGCCCATACCACTTGGGCTAAGCCCAATCTGGGTGGCCCATTAAGTTTAGGAGGCTGATATTTATATGGAATGTCACTTAAATTTCGGAGGGGGTGAGTAGGAGAGAGAAAATGAGAGTTTTCCCCTTAATGGAGGAGAGAGAAAGAGGAAAAGAGAGGAGTATTGGAGGAAGACCATGGGACACACTCTCTCCCTCTCCCAAGCCCTCCATTCATCTCTCTAGTGCATGGGAAATGAATTCCCATTGAATCAAGCTAGCCACCATCAATGGAGGAGCTCAACCACCATGGCCGACCACCCCTTCACATCCCCTCCATGGTAAAAAATATAAATCCCCCTATACAGCCCCCATTCCCACTTTTGACCATCCCATCACCTTCAAAATGTCCTCAGTAGTCAAAATGAGGTATTGGATCAATGGTTTTGGTGGAGGATTGGGGAATCGGGCAAGCTCGCCAGAGGGGAAAAACGCCACGGCCAACCGCCACCGCCGCTGTCGTCGAACCCCAAACAAGGTCCACTTCTCCTCCTCTCCCATTGTTCTAGTAGCTAGATCAAATTAGGCTGCGAAATCGAGCCGATCGAATTGAGAAAAAATGGAGATTTTCTGAAATTTCATGGTGGCGGGTTCGCCGGAAACCACCACCTCCGGCGGCGAAACCAACGTTGGGCGATAGCCACCACCTCGACGGAGGTGGTGGTGGCGGTGACTGGCCAAGGAAGTGACCTGGTGGCCGGTGTTTGGCTTGGGAAAATCTACAGGCGTTTTGCGTTTTCGAGTTCTGTTGAGGAAGATGAACAGTGCCATCTTATTTTATTATATTTATATATATTATATAATTATTAATTACTCCTTAACATATAGTATATTGATTTAGTTATTAAGTATATTTGGAGGGGTTTCATGGAAATATGATCAACATGAAAGTTGTAGCCCCTGATGTCTACTCTATTTTAAATTTATTTCAACTTATTTGGGTCAGTGGTTTGACCACAACACTCAATATGGTGCAGACTATACAGAGGCTTAACCAGTGACTAAATTGAGTTCCCCAATCAATCCAACCATCCAAATGACTTGATATTTGGATTGGGGGTCAATCTTACCTATACCTCGGGCATATCAAAAAATGGGAATTTTTGAAAAATATTTTTATATAGTTTTTGTAAATATTTAATAATCCATGTATGAATCAATTTTAGGGTCTAATGACCTCATAATTCCCTAAAGTTTTGGTGGATGATTTTTACGGTCATGATATGATCCTAGTAAAACTCTCAGCCCAATTGGGGTTGAATTGATTAAGTATTGGTGTGACCAAAGTTTGGTCTTATAAGGGAAAAATTAGGTCAAAAGTGCACTAGGTGCAGTGAGTGACCATTCCTCGTCCAAATGTAGTAAAACTTTGGCCACTGACTTGTAGTCATATATAACCCCCTCACAAGTGGTTTTGGGTGGTTTGGGGTGGATATGCCCACAAACCCTAGTACAAGCCCTATGGTTACCCTTTGAGTATTGAGAAGTACATGGAGTCATATATCCTTGGATCAACTTAAATATTGGTAGACTACTTCATAGGGTGGTAATAATCCCTAGATAATTTTTCTGGAATTTTGAAGAACATTTAAATAGGGCACTTTATTTCAAGATGATATTTCATGTTTATATAATCATGGATGTTCTTAAAACTTTGGAAGTGAGCTTACATTAATATTATTGTTCTCTTTTAATTTTTGTATGAATTGTGGATTGATATATTTGGTACTTTATTCATAACTCCAATGTTTGCCATAATTGCAAGAAAATTAATTATGACTCTAATATCCGCTGAAAAATTATGAAAATTGGTCAGAGGACATCTTAGGGCATTATAATGTTCTGTGAATGTTTATAAAATTATTGGAAGATATTTCAATTAGGATCATTCACAAAGTGCCCTATGTTGAATTTCTTTAAGTAATTTGTTTATGTGACCAAATTGACTTAGGAAATTATTATTTTTGGTCTGAAGTCTTTTCTAGTCAACTTAAACCTCTGGTAAGTTTCCTATAATTTTTGGATGACTAATTGTAATACTTCTTTACCTTATCTTGGTGATTATTTAATCAATAATTTGTTTGGAGGTCAAACCCTTTTTGGAAAATAGTGGATTTCTGTATTTATTGTTATTTTCATGATATACAATTGTAATAATTTTTTTGAGGCCATATCTAGTCAGAAAAGTGTACTTGATGTTCAAAATCATAGGTGGCCTGATTTTTGCAGAAAATATAATAAATACCAAATAAATTAGGAAAAATATTATCTCCTGGATTTAATCTTAAAATATCATGATTGACCCCCAATAATAATCTTAGGTCATTTTGATGAATATTTGGAGGGGTTGCCATTCATGCACACCATATATCTCGTTAGGTCTGCACATAATAAAACTGTAGAGTTAGGGAAATATGTGAACCTTGGTATAGGATAGTTAGTGCACCTATTCTGGTTGAGAATGAATAAGGTCACCAATGGAAGGCAGGTTGTGAGAGCCTGGTTGACAGAGGGGAAAGGTTATGCTCGGGATCGACGGTGGATCGTCTTTCCCTCGAAAAAGATGTCTAACTACACTTAGGTTTAGATCAAGTGTAAAATTAGGAGAGTTTGGGAATACGGGTAGATACTAACAAAAATAAGTTCCTTGCGAAAGGGAGCTTTGGGCTTCACCCCATCGTAGTTCCTAGTTCCCTCGAAAGCCCTTCACAGGGAATGCCCAGGGCAGTCCAAGGTTAACCTTAAACTATAAGGCTAAAATGTCAAGAGAAATTAGTAAATACTAGGGCTTCACATTCACTCACACCAGTGACTCGGGAGGTTAGTTTGGTTTAGACATCTGAGCGGTAGGATTGGTGGTTGTGGAAATGGGCAGGCTAGCCCGGTGAGCCGAAGGCACGAAAGGTAGTTGTAATAGACAGGTTAGTCTGGGGAGCCGATAACTCAGAAATTCATGGTTGCATGTGCAAAAAGTGGTGGGTCTTTGGTATTAGATGGTTGATCGCATCGACATCAATATATTGACTCGACAAGTGTGGTTCTCATTTAGCCAAGGAAAATACTGGTGGTTTAGCCAGCAAAGTACGCAGGAGCTCCGCGGTTGAGTTCTTCGTGTTGAGCCGTATGTAAGGGCTAGGCCTGGTAGTGCGGTTACCCGCCTAGGAGTGGGGTGGCCCGACCCACTGTCTCCGTTGGCCACTACGGAGGATCCTGAGAGTGAAGCTATCATGGAATAACATATCACTATACTCATACCTGCATTAAAACTGACACCCCATTGTATAAATTGGTATGAGACTTTTTATACGATGGGAGCCTTGCAAAATTCTCCTTAACTTATAAGTTTGTATAAACATTCATATAAGTTAAAGTTACTTATTTCTTAGTTTACTTTTCATACACTTATTGCTCTACCCAACTTGTTTACATTACTGCTTCCTTATTATAGAATTGCTAGCTTGGTTTTCCTCTAATAGTTCTTTTGTACATACACCTGCTAGGGTAGTTGTCACCTGCTTGTTACACTCTTCTTTGTTGTCCTCCGCTTTCATCCTCCCCGCACGATGCCTAGGAGTCGCGGGGGTGAGGCGAGGACGATAGTGGCTTAGTCTTTTGACTAACGGTCGGTGGACCACATCATTTTGGGGACCGAAAAGCAGGAGCATCAACACCGACAGGACAAGGAGGTCGGACATGAGGAGCAGTTGCTGCGCACTACCACTACTACACAGCGACAGGTCGAAGATAGATTTCTATTTGCTTCCGCTCAGATGTTGTGAGTTGTGTGTGAGAGAGATTATTTGCATTAGAAATGTACCAGACCTAAGCCCATTTCTTTTCTACTCTCATTTTTTTACTCATTGTGAACCATTGCTCTCTTATATATATGTGACTTATGTGGACTTGATTATA
Source organism: Platanthera guangdongensis (assembly GCA_039583875.1). Lineage (NCBI taxonomy): Eukaryota > Viridiplantae > Streptophyta > Magnoliopsida > Asparagales > Orchidaceae > Platanthera > Platanthera guangdongensis. The sequence continues at coordinate 59,839,824 of CM077160.1, read as the reverse complement.
TTTATCTTAGTTGATATTTCGACTTCTTTGGTGATCACTATTGCCGACAAGATCGACATTTTGTAGTGACGACCACCCCGAGTGTTAGTGTCACCGTAGAACGATGATTTTGGGTCTTACAGTCGGTCTGTCCATCCGTTTGTGGATGAAAGTCTGTACTGAACTTCAGCCTGGTACCCAATAATCGATGTATAAACCTCCAATCAATAGACGTGAAGTGCCCATCTCGGTCTCTAACGATACTACGGGGCACACCATGCAATCGTATAATATTATCCACAAAAAGCTTCGGCCGCTTTTCCATGAATCGTCCTTCCTATTCGGAATGAAGTGCGATACTTTCGTTGAACAATCAATGATCACCTAGATGGCGTCATTCCCCTTCTACGATCTCAGCAAACCATGCACGAAAGACATATATATGTGAAAGTGCAGCTAGATCTGATATACTCTAGAGGGGGGTGAATAGAGTATATGGTACTTTGAAACTTTTTACAACAATTGTTGTAATATGTGTGAGCAGGGAAGCAGTAATAAAACTAATCACAACACTAAGTTAAACACAAGCTAATCACAGAGTAATCAAGGCCAGAAACAAACATAAACACAAGCAAAACTAGAAGACACAAGGAAATATAGTGGTTCCCCTAAACTTGGGTACATCCACTCTTCTACCACCCTAGGTAGGAATCCACTGCAGGATGAGTTGATCAGGTATCCTGGGCACCAATGAGCTTTTGATAAGGTGCTCAAAAACCAAAGCAGATTTTTTGATCAGGTGTCTTGCCACCAATGAGCTTTTGAGAAGGTGCTCAAAAACCAGGCTCAAACTTTTGAAGGGAGTTTGAAAAACCCTTTACAGAGAGGGGGTGAGAGAGTGATGGAAGTCTTCTCTTTCTCAAACAACTGAGAAGACTATGTGGATTGTTGATGTCAAAGCTCCCCCTGAATCCTTGAGATCTTCAGGAAGAAAAGCTTTGCTGAGGGTGATAGGCCTTCAAAGATTAAACTCCAGCAATAGATGATTTCAGCAATGACTGAAATGTTGAATGTCTGGAGTCTGGAAATATGTTGGCCTTGAACACTTTGAAACTAAAGAGATCTGAAGATTTCTGAAAAGATTGATCTCCTTGGATGAGTGTTCTTGAGAATTCCTTGAGACAGAATATTTTGGAATGTATCTCTGTAATCTATGTGTCTCTCTCTGTATTCTATTAGAGACTCAAAAAAATTCTATCTTTTATTCTCTAGTACAGAATAAAATAACATTCTCTGTCAAGTATAGCCGTTAGCCTGCATTAATTGCATCCTTAATTGCAAAATCTCTTCTGGAGGAAAGTCCATAGAAATATTCCTTGAAAAATCCCTTGAAACTTGGTCCAGAAATGAATGAAAACGGCTAGGAAATCTCTGAATTAATTGCAGAATAACTCCTTAACTGATTTGAAATTGAATCTAGAAACATCCTTGAAGTTATCTAAAATCGTCGAACTGAGCTCTGGTATCGTCGAGCTGAGCTCAGCGATCTGGAGATATACAGCAGCAAAATATCGTCGATCTGAGCTCAAAGATCGTCGAACTGAGCTCAGAGATAAAGATCCAAAGCATAGTCAAAAACGTCGACCTGAGCTCACCGATCGTCGAACGGAGTTCGACGATATAATGAGGTTGAGCTCAGCGATCGTCGAATGGAGTTCGACGATCTGTCGAAGTTGAGCTAGACGATCGTCGATCGGAGTTCGACGAATCATCGTGCTGAGCTCGACGATATGACTTAGTCTCCAAATAGAAAATTCTGGTCTTCAGGGCAGCTTCCAAACCTAGACTTCTAACCCTTAGACTCAATTCTAATTGACCTATTGAGCTATACATGAGGTCAAGCATTGATTCCTAGAGACATAGTGATCCTGACCCAAATTAGTAATACGGTGTTCCAACAATCTCCCCATATTTGGGTTAGGATTACTATTTACAGACTTTGGAAAAATTTAAATAACAACATACAAGTAGCAAAATAGAAAAACAACAGCTAGACATAGCAGAACCACAGAAATATATAGCATCCAGATAATCAGAAATCAGAGAATGTTACCTTACAATATCATTTCTTTTCCTTGCCCTTAACAAGTTTAATCTCTCTGTTGGGATTGAGGGCTTCTTTGTTTGATCTGGTATCATCTGCTGCACCCAAATATGTTTGCTTTTTAGGCCTGGGGACTACAGCTTTAGGATGTAATTCCATATACCTGTCAGAATCAAAGAATTTACTTGATGCATATCTCTCTAGCTCTTTCTGTCTCTGTTCAGACATAGTTGAAATGTTGGAAGAATCTTTTCCTTGCTCTCTAGCCTTTTTAATCTGATCCAGTGCAGCTAGTTCCTTTAATATGGCAGTCCAAGCAGCTGGATTGTTTTCAGGATCCTCACAAGGTACAGGTGGCTCATATCTGTTAGAGGGATTGTCTTGAGGAGGCCTGGAAGACACAGTTTCTTTCAGCTTATAAGGGAAAGGACCAGATGTTGTATCAGTTGACATTTGTCCTCCCCTAGAATATGGGTGTTGCCTTGAGTACCCTTTGGAATAGACTTGAAGATCTCTTTGATTTCCTCTGTATCCTCCTCTCCTTGATTGAGATCCCCTGGATTGGCTTCCCCTATTGTAAGATCTGGCATGAGGCTGATAGGGGGCCTGACTTCTGGCTGGGGGTTGAGCTGCAGAGCTTCCGCCTGCACCTGCATCAGGAGGAGGTGGAGGAGGAGGATGAGAGTGTTGAAATTGAGAGGATCCCTTCTCATATTTTCTCTTCTTCTTCATTGCCTTCAACTGATTCTTGGAGTACTGCATCCAGTGCTCAGTAATAGGGCAGTCATGTAGAATGTAATATGAAATATCATTGTTATCCTTAACTTTGGCAGGAGGTACCCTCTTCATGGCTTTGCTCCTTGCCTTTCTTTTCCTAGCAATGGTAGCAGAAGAGTCATCAGAGTCTGTTCTAAATTCATCACTTTCAGAACTCTGGTCATCATAGAGAGCATCAATTTTCTTCATCAAGTCCTTCTTGAGCTGTACAGAAGCAGATGAGGCAGAGGTTGTAGCAGCAGGTGTTGAAGTAGTAACAGCAGAAATGACAGCAGCAGATGTAGTAGAAGCAGTAACAACAACAGCAGCAACAGTAGGCTCTGGAGAGGTGGCAGCAGCAACAACTTCACTAACAACAACAGAAACAGAAGGAATATCATCAGAAACTGCAGAAGGCTCAAATTCAGATGCCTCTGACATAAGAATATCCTTGGAAATAGGCTCAACAGCAGTATCAATATTCTTAGCAGCAGTATCAACAATATCAGAAGCAACAACAATGCTTTCTTCAGAAGAAGCAGCAGCATACACTGAGTTTACAAAGGAGGTGATAATGCTTGGGTCACAACAAGAAAATGGCACAAGGGCCTTGGATAGATCCTCTGGAGGCTGGAAATCATTTATCTATGGCAGACAGCTGAAGTATGCAGAATCAAAAGTTGAAAGCAAAGACCTGAGGTCTATTGCAAGGATTGCAGCAGGAGGACTTTGTGCTTGAGGCACAACAACAGCAGCAAGAGGAGGAGCTGAAGAAGCAAGAATAGCAGCAGCAGCAGCAGACAGGCTCACAGAAGCAGTCACAGAAGCAGCAGCAGCAACAGCAGCAACATGAAGACTCACTTCATATAGCATCTCCCCCTGCCTAGATTCAGACAAGTCTGGATCAAGGCACACTGCTGTAGGAGCTGCCTGAGGGAAGAGGGAAGAGAGCCTGGCAGAGAGAGCTGCCACTGACAAGTGTAGTGGAGCCAAGGAGGTCTCCAACAACAGAGAGAGCCTGGGGGCAAGCAACTCATACAGCCTGTCAGCAAGGGCTGGGAGGTCTACTTGCTCAAGGGCTGGAGTAGAGGTAGAAGATATAGGAGCAGCTGATGGTTCTGGTAGAGGAGAGCTGGAGAATGGTGGAAGGGATGGCTGAGGTGTTGGGAAGGTGGATATGGAGGACAGTGGGATGGAGATGGATGGGGTGAATGTTGGTTGGTCTATGATTTGGTGTAGAAGGTCTTGAAAGGAAGTGGAGGATGAGGGTAACTCAGGAGGAGATGATGGGGAATCATCCATAAAGGAATCATCAATGAGGGTGAAGGATGGATGAGAGGGTGATGAAGTGACAGCTGGTGGAGGGTAGGAGAATAATGGATGGAAATGTTCTTCTGGTGGTGGAAGAATAGGTACTGGAGATGGTGTGGATGTTGGAGAGGGACTGGATATGATGATGGTGGATGGAGCTGGAATGGTAGAAGGTAGGGGAAGGGATGGAATTGTAGGAGGAGGAGGAGGAGAGGCGACAACAGCAGCCAGGTCATCTGCAGGGGCAGAGACCTGTGGAGAAGTGACTCTTAGAGTCCTTGTGCCTGAAGGAATGCTGGAGGAGGGCCTGCTGGGCTTGCTGATTTGTCTGTCCCACTTTCCAAAGAGGGCACAAGATAGTCTCTTGGAGGCATTTATATGAATTCCAGAGGAGACCAGCAAGGCAGGGCACCTGTGCTGCAGAAACACCCCAATGATTCTCCCAAAGTTCATAAAGCTTTTGTTGATTTTCTTTTTGATAAGGTCAAAGAACACTTCTCCCCAATTCAGATTCTTCTTGTCTACAAGAGCTCCCATGAGGCAGAGCTGATACCTTGAAATTGTATCATGGGCAGAGTGCTTAGCCAGTAGCACTTTCCCAACAACATCTGCCATAAATCTGTATTCTACAGACAGGTTCCTTTTGAAGAGCTTGCTAGGGTTGCCCTCTGAATGACCCATTCTGGCAAGCAGTTCAGAATACTCATCTTCATATAAGTCAGCAGTATCTTCACCATTTCTCAACTCAAAAACTTCTGATAGAATTGTTGGGGTTAAGGGTACCTGAGTTCCAGATATAGACCCAACAATGGTGGAGTTATCATGATTGTGGGCAGTATAAACCCATTCCTTTATCTCATCAGAAGCCAGCTTTATCCTGGTGGTCATTATTGCTGTCAGATTCTAGTCTTTGAACAATCCCAAAATATCTTGAAAAACCTGGTCAGTTGTGCTGAATGATTCCATGTCGATGTCAAAACCAGCATCAAACTTCATAGCAGCAAGAACAACAACTGACACAGACATGGGTACCTGCAAAAATTCAACAAACAAAAAGACCAAGTGTAGAACTGTTTGGAGGGAAAGAAAATTCTTGTAGAGAAATCAAAAGCGCAAAAGAGAACGACGACGAAAAATGAGTTTTATATTAGGGTTCGACGCAGAATTGGAAAGATCGTTGAACTCAGTTCGACGATCGAGGCTTCTAAAGGAATCTGAAGAGTCTTCAACATCGTCGATCTCCGTTCGACGATATTGGAGAGCGTCGAGCTCCGTTCGACGATCGTTCAGAGAACAAAATCGTCGAGCGCCGTTCGACGATCATTGACCGGAAGAGATAGTTCATACTATCTGAAAGACGCTGAACTCAGTTCGACGATTTCGGAAATCGTCGATCTCCGTTCGACGATCTTGGGGCAAATCGTCGAGCGCAGTTCAGAGATCAAAAAAATTCTAGACACTAAGAAAAATCAGAATGTTTGCCTAGTCTTGGTCAATTTTTAAGCTTTCAAAATCTTGGATATTATTTAAGACTTCCTCCATCTAACATTCCTAACTGATTTAGGAAGAAGGTGTGTTTCTTTTCATCCAAAGGCTTGGTGAAAATATCTCCCCTTTGTAAATCAGTTTGGATATATTGTAGTTCAATTTTATTCTTTTCAACATTATCCCTTAAGAAATGATGCCTAATCTCTATGTGTTTTGTCCTACTATGGAGGACTGGATTTTGAGCTATAGAAATAGCACTGGTGTTGTCACAAAAGATTTTAGACTTCTCTAAGTTGTAGCCATAGTCTAGGAGTTGGTTTTGAATCCACAAGATTTGTGAACAACAACTGCCTGCAGCCATATATTCAGCTTCAGCAGTTGAAGTTGACACAGATGTTTGTTTCTTACAAAACCAAGAGACAAGTCTGTCACCAAGGAACTGACAAGTTCCACTGGTGCTTTTCCTGTCAATTCTGCATCCATCATAGTCAGCATCAGAGAATCCAGTTAAATCAAATGCTGAATCCTTTGGATACCAGAGACCTAGATTTGGACAACTTTTAACATACCTGAGAATCCTCTTTACTAGTGTTAGGTGTGACTCTCTAGGGCTTACTTGGAACCTAGCGCATATACATGTAGCAAACATTATATATGGTCTGCTAGCTGTAGCAAACATTGAAGGATCAAGCGCATAACCAACTATTCAAAAAGCCCGCACTGTTGGAAAGGGTGCTGCTTAATTTCTTAAATAAGTAGAAGAGCGCCACGGGTCAAGTGAAGGAACGCCGGACCCAACAATCCCCCCCGGCGTCCAGCACAACCCGTCGGCTCAGAGGTGGAGTTACCACATGGCCCACATGGCTCAGAGGTGGGGTTACCACATGGCCCACATGGCTCAGAGGTGGGGTTACCACATGTCCACGGTTTCACAGCTCAGAGGTGGGGTTACCACATGTCCACGGTTGCCTGACCCGCCAGACCCATACAGGTAGAAGGCGGGTCAGGCAACCGTGGACATGTGGTAACCCCACCTCTGAGCCGTGAAACCGTGGACATGTGGTAACCCCACCTCTGAGCCGTGTGGGCCATGTGGAGTTACCAAAAGCCCGAACTGTTGGAAAGGGTGCTACTTAATTTCTTAAATAAGTAGAAGAGCGCCACGGGTCAAGTGAAGGAACGCCGGACCCAACAATATGTCGTCGAACGTCCATTCCGACATAGGCAAAGACTTCAAAAATCCACCGGGCTTCTGACGTCTTCACTAAGGCGCATGTCTGATACTTCGCAACATAAAAAGCTACGTCTTTTTCAATTCTGGCCACATGAACAACTTTTTCATGTCTTTAAACATTTTTGTGTTCTCCGGGTGAATCGAGTACTTGGTGAAATGTGCCTCGTACATCAACTCTTCATGTAGTTTACCCACCTTTGGGATGCACAGTCGATTGTTCTTCCATAAAAGGCCATCGTCAACGGTAAACTGGGCATTTGACCCATCCAAAGACTCTGTCATGTAGCGTTTCATGCTGTCATCTAGCTCCTACGCCTGCCGAATCTGGTCTGCGAGGTCATATTGCATTTCTATCCAGTTCAAACATGCTTCAACACTAGACCTCCTATTAATGCAAGAGATCTCCAAGGCCTCCAAATATCGAATAATACGGTCGTCATGCATCTGTATCCAGTTGGCCTGTGCATGAATCCCACAACTTAACACATCCGCAACAACATTTCCCTTGCCAGGAAAATAATGTAACTTGAAGGTGTAGTCTCCAAGGAACTCCATCCACCTCCGCTGGCGCATATTCAAGTCCTTCTAATCTAATAGATACTTTAGGCTCTTATGGTCTGTATAAATATTAACCTTCACACCATACAAGTAATGTCTCCATAGCTTCAGAGCGAATATCACAGCCGCTAACTCCAAATCATGGATCAGATAGTTCCTCTCATGCACTTTAAACTGGCACGAGCCGTAAGCTATCACCTTACAATATTGTAGCAAAACACATCCTAAGCCGCTCCCTGAGGTCTCACTATAGATCACATAGCCTTCCGAACCACATGACGAGCACAAAATAGGCGCCGTGGTCAGACGACTTTTCAATTCTTCAAAAGCTTGTGCATACGCTAGCGACCAAACAAACTTATTGTAAGACCCCCCTCCCGGAATACAAAATATGGTACGAGGGGAGTCTTATGCCTAGAACAGTTGCCTTGCAGTAGTACTAACCCACGGGCTAACCTGTACCACAAGACGCCTATCATGCCGGCTATAACCAATATCAACCAATTCCAACCCAACTAAGAATATAAAACAGAAGTCAATCCACACATAATTAAAATAGTCCAAAAGTACATCAAGAAAGAGAGACTACAACAAGCATCTAAATATTAGAGTACGGGTAAAACTTGCCCAAAAGGGCTACATCAAGAGTCTCTCAAACTCACTTCGGTGACTGATGGTAGCGATGACACCGTCCCTTCATGCCCTATCGTCCTGGCCTGGCTGTCCTGCTGCAAAATCTGCAGCTGCTCTGATTGCGGGGTTTCCTCCTAAAAGGAAGACGTAGAAACCGTTAGTCATAAAGACTAAGTGGCTATATCATCCGCTCCCCCGGCGAATCATCGGCACCGGGTGGAGAAATGAACAAGGGTACAATATATATAAGTAGAACAGAAGTACAAACAGGTGGTATAGAGTGAACAATATCAATATATAAGCAGCACAATAAATGACTAAAACATCTACTCTAGCAGTTCTACCATCTACATTAGTATGAAATATAGAGGTACAACAAAAAGTAACTCAACTTGTATGAATGCCCGTACAAACATATAAGTTGAGGATCCACTCAACAGTATAGTATCTCATCATATAAGAGTGCCCATACAAACTTATACGTTAAGGATCTTGTGTATGCAATGTAATGTAATGATATGAATGCAATGCAATGACTCACCCATGGTCACGCACATGCAATTGCTATGTCGACACAGACTTGTAGTTCCCACTTTTTGAGCAGGTAGCTAACCTCTCAGGCGTTAATTGTCGTGGCCAGGCGGTGACAATGGAGCGGGCTTCTCCACTACTAGGAGGGCATCCACACTACCAAGCCTAGGCCTCCGTACGCCTTAACGCTAATAACACAACAACGAAGCTCACATGCATACTACAGCTCAGCGGGAGTCTCAGGTAGATGTGCACCGAGAACCAAGCCCCAAATTGGCCTATGTTGTGACCCGGAAGGAGCCTCAGAAAAAGCACGAGGACTAAGCCCAACCGTCCACTTGGCACAAAAGGAGCCCCAGGAATGAGCACCGAGGACCAAGCCCAACCGCCCAAAGTCTATCTATCAACTCCCGTTAGTGTGACGACTGGCGAGCCCGTAGACCTGCCACACTATCCTTAACCCAGGATTATGACACCGCGTGTCGACTCACACCGCATGCAATTTCACATCATCGTGGCACCAAAGGAGCCTCGAGAATGAACACCAAGGACCAAGCCCAACCGTCCACCTACATCTCTTCTCAACATTACCAAACCAGTGTGGCCAAACCACCTCACTTACACCCTTTCACAACCCCGTGCCCCAAGGTACTTATGGGTTCATTATTAGTGTAAGGCTATTTCACACATTCATCATATAAGACCACGACCATTTGTTCGTAACAGTCATTACCCATTTATTTATAGCATGTTCAAACCAAGCTCATCGTTATTCAACACATTACCAGTATCAAGTACGTTCTCAATATTTCACATATTTAAATCTTTCTCTAACCTCCACCTAATCACCTCGGTTGAGTGCACCTTACTACACCATTTGTTCATTAAGGATCTAACCAACAAATGTCATTAACATATTTCACCCAATCATTTATAGTCTAAATTCCACAAACATTAACGTTACTATACTATGATCTCTCTACCAATACAAAACAAACACAAGAATTACACGTGCAGGAATGATTACTATACAACAACTTCAAACGGGGATTCCCAAGGCTACGAGAATCCGGTGAAAGCATTTAAACTCACGTTGGTAAGGTATTTACAAGGGCTGCGACTTTCATGTTTAGTTAAATGCCCAAATCTGGTCGCATCATGTTTGAAAATGGCCTCGAAGGTTGCTGCGCACAGAAAACAGATTTCTGTACGCATCTTAAAGCAGATCAGACGACATCGGTTTGTCTTCTTCCTTCAACAAAACTTTCAAATAACATCCATAATTTCTCCTCCCTTATTCAGCCTCATAAGGCCACTTCTCTTCACGAAACCAGTCCACAAACCGCATTCGAAGTGAGGGAAAGGTTGAAGACTCTAATTCCTACGACACAAGTCCTAGCATGGCCTTTTCCTAGAAACCTTCTTCTCACAAATCTAGACCCTTTTGAGTCGATATCTCTCCTGGAAATAACTAAAGATCAAGCACCAAGGGAGAGGGTAGGAAGCTCACCTCATTTCCGACGTTTCCGGCATTTCTAGCCATGGATCTTGTCAGCCTTCTTAGCGCCATATTCTTCCCCTTGGTCGGTGTTAGTTCTTCACGGGAAGAAGATCGGCTCCAGCACCTTCTTCCTCTCCAGCAGTTTCTTACATCGACGAATTGGAAGGAAGCCTAGGGTTTTCTCCCCTTTTCATATGGGAAGTTGGGTAACTGCATAGCCACATGTCGGCCTGTCATTGGACCGCCAATCAACTCAGTAAATGAGCCCCTTCGAAACGACGCGACCGAAAAGTTTGCCAAAACCCGAAATTGAATTACACGGGTAGGGACACGCCCGTGTCACTACCCGTGTCATGCTTGGGAGGAACACAGTCGACGATTCGTCAATCTCTGCTCGACGAATCATCGAGCTGCTGCTTGGACACACACGGGTAGGGACACGCCCGTGTCACTACCTATGTCCTGCACGGGAGGAACACGATCGATAATTCATCGATCTCCGCTCGACGAATCGTCGAGCTGCTGCTTGGACACACATGGGTAGGGACACGCCCGTGTCATTACCCATGTCCTGCTTGGGAGTGGTCGACGATGTTCTTCGAGCTCTGCTCGACGAATCGTCGATCTCCGCTCGACGAATCGTCGAGCTGTTACTTGGACACATACGGGTAGTGACACACCTGTTGAAGCCAAAATTGACTTCAACGGGAGTTCAAAAATAGGGGTGCAACCAACACCTACTTCTCTCGAGCCTTGACCCTCGACTAGTTGCAAAGGACCTAAGACTGACCCAAAGCCTCAGCAGGGAGGTCCCACCTCACACTCGGAAGATCTCTGAGAGCTTCCCCTCCAAAGCCAAAAGCTGGGCTAGGAGCTCCTCAGAAAGCACTAGAGATTTGGAGGATAATGAGCGTTTGCTTTCTAAGGAGCCTTTATGGGTCTATTTATTGTTTTTTGAGTTGGATCTGCAAATAACCACACTGAACTGGCCTGAAATTTCCTAAATACCCTTGGTTGGGTCTGCCAACAGCCAAACTCCGCTGTTCTGAGGAGCTATATGCAGACTATCAAGGGCAAAAGGGTAAAACATACCCGGGGTAGAAGGGTAAAAACCCCCTTGAGTATAGAAATGTGAAAAAGGCTCTCTCTCTATATGGAGAGTGGGAAAAAACTATCGGTGAGATGAACCTTCATCCTGTCTCGCCAACCTTATATGCCGTGACTCCTTCTTGCGGCCAAAGGCCTTCTTGCGGCCAAAGGCCTTCTCGCGCCCCCAGGAGGGGCGTCTCGCCTACTGCAGGGACTTCTTATCTCGCCAACTGCAAGTCGACCACATGGTCCCACTCACCCATCAATTCCACTCGCCCTGCCTCGTCTATCTCGCGCTTTTGAGGTCCTCTCGCGAGCCCGAGGTTGTACATAATTCCCCCTCTTTTCGAGATTAATCTAAGCTCGGAAAGAACATCCAACCGAGGCTCGCTGTTAATACATATTTATTGACGTATTTATGAGGGAATCTTCTGAGTCCCCTCATCGAAACCTATAAATATGGGATTTCTATCTTGAATGGAGGTTGCCCCTTTGAATATCCCCTCCTTCCTTGCAGCAATGTTCATCATGTCTCACAGACAGAGCTTTCGCTAGCGCCTTGCCAAAGTGCGTAAGCAGAACAAGGCTGCCATGGCTGCTTATACCTCAACGTTAGTTAGCCCCCTACCTTCTGTTCCATCCTCTCCCTCTCGCCTGAAGGGGGTAAAAACTGGTGGCCCCTCTTCCCCTATCGAGGGGCCTTCTCGCGTGGTGCTGGAGACCTGCCCTACCCCTCCTCCCGTATCTCCCAAAGAGAAAGGGGTGAGCTCTCGTTTCTATCATTATTACTCCTTCAATATTTGTATCTGCTTTCTTAATGGTTTCTCTACAGGGAGCTCCCGCGGCTGTACATCTACAGGAGAGTCCGCGAGATGATTCTACCGGCCACCGTGAAGATTCCGACTCGCAGTTGCCTTCCACTCCTCTATCTACTCCTCCCTGCGAGAGGAGAGATGATCCCTCCCAGGCCGCCGGGACCTCCCATCCCCCTGGTAAGGAATCCATCCTCTCGTTTCTCAGTCCTACTCGCTACTCCCACACACTCCTGCGGGTGCCGCTCTCACCCTGCTCCTTTACTTCTTCCGCAGGCGCCCAGACCGACTCGCCTACTGAGGTGCACCCTGCGCAATCTGTCGTCCCACCTCTACCTCCTCTTGACGGGATTAAAGATTTTCTTGGCGACCCTGCGAACCTGGTGGAAATGAGGCGCAAGACTACCGAGCTGCTTAGGAAGCACGCACACATTATCCACTCTCTGGCACTGGATAAGCAGGCAGCGGATCGGCGCATCGAATGGCTGGAGAACAAATGCCCTCGTCTATCCTCCGAGGTTAATGTTGAGTTAGATGTTGATGGCACCAACCCTGACTCCATCATCAATAAGACTGACATGCAGCTCCGTCTCGCGCGCCGTGGGCTTGAGTCCATTCACGCCTTCCACTCGCGCAGTAGACCTCCCTGCGCGGGAGCTCAGGGTGGCCGCTGGCAATGGCACCCGTACTGAAGGTCGTCCGTCTCGCCCCTTTTCTTCTATTTTCTCTAAATGATGTAATAATCAAATAATGTTGTGTGCTGCTTGCTGTCTTGCTGGTATTTGTCAGAACTTGATATCCGCTGATTGTGGGATGGTATTTAGAATATATATTTTTTATTGCTGGTTTAAATACTCTTTAATTTCCTGTAATCATTGTCTCATGATTGCGACTGACCACGCTAATCGAGGTTTTTAGGAGAGAGAGTGTAAAATGCCGGCCGACCCTCCCTCTCCCTCTATACCTTTTCCCGCGCATTAATCATTTCACTATATTTGCTATAAATATCCCGGCCCTGGATAAGATGGATATCCGCGTCTATTACTCTTGCTGTCTAAGTTCTTGCTTCTTTGCTTTAGCCATCTCGCCGATTCTTCTCGCATTCCTTTCCCGACCCTTTCGTCGGTCTTCTTTCTTGTTACTCCATTCTCCCCCCTTCTCGCCCAAAGCCGTCTCGCCAACTTCGTCTCGCCAAGGATGGGAAAGAAGAGAGTTGAGGAAGGCGAGGGGCGCAGCCACTGCGGGAAGCGGTTCACTGACCACAACTTCCCGCTCGGCAGACTTCCTGAAGAAGACTACCACAGGTTCATCCGCGAGTACCTGGCGGAGGGGATCGACTAGCGGCCTCCCAAAGTTGGCGAGTCCATCAACACTTACTACTCGGGAGAGCTCGCTTTCCCCGTCTTGCACTTTGAGGCGGGGTTGAGGCTGCCTCTATGGCCTGAGGTAAAACAAGTTTTCAAATACTTTGGCGTCGTCCCGGCGCAGTTCAACCCGAATGCTATTACGGTGTTGATCGCCTTTGCCTACTATATGCGCCGGGAGTGCATCGAGTTCAGCTTGACGGTCTTCCGCAAGCTCTTTATCTACCACGCCAACGCTGATGGCATCTCGTACTTCACCGGCCAAGGGCTCAAGGTGTGCGAGACTCCCAACAAAAATCACCACTGGCTCACGCGGTTCATCTTCATCCACGGCGACCGTGGTTTCTTCGGGGGCATCCCGCTCGCGCCGGTGTCTCCCCCAGAAAGCTTCTATGCCACCCCGCAGGTCAGCAGCCCAGAGAAGCTGCTGTATGAATATTTCGTCGGCAAGAACTTCGAGGTCAACTACCTGCGGTGAGGCCTCGACTCGCTGGCTTCGGTACTCCCTGGTGAAGGTACTCTCTCTTTTCTGTCTCGCTGTGTCTGATTGTTTCTCCGTATCGCCTTCTCACCACCTTTGTTTGTCTTTCAGGGGAGCGAGTAGTGCCAGGCCATCCCCCATACAAAAGTAACATCCACCCCTCCAAGGGCCTCGATCTCGCCTACGTGGCAGCTGAGGCGGCAAGAGAGTCCTTGACTCCTGCCCCTCTCAAAAGGCCTTCAGGCGACATGGCCCCTCTCGCTCCAGCCATCCAAAGAGAATGAAGAAGGCTGTGGTGGTCTCCAAGGGGAAGAAGAAGGTGACCCCAAAGGAGAAGGGGATAGCAAGGTCTCTGAGCCCCATCTCTTTGGATGGGTCTCCGTCGCCCCACTCGCCTCGTCAACAGGCCATCTCGCCTACTCGCGAGACGACACTCCCCAATCAACCTGCTGCCGTCTCCAATCAACCAGCCGCTGTCATCAATCAAGCAGCTGCTACTACCTCTCACGAAGGCACTTCCTTCAGCCATCCCGCCCCCTCTTCCCACATGAATTATAACTTGGGCCCCGCAGTTTCCGATGTAGCTGGGGACCCTGTTCTGTTGTGGGGGAGGGACGCCAACCGAGTCTCCATTTCTACCTCCTTCCCCCTTGGAAGGAGCAGGAGGAGCCCACCAGCCATGCCTTTGCCATGGGATACGACCTCTACGGTGGTCTCGACACAGTCTCCCCTGAGAGCGAGTCTACGCGAGACCTCGTTATGAAGTACTCCCATATCCAGATGCGGGCTTTGGAGTTCTCGCACTGCGCCGCACGTCGTCTGATATATATCAATAAAAAATGGTCAGAGAGCGAGACAAGCCTGGCGGCGGAGCAGGAGCGGTCAGAATATCTCGCTAATAGGTTGTTTGATGTCGAGAGCCTCCTCGCCAAAGCCCAAGGCGGAGTGGTAAAGCGCTATCCTTACCCTTATTCTTTTTCTTTAGGAGCTGCCAACTAAAAACCTGACGTATCGCAGGATGCCGAGATGGCGGAGCGGCCGTGCTTGTGAGCAGCGGCCCCGGAGGAGGAGGTCAAGGACTTTAAAGGCCAGAATACTTGCCTCCAGGTCGACGTGGAGTCATTGTCTCGCCGCGAGCCCTTTCAGACACCTCGGCCGCACTATTCTTTTGACGAGGTTGAGGAGCAGTGCCGAGATGCTGACGTCAGGGCCGCGGAGCTAACCTTGAAGATGATGAAGGACCTAGGGGTTGTGAAGGACGATTCAGAAACAGTGTGTTGGGTACATTGGAATAAATGTACCTGATTTGAAGAAGCCTCAACCTACTCAATGATATACATCAAAATGTATTTGATGTGTTTTGAGTTTAGTTGTGCAGGTTAAGTATTTGCAAGGAAAAGCTGAAAAGTTTCTAAGTCCATATGTCGACACCCAGAAGAAAAGTGTCGACACTTAAGAAGACTTGTGTCGACACCCAGAGAAGCAGTGTCGACACTTGGTGTAATTGTGTCGACACCAGGGATGCAGAGTCGACACCAGAAGGAAAGTGTCGACACAAAGGAGATGTGTCGACACTCAATGAAGAAATGTCCAGAGAAGCAGTGTCGACACTTAGAAGCAGTGTCGACACCCAGAGGAACTTTGTCGACATCAGAAAGTGTCGACACTTGGAGGCTGTGTCGACACTCAGCAAAAGTTCAACAAATTCTAAGTACAAGTGTCGACACAAAGGAGATGTGTCGACACTCAGCCAAAGTCTCAACATATGAAGAATGTGTCGACACAAAGGATCAGTGTCGACACACAGCAAAAGTCTCAACACATGAAGAAAGTGTCGACACTTGGAGGCTGTGTCGACACTCAGCAAAGTTCAACAAATTCTAAGTACAAGTGTCGACACAAAGGAGATGTGTCGACACTCAGACAAAGTCTCAACACAAGAAGAATGTGTCGACACAAGGAGAAGTGTCAACACTCAGCAAGTATCAACACAAAAGGTATGTGTCGACACGAAGAAGATGTGTCGACACTGAAGAAGTTCAACACAAGAAGATGTGTCGACACAAAGGAGTTGTGTCGACACTTAGCAGAATTCAACTAAGTACTGAAGAACAAGGAGTTGTGTCGACACACAATATCAGTGTCGACACATGTTGAAGAAGCAGTGTCGAGAAGAAATTTCTACAACACAAGGAGTTGTGTCGACACCATGAAGGCTAGTGTCGACACTTAGTCTACTTGTGTCGACACTTAGTCTATAAGTGTCGACACTTAAAGACTGACTGTCTCGACACTTTCAGACAGTTACAGATATTTTAAGAAGTGACTGGATGACTTGACATTTGCCATTCCAGCCGGTCTACTGCAACTGTCAGAGTTGTCAGAAAGCTGTTAGAAACCGGATCAGCCGGTCACCATGAAGAAAGCCTATATAAAGGCTTATTCTGTCAGCAATGAGCGAGTGATCAATGAATCATTGAAGTATAACACAACTAGAATAAGACCTTCAAGTGAAGATCTAAGAAGTTGGAGAGAGAGAGAGAGCTCCTTACAAGAAGACAGCTGTGGAACCAGGCTGTGAAGAAAGTTTCAGATTGAATTCTGATTCTTAAGTTAGCAGTGATTGAAGATCAGCTGCATAGAGACTCAACCCTATTGTATTCTAAATTCAAGAAGCTTTGAAGGAAGCCAAGGAAGGTTGATCTCAGCAAAGTTCTTCCAAGAACTCATCAAGAAACCTGTCAACTCTTCTCTCTTATCCAGAGTTGTAGGTATATACATTGTAATTTTACTTTCTTGTAGGATCCTAAGGGATCTGAGTTGTAAGCCTGAAATTATAAAGGCTGAGTGGTAGGGCCTGTGTGCCTGAGAGTAGGAGATTCATTTCTCTGAGTGTAGGCCTTGTGGCTGAGTGTAGGTCTTTGTGAAGATTGAGTGGTAGGGCTGTTGAGCGTGAGTTGTAGGAGTGAGATCACTCTGAGCTGTATTAACCTGGTTGGGGTTCTGAGTGTAAGATCTGAGGATCTGAGGAATAGTGAAGGAGTTTGGCCGAATCTAGTACACTACTGGATAGCTGAAGGGGGAAAGTGGATGTACCCAAACCTTGGGGAACCACTATAAAACTGTGTGTACTCTTTGTGTGTGTGATTCTGTGATTGCTATGCTGAATTGCTGTGAAGAAGTATTTATAATTCTGTGATATAATCTGCCTAAAAGTTTTAAAAGATAAGGTCACCTATTCACCCCCCTCTAGGTGTATAGGTACAATTTCTTTCAAGTGGTATCAGAGCCAGGTTGCTCAAAAAGGACATAACTATCTGAGTAGATCCTGTTGGCAGATTCAGTATAATCATGTGCATAATCAAGAAAATCAAGAAAATGGGTTCAACAGAGAATCACGAAGAACATGGTTCCATGAAGTTGCCAATATGTAGAAAGAAGATTTTTGGCATCTGGAAAGAAAGGGTTAGACTATTTATTGAAGCCTCTGACCCTAGAATCTATATCACAGTCAAAGAAGGGCCATATGTGCCTATGAAAGTATCAGTTCTGGATGCAAATCAGAGAACTCCTAAGGACTTTTCAGAGATGACAAAAGATGAAATTATTCTGGCCACTATGGACAAGAGGGCTCAGAATATTATTGTGAGTGCAATAGATGATGCCACATTCAAGAATTTGATTCACTGTAAAACATCAAAGGAAATGTGGGACACACTGATAGTGTACATGGAGGGCTCTGAAGAAGTTAGGTAGGACAGAAAGTCTTTGTTAAACCAAGAATATGAGAGCTTCAGACAAGGCAGGTCTGATCGTATAACAGAATGCTACAAGAAATTCTATAGGATTGTCAATGAGTTGATGTCCTATGGAAGAGAATTCAACAATTATGAGCTGAATGATAAGTTTTTGAGATCCCTAACTAAAGACTGGGATACTAAGATTTGTGTCATAAGGGAAATGGCCAAGTTAGCAGACATTCCTCCTCCAACATTGTTTGGAAAACTGTTATCCTATGAGATGCAGTTGATGGTAAGGAAAGAAGAGGAGAAGACTACCAGAGTTGAGCATAAATAAAGAGCTGTGGCATTCAAGATAGAAGCTGAAAGATATGGTACCTAAACACCTAGAGGGGGGGGGGGGTGAATAGGTGACCTAAACCTTTTTCCCTTTTATTTGGCAGCACAACAGTTTTTCACAGATTATTACAGTTAACAGCAATTACAGAAATCACACAGAAAAGCCACAACACAGCACAGCACAGCAGACACACTAATTTTATAGTGGTTCCCCAATCTTTGGGTACATCCACTTTCCCCCTTCGCCTATCTAGCAGTGTACTAGATTCGGCCAAACTTCTCCACTAACTCAGAACCAAACTAGGTTCCTACCTCAGGCCCAAAGCCTTACACTCAGCCAAAAGGCCTACACTCAGCCACCCAGGCCTACACTCAGCCAATTAAAGGCCTACACTCAGAGTTCTTCAACTCCTACACTCAGGCACCAAGCCCTACCCTCAGCCTTTATAAAATAGGCTTACAATCACTCAGATCCAATGGATCTTACAAGTTTAAAATAGAAATTACAAATGCTAACTCTACAACTCAGAAAGGATGAGAGGAGTTGAGAGTTTCTTGAAGAGTTCTTGGAAGAACTCAGCTTGATCCAAACTAACTTAGCTTTCTTCAAAGCTTCTTGAGTAGAACTGAATTAGTATGAATCTTCTGCAGTTGATCCTTGATCTCTGCTTCTTGAAATCCAGATGACTCTGAATTGTTCTTCTCAGCCTTAGTTCCAAAGACTGAATCCTTGGTTGGAGCTCTCTCTCTCCAACTACTTAGATCTGCAGTTGGACTGCCTGATCTTCTTGTGTTGATCCTCTATGTATCACTTCTTGATTTAATCTGATCAACCACTTCAGTTATTCTCACACCATGTAATGATAATGAACAACCTTCTGTATATCTTTTTCTGTAAACTATGGGTGCCTATTTATAGGCTTCCTTCAAGGTAACCGGCTGATCCGGTTTATAACAGACTTTTGACTTCTCTGACAGTTGATGTAGACCGGCTGGATCGGCAGCTGTCTTGTCAACCAGTTACTTCTTGAAATTCTCTAACTGTCAGTTAGTGTCGAGACTTTCTGTTCTTAAGTGTCGACACTTATAGACCAAGTGTCGACACATGTTGTGTAAGTGTCGACACAAGTCTACAAGGTGTCGACACAATTCCTTGTATGTCTCAACACAGTTTCTTCTGCATGTGTCGACACTGAAATTGAGTGTCGACACAAGTACTTGTACTTCATCCTTTAACTGTATTCTTCTAAGTGTCGACACATCTCCTTTGTGTCGACACATCTTCATGTGTTGAAACTGTCAAGTGTCGACACTGATTCTTGGTGTCGACACAAGTCTTCATTCTTGATTCTTCAGCTGAGTGTCGACACATTCCCTTAGTGTCGACACTTATACTTAGAATATTTTACAAATTTTCTGTTCTTTGCTAAGTGTCGACACAGCTCCTTGTGTCGACACTTTCTTCAAGTGTAGAGTCTTCAACTAAGTGTCGACACATTGTGCTGAGTGTCGACACTTTCTTCAAGTGTTGACTCTTCTGGTTGTGTGTCGACACATTGTGCTGAGTGTCGACACATTCTTCAAATACTGAGTCTTTAGCTAAGTGTCGACACATTGTGTTGAGTGTCGACACATTCTTCAAATACTGAGTCTTTAGCTAAGTGTCGACACATTGTGTTGAGTGTCGACACTTACTTCCAGTGCTGAGTCTTCTGCATAGTGTCGACACATTGTGTTGAGTGTCGACACTTGTACTTAGATTCTGCAGACTTTTGCTGAGTGTCGACACTTACTTCAAGTGTCGACACTTTCTGGTGTTGACTCAGCTCTTCTAGGTGTCGACACTTCTGCTAAGTGTCGACACAGCTTTTCTGCATTCTTCTACACTGAGTGTCGACACAGCTCCAAGTGTCGACACTTTCTGACTGGTGTCGACTCTTCTTCCCAGGTGTCGACACAATGACTCCAAGTGTCGACACTGCATGTCTGGGTGTCGACACAAGCTTTCTCAAGTGTCGACACTTTGCCTCTGGGTGTCGACACATGGACTTAGAAATTTTCAGCTTCAGTCCAGTGTATACCTAACCTGCACAAGTAACTCAAACAAACATCAAATACATTCTGATGTATATCATTGAGTTAGGTGAGGCTTCTTCAAATCAGGTACATTTGACCAATGTACCCAACAGAAGCCACCAAGAAATATAAAAGTAAGTCTCCATCTCCTCCTCCAAAAGTTGCTGGGACTGAGTCAGATGAATCAGAAAGCAGGAATTCTGAAAGCAGTGAGAGTGATGAGGACTTTGCAGCTTTCACAAGACATTTTCAGAAGTTTCTTAAGAAAAAATAGTGGAGGTCTAAGCCATCCACTTCACAAAAGTCATCAAAGTATGACAGGAGAAAGCCCAAGACAAGTAAAGCAACATCTTCAAAGATAGTCTGTTATTGTTGTAACAAACATGCACATGTTGTTGCTGACTGTCCAGAGAAGAGGAGAGAGTCAATAGATAAGAAAAAGACTCAAATCAAGGGCAAGAAGGAAAGGTCCTTTGTTGCTAAAAAGGACAAAAGTCTGTTAGATATGTCTTCTTCAGAAACTGATTCAGAAGCTGAAGCTTACATTGGACTGTTTGCTGAAGAAGAGGAAGAGGAGTTCATCCAGTTAATGAACTCTATATATGAGCATGAGGACAATCAGTGCCAGGGACTGATGGCCTTATTAGAAGGGGATAAAATCCAGGATCAGCCTGGACCTAGTTAGGTACAAAATTGTTCTTCAAGTTCAATTTCTAGTGGTGGATCAGAATCAGATTCATCAGCATCAAGTGATGAGAGTGAATCTGAATCAGAAGGAGATATTCATCAATTGATTGATGAATATAGAGTAGTGTTGCAAGCTTTGAAGAAAAGCAAATCCTTGACCAAGAGTCAGGCTAAGGAGATTGCTAAACTCAAAGTGGCTGCAACAGATTTTGATAAGTTGATTGATCAAAAACTAAATGAAATAGCCAGCCTGAAGAACATAACTGTTATTCAGATGGGGACTATAACATTCAAGAATGATCAAATCAGAAATCTGGAGATTAGACTTCAGAAGGAGAGAGATATAGTTGCAAGGTTTTCTAAACCAAAGTCTGTTCTACCTTTGATAGATGAATTTGTACATCAAAAGGGTAAAACTGGATTAGGGTTTACAAAACCTGCTAGGACTGTAAAGTCCAAGTCTACGGGCAAAGCCCCAGTACTCAACAAGCATGCTGTAGATAAAACAGCCAGGGTTGTACCTAAGAAAAGGTACAACAGATTTGAGTGCTGGTGTTGTGGCAAGGTAGACCACTTTGCCATAGACTATTGGCACAATTCTAGTGTCAAGGTGAGTAGCAATCTGCCTGCTAGAAAAGCTACAGGTAGTTTTGTTAAGAGGCAAACTAACCAGCACCAAGGACCCAAGAATTCTTTAGTTTCTAAGGTTAACTAATCTGTTTTGCAGGTGAGTCCAAGTGACCATGCCCCAATATGGTACTTGGACAGTGGATGTTCCAGGCACATGACTAGAACTAGGGGATTGCTAAAGGACTATACACCAATCAAGGATGGTCCTAAAGTCACCTTTGGTGGTTCTGAAAAAGGAATCATCAAAGGTTTTGGTAACATTTCTAGCAACCTTATAACAATTACTCAAGTGGCTTATGTTAAAGGTTTGAAACATAACCTTATTAGTATAAGTCAGCTGAGTGATTTAGGATATGACATCTCATTTATCAAAAATGGTTGTCATATCAGGAGGTTAAATGATCAAGAGATTATTCTGACAGGTTATATGAAGAGAAATGTCTATTGTCTAGACATTATGTGTGAGAACAATGGTTCTCCAGTGTGTCTTGTAGCTGATGAGAAAGTCTCTCATTGTGACAAATGGTACAAGAGGCTAGCCCATCTTAACTACAAGACAATTGGTCAACTCTTTAGCAAAGGGTTAGTGAGGAATGGCCCTCAGGTTAAGTGTATTAAAGATGGGATATGCTCAGCTTGTCAAAAGGGAAAGCAGACTAGATCCACCTTTAATAGCATTGAGAACAAAGATGCTGTGAGGTGCTTATACCTCTTGCATATGGATCTCTTTGGTCCTATGCCAGTTCACAGCTTAGGTAGGAAGGTCTACACATTTGTGGTTGTAGATGACTACTCAAGGTTTTCCTGGGTGTTCTTCCTTAGACAGAAATCTGAAACACCTAATATCTTTTATAGTTTTGTCAAACAAATTCAGAATGAGTTAGACAGTACAGTGGTCAAAATAAGAAGTGACCATGGTACTGAATTCCAGTCTGATAGTATGAAAAAACTATGTGAAGAATTTGGGATATTTCAGGAATTTTCTTCACTAAGAACACCTCAGCAAAATGACATTGCTGAAAGGAAAAATAGAACCTTGATTGAGGCTGGTAGAACCCTATTAAGTGACACATCTCTCCCAGAATATTTCTGGGCTGAGGCAGTAAACACTGCATGCCAGGTAATTAATAGGGCTATTATCACCAAGAGCCACAATAAGACCCCCTATGAGATTGTGAAAGGCAGAAAACCAAATCTATCCTATTTCAGGATCTTTGGTTGTAAATGCTATATACTTAACAATGAAAAGTCTTACTTGACCAAGTTTGCTGCCAAATCCCAAGAGGGGATCTTTGTTGGGTACAGAAATAACAATAAGGCTTATAAGGTCTACAACTTGACTACTCAAGTTATAGAAGAGTCAGTACATGTAGTATTTGATGAAGCTAGACTCATTAACAATGAATTGTCTAGAAGTATTTGCAGCTCCACAGGTGTGACTGAAAAGATGGACAAGCTTACTATTGAAGAAAGTTCTACTGCAAGACAGCAAGTGGATGATAGTGGCTGTTGTCCAGTGGGAGTACTAGAGATACCTGATGCAGAAGAAGACCAAGGAGTGCAGCAAGTTGAAGAAGCTGAAGGAGTACAACTTGAAGACAGGCCGCCTCCATCTAATAGACATCTAAAAGATCATCCAGCCAATCAAATTATTGGTGATCTAAGTCAAGGGGTACAAACAAGGAGCAGAAATCTAAGTTCAGTACTTTACTCCAGTTTTCTATCCCAAGTTGAGCCAAAGAAATTTGAAGAAGCCATCCTAGACCCTCATTGGATTGAGGCAATGCAAGAGGAGCTGAACCAGTTCAAGAGATGCAATGTCTGGGAGCTTGTTCCTAAACCAAAAGACCACAACATAATTGGAACTAAGTGGATCTTCAGGAACAAGATGGATGAACATGGAGTTATTATAAAGAACAAAGCAAGACTGATTGCTAAGGGATATAGGCAGGAAGAAGGTATTGACTTTGATCAAACCTTTTCTCCAGTAGCCAGACTGGAGGCAATAAGAATGTTCTTGGCCTATGCAACCTATCAAGGGTTTAAAGTATACCAAATGGATGTTAAGTCAGCCTTTCTGAATGGTAATCTGAAGGAAGAAGTCTATGTGGAATAGCCATCAGGTTTTGTTGATTCTACTATACCTAATTATGTCTATAGACTTAGGAAGGCTTTGTATGGGTTAAAACAAGCCCCTAGGACTTGGTATGAAACCCTGTCTAGTTTCCTCATTGAGAATAAATTCACAAGGGGGAAAATAAATAAGACTCTATTCCTAGGAAATCCAGAGGCAAGATCATACTAGTCCAAATATATGTAGATGACATCATATTTGGGTCTACTGAAAATAGTCTTTGCAGAAAGTTTGCAAAACTTATGCAAGGCCAATTTGAAATGAGCAGTATGGAGGAACTTAAGTTCTTCTTGGGTCTCCAAGTTAGACAGACTGAGAATGGTTTATCCATATGCCAGTCTAAGTTCACTCTAGAATTGATAAGGAAGTATGGTATGGAATCATCCAGTACCATGAAAACTCCTATGGGGTCAAGTATGTCTCTTAGCAAAGATGATGCAGGGAAACCTGTAGATGAGACTTTGTATAGAGGGATAGTTGGCTCCCTATTGTATTTGACTGCAAGTAGACCAAATATCATGTATGCTACATGTGTCTGTGCTAGGTACCAAGCTTGCCCTAAAGAATCTCATTTGATAGCAGTCAAAAGAATTCTGAGATATCTAAAGGGCACTCCTTATCTAGGCCTTTGGTACCCTAGGAATGGAGACTTTGAACTAACAGGTTATTCAGATGCAGATTTTGCAGGCTGCAAGGAAGATAGGAAAAGTACAACTGGTACCTGTCAATTCCTAGGTGGAAGACTGATATCATGGAGTAGCAAGAAGCAAACAAGTGTGGCTATCTCCACAGCAGGATCAAAGTATGTTGCTGCAGGAAGTTGCTGTGCTCAACTTCTGTGGATTCAACATCAGCTAGAAGACTATGGTATACAAGTAAGTAGAACACCTCTATTTTGTGATTTTACTAGTGCTATTTCTATTGCAAACAATCCTGTCTCCCATAGTAGGACTAAGCACATAGAAATAAAATACCATTTTCTAAGAGAACATGTGGAAAAAAGAGATATTCACTAGAATATATAAATACAGATAATCAACTAGCTGACATGTATACTAAGCCCTTAGATGAAACCAAATTCAATAGGTTCAAAATTGAATTAGGTATGATAAACTTAGAATAAGTTTTCAAAATTGGCCAAGTAAAAAGGTGTCGACACACAGAGTTGTCTGTGTCGACACATAGAAGTGGTGTCGGCACTTCAGAAAAAAGGTGTCGACACATCTAGGAAGTCTGTGTCGACACTTCAGAGAATTAGTGTCGACACATGCAGAGTAGGTGTCGACACATCCAAGGTGGTGTCGACCCTTAGGCTTTACTTAGAATTAGTCTAGTAAAGTCTCGAATAAGTGTCGAGCAAAGCGGTGTCGACACATAAACAAGTGTCGACACATATATTCTGTCGACTATACTTGTGTCGACACATAGTTGTCGAGACATTATAAGTCTGTGTCGACACTTATCAATAGTGTCGACACAATTTAAGTATTTTGTTGCGCCCTTTCATCTTCGATTCTAGAAAGGTATAAATAGGTTTTCGCCATTGTCTGTCGACACGCTCACCAAAGTTTCGAGACCAAACTTGTGTGTCGACATCTCTCTTCTCTAGATTCAAATTTCTTCAAACCCTAATGGCGCCCAAGCTAGAAGAGAATGTGAATGAAGGATATGAACTCGTGCGGCATGCTTTTGATGACGCGGAACCAGAGATCAAAGGCGTGATAACCCTAATAGAAGAGACAGGGTTAGAATTTCTTGTTTCCGAACCGACCAAGATATGGAAGAAAGAAGTCCTGGAATTTCTGAATGCAGCAACCCTAGATGAATCAGGACTCAAAATTAAGTCAAGAGTTCATGGGACAAAGGTGAAGGTCTCTCCTAAGAGTCTGAGAAAGGTACTTCAACTACCTAGGACTAAGGAAGAAGCAGATGTTTCTGCTACTAAGACTAGAGAAGCATTAACATGGTGTGGTTTGGACTCAAATCTGAAAATAGGATCTGTTTTCAATAGGAAGGGAATGAACATACAAGACAAATTCTTATCTGAAATTGTTGGCAAGGTTATCTTGAGCAAGCCTGGAGGACATGACAGAATATTAGCTCATATGTTTAGTCTAATGACAAGAATTATCTTCAAACTAGAAACTAATTGGTCTGCAGTTGTGTTTGAGAAGATAAAGGAGAGTATGAAAAAGCCCAATTTGGGTAGAATACTAAGTCTATACCTAGCTGTTAGTATACCAGAGGTGATGAGTCAAACAGCTGGAACTAAGATTAACCACATGAGGAGAATGAATTTGAGAATCTTCTCTAGGTGGGATAGAGTCTTGACCAAGAAAATGCCAACTCCTGAGAAGGAAACACCCCTGAAGAAGAATAAGAAGACAGCCCCTGTGGCTCAAGAATCATCAAGCAGCTCTAAAGAGCAAGTTGTGTTTACTCCAGATGATGAACAAGAAACTGGAAATGCTGGACAGTCTCCAACTAGACAAGAAGATGTAGAGAGGCAGGGAGAGCTACCACAAGCAAGCCCAAGTCACCAGGATTCAATCCAGGGGGAGACTCTACTTGTGTAAGTGCCAACTCCACTAGAAAGTGAATAAGCTACCCACACAATACTTGAGGTAATAACTGAAATCAACCAATTAGACTTCTCTATTGAAAATGAAGATATGACTGACAGATTGTCTGATGTTAATCAGCAACCTCAGATTCCTAGTCAACCCCAAGATGTTGTCATGGAGGACACATCTGTTGCTGATCAAGTTGTTGATGATATAAGAGATTCTCCACCTCATCCTCATCAAGTTGTTGCCCGACCTTCTTCAAACTGACATTGAAGTGGAAAAAGCTGCTGCTGAGGGGGAGAAAGTAATTATTGAGGGGAGCATGTGGAGATTATAGAAGAAACTGCAAGCAAAGAACCTGAAGTGCCAAAGGATGCTGAGCAGGTTCCTAGGACTGAGAAGGAGTTACCTTCAAGCCCTAAGGACAGGGTTGATATTGCTAGCACATCTGCTTCAGAAGATGAAGAGGCTGCAAGAGCCAAGAAGAGAAAATTTTAAGTTTTCAAGAGAAGGAGCCAAACATATAAGAAAGCTTTACAAACAATAGCACCACAGCCTGCACCACAGCCTGCCCCATCAACAGATTACAGTTCATTGATGGTGGCTTTACAAATTAAGCTTGATGAGCAAAGGCAAGCTCTGGAAAAGTATGTAGATGAAGAGAATAAATCTCTGCAGTTTGATATGGCCCAAGACATCAAGTCAATCAGATTTGAATTAAATCTGAACAAGAAAGAAATGACTGACTGCTTCCATAAGGGAGGAAATGCAGTAGTCTATCTGGCCACACATCAAGAGAAACTGAAGACAAAACTTGAAGAACTTGAAGTGAAGCAAGGCTATGTTCTGGAGAATCAGATAAGGATGAATGATAATTTGACAGCTTCCCACAATGCCATTGTAACTGAACTAAAGAATATAGCAACTGCCCAGAATGCAACCCTGACCACTGCCAAAGAAGAATTTGACAAAGCATTGCAAGAGAGCCTAACTGCTGTTACTACTGCACTTCAGGATTCCCAGAAGTTAATAACTGAAAAACTCCAAAGTTTGAAACCTTTCTACAAGGATGGAGTAAATTATCTAAATGCCTAAATAAGATTTCAGAAAGATGATCTGAGGGATCACATTGAAAGAGAAGTCATAAAGGGGGAGAGGGTGTTAGTCAAAGCCAGCTCTGATCATGCAAAGTGGATTTCAAATTCCATCAGAGCCACCCTTGGATATCCTCCATTATGTGATGATGACAATGTTGTAGAGTCTGGGATTAATCCTGCATATCTTGGAGGGGAGCAAGCTGAAGTAGCTCAAGTAATATACCCTCCACCAGACTTTGATATGGTACATCAAGACATACAATCAATGTATAACCCTCCTGAGGGAAAGTAAAATGTCATCATAGAAAAAGTGGTTCAGCCAGTGCTAAAGGCCATACTGAAAGAACAAGAGGCTCTACAGAACGAACAAGAAGCCCAATTGTCTAAGAAGAGATTCAGGGAGCAAGCTGAATTGAGGCCTGACTTTGAACAATGGAGCCCCACTTTCAGGAATATTATCTTGACTGCATGGAAGGCTGCCAAGGACAATATTCAGGATAGAAACAAGTGGTATTCTGAACTGGAGTGGAGGAAGCATGAGACCAGGCAATAGGCAATTGTGCAATATAGAAGAAAGGCTAAGATGAGAAAGCTACCTCCTACTGCGTAGGAGCCTAACAAGTACTTTCCAAAGCCTTATCATTACTTTGAAAGGCAGAAGATCAAAGCTGAAGAATTGAAAAAGAAGGATCTTAAAGGAAAGAAGCCTGCTGCTGCTGAAGATGCTGAAGCTCCTGTCCAAGCAAAGATACAGTCTGGAAAGGGCATAGTTATCAAGGAGCCTGAGCAGCAATAGGATAGAATTTTTCTTTAGTTTACAGTTGTAATCATTTGATTTTAAACTTTCTGTAAACTTTTGAATAATGAATATGATAAAGTTGTTAGAACAATGTGATATGTGTTAAATCTATTACATTATTGTTCTGAGATATTTGTGTATACATGTTTTGTTTAATACATGTTTATGTACTTACCCTGTTATATAATCCTGTTTTACATCATACTGTAAATTTGTTATGTATGGTGTATATCATTGACTAAGGGTTATGACTTCTCCAAATAGGGGGAGATTGTTGGGTACATTGGAATAAATGTACCTGATTTGAAGAAGCCTCACCCTACTCAATGATATACATCAAAATGTATTTGATGTGTTCTGAGTTTAGTTGTGCAGGTTAAGTATTTGCAGGGAAAAACTGAAAAGTTTCTAAGTCCATGTGTTGACACCCAGAAGAAAAGTGTCGACACTTAAGAAGACTTGTGTCGACACCCAGAGAAGAAGTGTCGACACTTGGAGTAATTGTGTCGACACCAGGGATGCAGAGTCGACACAAGAAGGAAAGTTTCGACACAAAAGAGATGTGTCGACACTCAATGAAGAAATGCCCATAGAAGCAGTGTCGATACTTAGAAGCAGTGTCGACACCCAGAGGAACTTTGTCGACATCAGAAAGTGTCGACACTTGGAGGCTGTGTCGACACTTAGCAAAAGTTCAACAAATTCTAAGTACTAGTGTCGACACAAAGGAGATGTGTTGACACTCAGCCAAAGTGTTGGAACACCCTATTACTAATTTGGGTCAGGATCACTATGTCTTTAGGAAACCTGTTTTTGACCTCTTGTATAGATCTAAAGGTCAATTAGAATTGAGTCTAAGGGATAGTACTTAGGTTTGGAAGCTGCCCTCAAGACCAAGGATTTACAGTTTGGAGACTAAGTCATATCGTCGAGCTCAGCACGACGAATCGTCGAACTCCAATCGACGATCGTCTAGCTCAACTTCGGCGGATCGTCGAACTCCATTCGACGATCGCTGAGCTCAACTTCAACAAGTCGTCGAAATCCATTCGACGATCTGCGAGCTCAGTTCGACGATCTTGACTCAGTTATTATTTCTCTATCTCTGAGCTCTGTTCGACGATCTTTGAGCTCAGATCGACGATCTCTGTTGCTGTATAAGTCCAAATCGCTGAGCTCAGTTCGACGATAGCAGAGCTCAGTTCGACGTTTTTCTGATGAGTTAAAGGATTTTTCAAGATTCAAATTCAGGAGTTATTCAACAATTAATTCAGAAGATTTTCTAGCCGTTTTAATTTATTCTGTACCAAGTTTCAAGGGATTATCAAGGAATGTTTCTTTGGACTTTCCTCCAGAAGACATTTGCAATTAAGGATGCAATTAATGTCAGGCCAACGGCTATTCTTGACAGATGATTTTCTATTCAGTACCAGAGAATAAAATACAAGATTTTTGAATCTCTCCATCACTCAGAACACAGACCAGAATATACAACACAGACAAGATGAATAAGAACAAAATATTCTCTGTCTAAAAGAATTCTCTCAAGAACACACACAAAAGGAGATCAACAAATCTGAAATCTTCAGATCACCTTTGATTCAAGTGTTCAAGGCCAACATCTTTCAAAGACTCCAGACACCTAACATTTCAGTTGTTGCTGAAATCATCAATTGCTGGAGATCAACTTCTGAAGGCCTATCACCCTACAACAAAGCTTCATTTCCTGAACATCTCAAGAACTCAGGGGGAGCTTTGACATCATCAAATCCACATAGTTTTCTCAGCTATTTTGAGAAAGAGAAGACTTCCATAACTCTCTCATCCCCATCTATGTAAAGGGTTTTTCAAACTCCTTTCAAAAGTTTGAGCTTGGTTTTTGAGCACCTTGTCAAAAGCTCATTGGTGGCAAGACACCTGATCAAAAAATCTGATTTGGTTTTTGAGCACCTTATCAAAAGCTCATTGGTGCCCAGGACACCTGATCAACTCATCCTGCAGTGGATTCCTACCTAGGGTTGTAGAAGAGTGGATGTACCCAAGTTTAGGGGAACCACTATAGCTCATTGTGTCTTCTGGCTTGCTTGTCTTTATCTTTTGTTTCTAGCTGTGATTGTTTTGTGATTAGTTTAGATCTGTGATTAATTTCTGTTGTAGGTTATTTTGTGATTAGATTTAATATTTGCATCCCTGTTCACTCAGATTAAAACAACTGTTGTAAAAAGTTTTTTTTGCACCATACTCTATTCACCCCCCTCTAAAGTATATCAGATCTAGCTGCACTTTCAATTGGTATCAGAGGGAGGTTGGTTAAACATACCACACCTTGGTGGTTGCACATGCTAACACCTGAACCCAAAGATTCCTAGTTAGATCTGTTTTCTTTTGAGTTTATTATTAGATTTTGTTTTCATAAATCATGGCCCAAAACAAAGATTATGCTAGCACCAGACCTCCAGTGTGCAATCTATCCAAGTTTGCACTTTGGAAAGCAAGGATTAGATTATACATGAATTCTATTGACGAGGATATTTTTAATTCTGTTTTGACAGTTTGTCCAAGACCTCCAGAGAACTCAAGTACAAATACTGTTCCACCTCCATCAGGAACAAATGCTGATATCAAGAAGTGGAAGGTAGCTGATGCCAAGGCTATGAACATCTTAGCCCAGACCATGTCTGATGATATCTTTCAAAAGGTGGCTGAATGCAATTCAGCAAAGGAAATCTGGGATAAACTCTCTGAAATAGTCTCAGGCTCAGCTGATGAGAGAAAGGACAGGAGATCCCACCTCATATCTCAATATGAGAATTTCAAGAAGGGAGAAGCTGAGTCAGTTGGAGATATGTACAATAGACTCAGTCTGATAGTCAGTGAACTCAGGACTTTGGATAAGGAGATATCACTAACTGAACTTAATGACAAAATTCTAATGTGCTTCCCTAGCACTTGGGATTCAAGAATCTGGCCAATCAAGGATGCCAGAAGTTTGAATGAGATCACCACAGAAGCTCTTTTAGGCAAGCTCAAATCTTATGAGCTGCTCATTAAGAACAGAGAAGAAGAGCAGAAGGCTGCTTCACCAGCCACAAGAAAAGAGAAGACAATAGCCTTCAAAGCAACTGAAGATCAGCCTGAAGACAAAGTCACAGGCAATGATGAACTGCTCAGTCTGTTGGCCAAAAGATTCTACAAGATGGCCAGAAAGGAATTCAGAAAGAGATCATACAAGGAGCATGATAAGCCAAGGTATGTTAAGTCTAACAATAAAGAAATTGTTTGTTTTGGTTGCAGGAAACCAGGGCACATTGTACCTGACTGTCCAGAAAACAAAAATAAGGACAGAAGGGACAAGAAAGAAAGAAGAAAGGAGAAAGAATTCAAGAGGAATGGCAATGACAAACCCTCCTCAAGCAAAAACAAACACACAAGAAAGAGATTTGTTGCTGAATCCTGGAGTGAAACTGAAGAGGAGTCAGAAGCCTCATCCAGCTCCAGTGATGATGAAGATGATGCAAAAGAGAAGGAGTTCTGCATGATGGCAATCAATGCCTCTCAACATAATTCAGATGAAGAAGACTCAGAGTCAGATTCAGAGACTCAACTTGAAGAAGACCAGATAATTAGTTCATTTGATTTCAATTCAGAGGACTTTAAATCCGAGTTTAAAGCATTATGTTTAGATCTGCTAAAATCTGAGAAGGAAATTATTTCTCTCAGAAATCAATTGTCTGAATATAATACCTTAAAGTCAGAAAACCTCAAACTCTCTCAGGAGTTGGAGTGCTGTAGGGAGCAGATAGCTTCACTGAAAGGTGAGCTATCTGAGGCCAAGAAGCTTGAAGAATCCCTTAATGGGAGAAGTATCAAGCTGATGGACATCATAAGCACAGTGAACTCAAGATTTAATAGTACACTGGGCTTGGGTGCCTCATCCAGCCAACCTATAGTCCTAATAATCCCAATCAAGTTCATTTCTAACAAAGGGAAGGGAGTTGTAGAGGTAGCTAGGAAAAATTCTGATATGCCTAAGAAAACTAAGTCCCAGCAGAAATCGTCGAACGGAGCTTGACGATTGCCGAACACAGATCGACGATCTCAGGCAAAATCGTCGAACTCAGGTCGACGATCCCTAATTCCTGAACTCTGCCATAGTCGACCGTCGAACGGAGCTCGACGATCTGACCCAAGATCGTCGAACGCAGCTCCACGATCGTCGAACAGAGGTCAGAGCTCTGGAAATTCTTTGAAGGGCAAATCAAAATCTAATCCTAGGGGTCCTACATCCCAAATCTTTAACCCTTATACTGAATGGATTATACCTCCAAGGAGATATCATCCTGAAGGTTATAAGAGTCAACCTGCGATGTCTTTTATTTCTGAGTTTAAAGGTTATCAACCTAGGCCCAAGGTAAACTGGGTCAAAAATAAATGAATTATTTTATGTGCAGGTGAAGACCTATACAACATCAAACCAGCAATGGTACTTGGATAGTGGGTGCTCTAAGCACATGACAGGAAACAAGGACAACCTCACATTCTTTAAAGCCAAGCTTGGACCCAAAGTTATATTTGGTGATTCAAATTTTAGACAAACTAAAGGATATGGTGCAGTCCAGATTGGGTCAGTAACATTCAAGAAGGTAGCTTATGTGGAAGGACTGAAGCACAATTTGATAAGCATCAGTCAGCTATGCGATGAAGGCTACCAGGTGACCTTCAGCAAAGCATTATGCAAGATCAAGTCAGAGGACAACACAACTGTGTTGACAGGTAAAAGGAAAGGTAACATCTATCTAGTAGATTTTCTTTCAACAGATGTAGATATTTGCCTGTTCAATTCTGTCTGTAGACCTAATATTTTGTGGCATAAGAGACTAGGACACTTAAATCTTAGAACTATTGCTAGGCTATCAAAGGACAACCTTGTTAGAGGACTACCTTTTGGCCCCTACAAGAAGGAAGGACTCTGCAGGGCTTGTCAATTAGGCAAGCAAACTAAAAATAGTTTTAAGTCACTTAATAAGAGTGGTTCACCTAGAATATTGTATCTATTACACATGGATCTCTTTGGACCCATCACAGTACAAAGCCTAGGAGGAAAATCTTACACCTTAGTAGTTGTAGATGACGTATCTAGATTCACATGGGCGTTCTTTCTGAGGAAAAAGTCTGATAACTTTAAGTCTTTGACAAAGTTTCTCAAATGCATACAGATTGAGTTCAATACTCACATTGCCCTGATCAGAAGTGATCATGGGACAGAGTTTGATTCTCTTCTTATGTAAGAGTTCTGTCAGAGTGAAGGGATCAAGCATACTTTCTCAGCTCCTAAAACACCTCAACAAAATGGGGTAGCTGAAAGGAAAAATAGAACCCTTATTGAATCTGCCGCTACATTGTTGTCAGATGCTCACCTTCCTCTATCCTTTTGGGCAGAGGCAGTGAACACCTCCAACTATATGCTGAATAGAAGTTTGATATATAAACTAAAGGGCAAGACTCCCTATGAATTACTCAAAGGGAAGAAACCTAAAGTTGATTATTTTAGAGTTTTTGGTTGTATTTGCTATATACATAATAATGACAAGAAATATTTAGCAAAATTTCAAGCTAAAGCTGATGAATGAGTGTTTCTGGGATACTCCATGATCAGCAAGGATTATAGGGTTTATAATAAATCATCTCTAAAAATTGAGGAATCTGTTCATATATCATTTGATGAATCTAACATGTCTTTCAAGGAGAAGAACACTTCTACCATAGCACCTTTGCAGGAACATTCTCTTGTTGAAGACTTGAACAAGTTACAGGTTACTCAAAAAGAGGAAAGTAGTGAGGATGAAGAAAGTATTCAACACATTGAAGAGAAACAACTTGAAGACCTAGTTGTTGTACCACAAGAGGAAACAACAACACAGGTTGGTGAACAATCAACACCCCTTGTTGATTTAGTAACATCAAGAGACCATCCAATATCCCAAATAATTGGAGACATCTCAGCTGGTGTGCAAACTAGAAATCAGGTCAACCAAAACCTGTTGTACACTTGCTTCCTATCTCAAATTGAACCTCAGTCCATTCAAGATGCAGAGCAAGATCCACACTGGATCATTGCAATGCAAGAAGAGTTGCATCAATTTGAAAGAAACAAAGTTTGGGAACTAGTGCCAAAGCCTAAGGATCACTCCATTGTTGGAACTAAGTGGGTGTTCAGAAACAAACTGGATGATCAAGGAGTAATTGTAAGTTACAAGGCAAGGCTAGTTGCTCAAGGATACTCTCAAGAAGAAGGCATAGACTATGACCAGACTTTTGCACCAGTTGCAAGATTGGAAGCCATCAGAATATTTTTAGCTTATGCAGCACATAAAGGATTCAAGGTATATCAGATGGATGTCAAAAGTGCATTTCTAAATGGAGACATCAAAGAAGAAGTATATGTTAGACAACCTCCAGGTTTTATCTCTCCAACTTATCCTGATTATGTTTTAAGGTTGAACAAAGCATTATATGGTCTCAAGCAAGCTCCTAGAGCATGGTATGAGACCCTAGCATGCTTCCTTTTGAAAATGGATTTATAAGGGGTAGAGTAGACCAAACTCTTTTCATTAGAACCCATAAGTCCCATACCCTACTAGTACAGATTTATGTAGATGATATTATTTTTGGTTCTACTGATTCAAAATTGTACAGAAGGTTTTCCAACCTAATGCATTCTAAATTTGAAATGATTAGCATGGGTGAGCTATCCTTCTTTCTAGGATTGCAAGTCAAACAACATGCTGAAGGCATCTTTATTTCTCAAACCAAGTATGCAAATAAATTGGTTAAGAAATTTAGCATGACTGAAGCATCTTGTATGAAAACACCTATGCCTACTAATGCTGTATTGGATACTGATGAACATGGGAAACCTGTTGATCAGACAACATATAGAGTAATGATTGGCTCTTTACTATACCTTACAGCTAGTAGACCAGATATAATGTTTGCTACATGTATATGTGCTAAGTTCCAAGTAAGCCCTAGAGAGTCACACCTAACACTAGTAAAGAGGATTCTCAGGTATGTTAAAAGTTGTCCAAATCTAGGTCTCTGGTATCCAAAAGATTCAGCATTTGATTTAACTGGATTTTCTGATGCTGATTATGCTGGATGCAGAATTGACAGGAAAAGAACCAGTGGAACTTGTTAGTTCCTTGGTGACAGACTTGTCTCTTGGTTTTGTAAGAAACAAACTTCTGTGTCAACTTCAACTGCTGAAGCTGAATATATAGCTGCAAGCAGTTGTTGTTCACAAATCTTGTGGATTCAAAACCAACTCCTAAACTATGGCTACAACTTAGAGAAGTCAAAAATCTTTTGTGATAACACTAGTGCTATTTCTATAGCTCAAAATCCAGTCCTCCATAGTAGGACAAAACACATAGAGATTAGGCATCACTTAAGGGATAATGTTGAGAAGAATAAAATTGAACTTCAATATATCCCAACTGATTTGCAAAGGGGAGATATTTTCACCAAGCCCTTGGATGAAAAGAAACACACCTTCTTCCTAAATCACTTAGGAATGTTAGATGGAGGAAGTCTAAAATAATATCCAAGATTTTAAAAGTTTAAAAATTGATCAAGACTAGGCAAACATCTTGATTTTTCTTAGTGTCTAGACTGTTTTTCTAGTCTCTGAACTGCGATCGACGATTTTCCCCCAGATCGTCGAACGGAGATCGACGATTTCTGAAATCATCGACTTGAGTTAAGCGCTTCTCAGATAGTATGAACTATCTCTTCGGTCAACGATCGTCGAACGGCGCTCGATGATTTTGTTCTCTGAACGATCGTCGAACAGAGCTCGACTCTCTCCAATATCGTCGAACGGAGATCGACGATATTGAAGACTCTTCAGATTCCTTTAGAAGCCCCGATCGTCGAACTGAGTTCAATGATATTTCCTTTTCTGCGTCGAACCCTAATATAAAATTCATTTTTCGCCGTCGTTCTCCTTTTGCGCTTTCGATTTCTCTGCAAAAATTCTCTTTCCCTCCAAACATTTCTACACTTGGTCGTTTTGTTTGTTGATTTTTGCAGGTAACCATGGCCGTTTCTATTGCTGTTCTTGCCGCAATGAAATTCGATGCCGGCTTTGATATTGACATGGAGTCCTTCAGCACAACAGATCAAGTTTTCCAGGATATTTTGGAATTGTTCAAAGAGTAGAAACTTGCTACCATTATGACCACCAGAATCAAACTTGCTGCTGATGAGATCAAGGAATGGGTCTACACTGCCCACAACCAGGATCAAAACACCATAGTTGGATCAATTTCTGGCACCCAGGTACCCTTGACCCCAACCATTCTGACAGAAGTTTTTGAGCTAAGTTCTGGTAGAGATTCTGCTGATCTATCTGGAGAGAAATTTGCTGATTTGCTTGCAAGAATGGGTCACTCTAAGGCTAACCCTAGCAAGCTGCTGAAGAAAAACCTGTCTGTGGAATATAGATTCTTGGCTGATGTAGTTGGGAAAGTTTTGTTGGCCAAGCACTCAGCACATGATACCATTTCTAGGTATCAGCTATGCTTAATGAGAGCCATAGTGGACAAGAAGAATTTGAACTGGGGAGAGGTCTTCTTTGACCTGATTAAAAAGAAAATAAATAAGAACTTTGTGAATTTTGGGAGGATTCTAGGCCTCTTTCTGCAGAACAGATGCCCTACTCTGCTTGTATCATCTGGGATACATATTAATGCATCTAAGAGATTGTCCTGTGCCTTATTTGGTAAATGGGACAGGCAGATCACAAAGCCCAGCAGGCCCTCTTCAAGCACACCTTCAGGCACCAGGACTGTAATAGTCACTTCCCCTCAAGTCTCTGCTCCTGCAGATGACTTGCCTGCTGCTGCCCCTCCTCCTCCTCCAATTCCATCTTCTCCCATTCTATCCACCATTCAAACTCCATCCACTATCATCATCTCCAGCCCTTCTCCAACATCAATACCATCTCCAATTCCAACTCTACCAATAACAGAAGAAATCTTCCATCCATTATATTCCTACCCTCAACCAGACATTGCCACATCACCCTCCATTCCTTCCTTCAATCTTATTGATGATTCCTTCATGGATGACTCACCCTCATCTCCCCCTGAGCTACCCTCCTCATCAACATCTTACCAGGAACTTCTACAAGAGATCATTGATCAACCCACCTTCATACCCTCTATCTCAATCCCTCTGTCTTCCATCTCCACTATACCCACACCTCAACCATCACTCCTACCATCCACCAGCTCTCCACTACAATCACCAGTAGCTCCACCTCCATCCTCTACCTCTGCTCCAGTCCCTGCTGAGCAAGTAGATCTTCCAGCCCTAGATGACAAGTTATATGAATTGCTAGCCCCCAGGCTATCTCTTCTATTGGAGACCTCCTTGGCTCCATTACTTGAGTCAGTGGCAGCCCTTTCTGCCAGGCTATCCTCCCTCTTCCCTCAGGCAATCCCTTCATCGGTGTGCCTTGATCCAGTCTTATCTGAATCTAGGCAGGGGGAGATGCCTTATGAAGTGAGCTTGCCTGCTGTTTCTTCAGTTAGTGTTGCTGCTGCTGCTGTTGTTCTTCAAGCTCCAGTTCCACCTCCAGTTGCAGTCTTCCCAGTGGACATCAGGTCCTTACTTTCAGTGTTTGATTCAATGTATTTCAGTTGTCTTCCAGAGAAAGTTTGTCTTCTAGAGAGAGTTGCTGTCCAGCCCCCAGAGGATCTCTCCAAGGCCCTTGTGCCCTTCTCATGTTGTGACATAAGCATTATAACTTCTTTTGTCAATTCAGTATATGCTGCTGCTACTCCTGATGAGAATATGGTTGCTGTTCCTGCTGCTGCTGTCAATAATGATGCTACTGTTGTTCCAGTTTCTGATGATATCCATATGATAGAGGCACATGATTTTGAGCCTTCTGTGTTTTCTGATGATATTCCTGATGTTGCTGATATTGTTGTATCTGAAAGTGTTTCATCTGAAACTGTTGCTGCCCCAACTACTACTGTT
The DNA here is from genome assembly GCA_039583875.1 of Platanthera guangdongensis. Taxonomy (NCBI): domain Eukaryota; kingdom Viridiplantae; phylum Streptophyta; class Magnoliopsida; order Asparagales; family Orchidaceae; genus Platanthera; species Platanthera guangdongensis. The sequence goes on along the minus strand of CM077160.1, from coordinate 59,801,867 downwards.
ATTACTGCTGTTATACCTTCTAAGAGTGCTGCTCCAGAACTTTCTATGTCTGTTGTTATTACTTCCTCAACTTCTATGTCTGTTGCTACTGCTACTGCTACTGCTTCAACTTCAATTGCTACAAGTGCTGTATCTGCTGCTCCAACCATTGCTGTTTCATCTGCTTCAACCCAGCTTCAGAAAGAATTGATGAAAAAGATTGATGCTCTATATGATGAGCAAAGTTCTGAAAGTGATGAATTCAAGGCTGATTCTGATGACTCCTCTGCCACTATTGCCAGAAAGAGAAAGGCAAGGAGCAAAGCCATGAAAAGAGTACCTCCAGCCAAAGTCAAGGACAATAATGGCATTCCATATTACATTCTTCATGACTGCCCCATAACTGAGCACTGGATGCAGTATTCAAAGAACCAACTTAAAGCCATGAAGAAAAAGAGGAAGTATGAAAAAGGATCTTCCGAGTTTCATCATTCTCATCCTCCTCCACCACCTCCTCCTGATGCAGGTGCAGGTGGAAGCTCAGGTGCTCAACCTCATGCTAAAAACCAAACCCCCTATCAGCCACATGCAAGATCTTATCATAGGGTAAGGCAGTCTAGAGGTTCTCAATCTAGAAGAGGAAAATATAGAGAAAATCAAAGGGAAGTCTAGGTTTATTCAAAAGGTTATTCAAGGCAACATCCTTACTCCAGGGAAGGACAAACCTCATCAGACACAACCTCAGGTCCTTTTCCCTATAAGCTAAAGGAAGTAGTTTCATCCAGGGCTCCTCAAGATAATCCATCCAATAGATATGAGCCACCAGTGCCCTTTGAAGATCCTGAAAATAATCCAACTGCTTGGACTGCCAGGATGAAAGAGCTTGCTGCACTGGACCAAATTAAGAAAGCTAAAGAGCAAGGCAGAGACTCTTCCAACATCACTACATTGTCTGAACAGAGAAAGAAAGAATTGGAAAGATATGCTTCAAGCAAATTCTTTGATTCTGATAGATATATGGAGCTGCATCCTGAAGCTGTAGTTCCAAGGCCCAAACAGCAAACCTCTTTAGGTGCAGCAGATGACACAAGATCCAAAAAGGAAGCTCTTAACCCCAATAGAGAAATCAAACTTATAAAGAGCAAGGAGAAGAAATAACTATGTAAGGTGACAATCATTTTGATTTCTGATTTCTGTCTGGGATGATATATATCTGTGGTTCTGCTGTGTCCTGCTTATTGCTTTTCTGTTTTGTTGCTTTGTATGTTGTTATTTAATTTTTCCAAGTTCTGTAAATATTAATCCTAACCCAAATAGGGGGAGATTGTTGGAACACCCTATTACTAATTTGGGTCAGGATCACTATGTCTTTAGGAAACCTGTTTTTGACCTCCTGTATAGATCTAAAGGTCAATTAGAATTGAGTCTAAGGGATAGTACTTAGGTTTGGAAGCTGCCCTCAAGACCAAGGATTTACAGTTTGGAGACTAAGTCATATCATCGAGCTCAGCACGACGAATCGTCGAACTCCAATCGACGATCGTCTAGCTCAACTTCGGCGGATCGTCGAACTCCATTCGACGATCGCTGAGCTCAACTTCAACAAGTCGTCGAACTCCATTCGTCGATCTGCGAGCTCAGTTCGACGATCTTGACTCAGTATTATTTCTCTATCTCTGAGCTCAGTTCGACGATCTTTGAGCTCAGATCGACGATCTCTATTGCTGTATAAGTCCAAATCGCTGAGCTCAGTTCGACGATAGCAGAGCTCAGTTCGACGTTTTTCTGATGAGTTAAAGGATTTTTCAAGATTCAAATTCAGGAGTTATTCAGCAATTAATTCAGAAGATTTTCTAGTCATTTTCATTTATTCTGGACCAAGATTCAAGGGATTATCAAGGAATGTTTCTTTGGACTTCCTCCAGAAGACATTTGCAATTAAGGATGCAATTAATGTCAGGCCAACGACTATTCTTGACAGATGATTTTCTATTCAGTACCAGAGAATAAAATACAAGATTTTTGACTCTCTCCATCACTCAGAACACAGACCAGAATAGACAACACAGACAAGAAGAACAAGAACAAAATATTCTATGTCCAAAAGAATTCTCTCAAGAACACACACAAAAGGAGATCAACAAATCTGAAATCTTCAGATCACCTTTGATTCAAGTGTTCAAGGCCAACATCTTTCAAAGACTCCAGACACCTAACATTTCAGCTGTTGCTGAAATCATCAATTGCCGGAGATCAACTTCTGAAGGCCTATCAGCCTACAGCAAAGCTTCATTTCTTGAGCATCTCAAGAACTCAGGGGAGCTTTGACATCATCAAATCCACATAGTCTTCTCAGCTGTTTTGAGAAAGAGAAGACTTCCATAACTCTCTCATCCCCATCTCTGTAAAGGGTTTTTCAAACTCCCTTCAAAAGTTTGAGCTTGGTTTTTGAGCACCTTGTCAAAAGCTCATTGGTGGCAAGACACCTGATCAAAAAATCTGATTTGGTTTTTGAGCACCTTATCAAAAGCTCATTGGTGCCCAGGACACCTGATCAACTCATCCTGCAGTGGATTCCTACCTAGGGTGGTAGAAGAGTGGATGTACCCAAGTTTAGGGGAACCACTATAGCTCCTTGTGTCTTCTGGCTTGCTTGTCTTTATCTTTTGTTTCTAGCTGTGATTGTTTTGTGATTAGTTTAGATCTGTGATTAATTTCTGTTGTATGTTATTTTGTGATTAGATTTAATATTTGCTTCCCTGTTCACTCAGATTACAATAACTGTTGTAAATTTTTTTTTTTGCACCATACTCTATTTACCCCCCTCTAAAGTATATCAGATCTAGCTGCACTTTCACAAAGTCTCAACATATGAAGAATGTGTCGACACAAAGGATCAGTGTCGACACACAGCAAAAGTCTCAACACATGAAGAAAGTGTCGACACTTGGAGGCTGTGTCGACACTCAGCAAAGTTCAACAAATTCTAAGTACATGTGTCGACACAAAGGAGATGTGTCGACACTCAGCCAAAGTCTCAACACAAGAAGAATGTGTCGACACAAGGAGAAGTGTCGACACTCAGCAAGTATCAACACAGAAGGTATGTGTCGACACCAAGAAGATGTGTCGACACTGAACAAGTTCAACACAAGAAGATGTGTCGACACAAAGGAGTTGTGTCGACACTTAGCAGAATTCAACTAAGTACTGAAGAACAAGGAGTTGTGTCGACACACAATATCAGTGTCGACACATGTTGAAGAAGCAGTGTCGAGAAGAAATTTCTACAACACAAGGAGTTGTGTCGACACCATGAAGGCTAGTGTCGACACTTAGTCTACTTGTGTCGACACTTAGTCTATAAGTGTCGACATTTAAAGACTGACTATCTCGACACTTTCAGACAGTTATAGATATTTCAAGAAGTGACTGGATGACTTGACAGCTGCCATTCCAGCCGGTCTACTGCAATTGTCAGAGTTGTCAGAAAGCTGTTAGAAACCGGATCAGCCGGTCACCATAAAGAAAGCCTATATAAAGGCTTATTCTGTCAGCAATGAGCGAGTGATCAATGAATCATTGAAGTACAACACAACTAGAAGAAGACCTTCAAGTGAAGATCTAAGAAGTTGAAGAGAGAGAGAGCTCCTTCAAAGAAGACAGCTGTGGAACCAGGCTGTGAAGAAAGTTTCAGATTGAATTCTGATTCTTAAGTTAGCAGTGATTGAAGATCAGCTGCATAGAGACTCAACGCTATTGTATTCTAAATTCAAGAAGCTTTGAAGGAAGCCAAGGAAGGTTGATCTCAGCAAAGTTCTTCCAAGAACTCATCAAGAAACCTGTCAACTCTTCTCTCTTATCCAGAGTTGTAGGTATATACATTATAATTTTACTTTCTTGTAGGATCCTAAGGGATCTGAGTTGTAAGCCTGAAATTATAAAGGCTGAGTGGTAGGGCCTGTGTGCCTAAGTGTAGGAGATTCATTTCTCTGAGTGTAGGCCTTGTGGCTGAGTGTAGGTCTTTGTGAAGACTGAGTGGTAGGGCTGTTGAGCCTGAGTTGTAGGAGTGGGATCACTCTGAGCTGTAGGAACCTGGTTGGGGTTCTGAGTGTAAGATCTGAGGATCTGAGGAATAGTGAAGGAGTTTGGCCGAATCTAGTACACTACTAGATAGGCAAAAGGGTAAAGTGGATGTACCCAAACCTTGGGGAACCATTATAAAACTGTGTGTACTGTGTGTGTGTGTGATTCTGTGATTGCTGAGCTGAATTGCTGTGAAGAAGTATTTATAATTCTGTGATATAATCTGCCTAAAAGTTTAAAAAGATAAGGTCACCTATTCACCCCCCTCTAGGTGATTAGGTACAATTTCTTTCACAGTGACTGTTCGCGACCTGGTCCCCCAGCTCTTTGGCGAGGAGAGCGAGGATTCTTCATCCGGTGAGGAGGAATGACGCGCCACCTCCACGATTTAGAATCCCTCTCTCCTCTTCATTCTGCTGCTGCTTGTAAAATTAAGACAACTCTTTTTGAGCCTTTTTGTGATATATAATGACGATTAAAAGTACATGTTTGTTGTTTTGCTCTTTATTATGCGAAATGAATTTCTGGTTTGCCTCGGCCTGCGAGACGGTCCTATCCATCCGTCTTGCAGCCTTGCCCTTATTCTTTATTTTGTTTTACTTTGCTTATTGCGAGACGTTCCTCTGATGTGCTTACGCACGCGAGATGATGCTACTTCTTGTCTTGCGGCCTTGCCGGAGAGTTGGCCCTGGTCGCGAGTGAGATTCAAACGATGCAACCTTCTCGACTCTCCTCAGGGTACTCCCGACGCGAGTGACTCTTAGTGATGCGATCTGCCCTCTATTAGAGCGAGCCTTTCGCCTCGCGCGAGTGCCCTCTTGCCAAGCGAGACCATTCTTGGAACTGCCAGCTGCGTGTGCCCCCACTCGCACTACTACAAAATTTTTCCTTAGTTTATTTCTTTTCTTCTAAGTTTAAGCTGAGATGTTGTTTTAAGAAGCCTTTCCCAACCATTCCGTCATCGAGTAAATTTACTGCCTTGCTGCCTTGGTGAGCCCGGGCAAGAAGTCCACCGGGGACCGAGCCGAGCTCGAAGTGGTGTAGAATTTCCCAGGTTTAGACCTGTTCCCAAGAACTTTGGACCCAACCTTCAAGAACCAGACCTTTTCCCCACAGGCGAGCCTTCGGACCTACCAGCTAGATGAGAGCCTGCGCAGCGGGTCTACCTGGGGCCGAGCCTAGTTCGGGTTGTTGATGAAGTTTCCACAAACAAGACCTATCCCACACAGGCGAGCCTTCGGACCTACCAGCTAGATGAGAGCCTGTGCAGCGGGTCTACCTGGGGCCGAGCCTAGCTTGGGGTGTCGATGAAGTTTCCACAAACAAGACCTATCCCCCACAGGTGAGCCTTCAGACCTGCCAGCTAGATGAGAGCCTATGCAGCGGGTCTACCTGGGGCCGAGCCTAGCACGGGGTGTCGATGAAGTTTCCACAAACAAGACCTATCCCCCACAAGCGAGCCTTCAGACCTGCTAGCTAGATTAGAGCCTGCACAACGGGTATACCTGGGGCCGAGCCTAGCTCGGGGTGTTACAAAACACATAACTACATCCTATTATAAAAATTTCGCAATAGGCAAGAGAAAAACAAGTCAACTGATGTAGTATAACAAGCTTGATTTTGGATACATAATTACATCTTCCCCATCTCACGGGTAGAAGCGTTTTAGGTCATCGCCGCTCCAGGTGTGGCTTAAGGCCCTCCCCTCCACGTCCTGGAGGTGTAACCTCCTATTCCAAGGACTTCCTTCACTATGTAAGGTCCTTCCCAGTTCGGGTTGAGCTTGCCCACGGGAGCCGACCTTCCTGCCGCGTCAACCTTTCTCAGCAGCAGATCTCCTTCGACAAACTGCTTGACCCTGACATGCTTATCGAAATACTTGGCCATCCGCCGCTTGATCTCTTCTTACCTGATGGCCGCCACGTCCCGTAGCTCTTCCACCATGTCTAGCGAGAGGCGTAACCCCTCCTCATTCTCCAACCTCCACGTCTCGTCTCCTTCGCCTGTAGTTGCGCCCCGCGGGGACCGAACCTCGAACTCCACTAGTAGGACCGCCTCACATCCATGAGAAATATTGAAGGGGGTCTCACCGGTGGCCGTGTTCGGGGTCGTTCGCAAGGCCCACAGGACCGAGGGGAGCTGCTCCACCGAATTTCCCTTTAAGTTTTCCACTTTCTTCTTGAGCAAGTTCACAATAATCTTATTTGCCGCTTCCACCTGGCCGTTGCTCCGGGGGTGGTGGACAGAGGCAAATCTGAGGTCTATCCCCAGTTGGGCGCAGAAGCTGATGAACTCTTCACTGGAAAACTGGGGACCGTTATCTGTCACTATCGCTTGAGGCAGCCCGTGTCTGCATATGATCTCCCCCCAGACGAAGTTCCTTATGACTTGCTAGGTGACTTTGGCCAAGGCCTTAACCTCCAGCCACTTTGAGAAGTAATCGACCATGACCAGGAGGAACTTCCTCTGCCCACTAGCCGGAGGGAAAGGTCCGACCAAGTCCATCCCCCATATGGCGAAAGGCCATGATAATATTATGCTTCTAAGTCTTTGAGCCGGCAAGAGTTGGAGGGGGGCGTACAGCTGGCACTTTTGTCACCTCTTTGTGAACTCTACTGCATACTTCCTCAAGGTCTGCTATAAGTACCCCTGCCTTATTACCCTTGCCTCCAATGTCCTTCCTCCCGAGTGGCTGTCGCACTCGCCCGAGTGTACCTCTCCCAAGATCTTTGGGACCTCTTCTTCGGTTACACATCTTGCCAGGAGCCCTGACAACATCTTACGATGCAACCCCCCTTCTATCATCAGGTAATGAGATGCCTTGCGCCTGAAGCTCTTTGTATCCTTAACCTCCTCTGTCAGCCTGCATGTGGTCAGGAAGGTTACCAACGGGTCCACCCACGAGGATCGCCGACCTACCTCTATCAACTCCCCTTTCTCAATTGCTGGCCGAAAAAGTTCAGTCAGGGTCCCTCCTCCCCGAGGTCCAAACTTCGCTAATCAATCGGCGGCCACGCTCTCCTCCCCGGGGACATGCTGGATTGAGAATGACCGGAACCCATCGATGATCGCCCATACCTTGGATAGGTATTTTATGAGGGTAGGCTCCCGAGCTTCAAACTCTCCTCAGATCTGCGACGCTACTACCATTGAGTCAGTGAAGGCCTCCACATCCTGGATCTCATGCTCCTTTGCCAAGCGAAGGCCGGCGATCACGGCCTCATACTCTGCTTGGTTGTTGGTCACCGAAAAGTGGTAAGCCACCGCCTGCTCTATCGAGACTCCCTGGGGGCTTATCAGCACCACTCCTCCCCCGAGGGAATGCTTTCCCGAGGCCCCATTAACCATCATCTTCCACGCTTCCTGTGGCTGCTGCTCCCCCTCCTTGACTTCAACAACATAGTCCGCCAGAAAGTCTGGTACCTCTTGCGCCTTAATAGAGAGTCTCGGAACAAAAGAGATGTCGAACTCGCTTAGTTCGATGGACCATTTGGCAAGTCTTCCCGAATGCTCTACCCCTTCAAAGATCTTGCGAAGAGGATGTTCGGTCACCACCCTAATCGAGTGTGCTTGAAAATATGGCCGGAGCTTCCTTGCTGAGACGACCAAAGCGTAAGCCAAATTTTCGAGGATGGGGTAGCGGAGCTCTGCCTTCTTCAAGATCCGGCTGACGTAGTAGATTGGCAGTTGCTTCTTTCCCTCTTCCCTTACTAGAACGGAGCTCACCGCCTCAGGTCCTACTCCAAGGTACAAGGTCAGGTACTCCCCTTATTCTGGGCTTTGAAGCAGAGGAGCCTGAGAGAGCTGTCTCTTCAGCCCTTGGAAGGCTTCTTCGCACTCGGCGGTACACTCAAAGCTTTGGTTCCCTCGCAGCACCTTGAAGAATGAAGAACACTTGTCCCCTGACCTGGAGAGGAACATGCTTAGACCAGCCAATTTGCCTGTCAAGCGTTGTACCTCCTTGGCATCGCGAGGTGATTCCAAATCTAGGATGGCCTTCACCTTGTCCGGGTTAGGCTCCACCCCTGTCGGAGTCAAGAGATGCCCGAGGAACTTCCCGCGGCTGGCCCCGAAGATGCACTTCAAGGGATTCAGCCTCATCTTGAAACTCCGCAGGGTGGCAAACGTCTCTTCTAGATCCTGTAGGTGCGAATTCACACACTTGCTCTTAATCATCAGGTCGTCGACATAGACCTCCAAGTTTCTCCCCCTTTGATCTAAGAAGACCCGATCCATCATGCGTTGGTATGTAGCCCCTGCGTTCTTCAACCCAAAGGGCATCATTTTATAACTAAAGCATCCCTCCCTCGTGATGAAGGAAACATCCTTGACATCGGGAGGGTACATCCGGATCTGGTGATAACCTGAAAAAGCATCCAAAAAGCTCATAATAGAAAAACCGACAGTTGAATCAACCAGCGCGTCGATCCGAGGCAGGGGGTAGCAATCCTTAGGGCATATTTATTTAACAAAGAGAAATTGATACACATTCGCAATTTCCCACCCCCTTGCTTAACCATTACCATATTGGAGATCCAACATGGATACTGGATCTCTGAGATGAAGCCAGCCTCCAGGAGCTTTCTGACCTCCTCGCGGATGGGTTCCTCCAGCTTGGTGGTGATGGCCCTCATCTTTTGGCATATGGGACGAGTGCGGGGGTCCAGGTTTAGGCGGTGGCAGGCCACGTCCGTGTCGATGCCCGACATGTCTGCCGCGCTCCAAGCGAAGATGTAGATGTTGCTTTGGATGCATGCCCGCACTCGCTCCCGGTCCTCGGGACTCAAGCCCCCGCTGATCCGCACCCTCTGCACATGCTTTGCACTGGTAAAGACCTCCATCTCCACTACTTCCTAGACTGGCTCCAGCCGCGACTGCTCCCAGCGGACCCTTGCTTCTTCTTCCAGCTCAAACTCCTCCCTTCCTACTTCCTCCTCAATCTCCATCGCCCCTCCGGGCCCACCTGCTGCTGCTCGACTTCCACGCCCCTCCGGGCCTCTCTCTCCACTCCTGCTACTTGTTCTTCTACCTCCATTGCCTCCTTCGGGTTCTCCCGCTGCTGCTCGACCTCCACGCCCCCGGGCCTCCTTCCCAGCTTTTCCCTGCTCCTCCGCAGTCTCCTTCCTCGCCTCCCCTAGACTCATCTCCTCTTCTCCGACGTCCTCCTCTTGCTCCACCATCTCCCTCTCCAGCTCTTCCGCCTCGGCCATCCAGGACACAGTGTTGACCGCTGTCATATAGCATTGCCTCGCCACCTTCGGATCCCCTCTGATCCTGATCTGCACCCCTCCGTTATTGAACATAAGACATTGGTGGAACGAGGAGGGGGCGCAGCGAAAGGTGCCGATGAGGGGACGCACAAAGATGGCATTGTAACTGCTCAGAGCGTCCACTATCACGAACCTGCAGTTCCGTGACACGCCTCCCAAATTCACATGCAGCCCAACCCCTCCTTCTATTTCCTTCCTCTCTCCAGAAAATCCAAACATCGGTCCATCCGAAGCCAATACCCTTTTCCCCTCGACCTTCATCTCATCAAAGGCCTTCTTGAAGATAACGTTCACTGAGCTCCCGTTGTCCACCAGTATCCTCAAGACCGTGAAATTCTCCACTGCCGTCTGGATCACCAGTGCGTCACAAAATGGATCTTCATAGTCCGACATGTCTGCTGACGAGAAGGTGATCTTTTCTTCCGGTGGGGGAGCCTGGGAGGTAGAGGCAACCCCCCTTCGGTACATGGTTTGAAGGCTCCACTTGCGGGTTGCCTCGATCCCCACTCCTCCTTGGATCACCCCGATTCCTCCCCGGGTTACCACGTCTACCTGGTCTTCACACCTATCCTCAATTTCCCCCTGCTGTACTTCCACGATCCTAACCGGAGGATCCTGCCTCCCTACTCCTCTCGCTTCTCTCATCTCCAAGAACTCAGGGCAGGTGGCTGTCGGGTGACCCTCCTTCTGGTGGAAGTCACAAAAGAGCAACGCCGCCCTACCCCTTATTCCTTCTCCTCCTCCTCTTCTCCCAGCTCCTCGAACTCCTCTCCTTGCCCCTCTTCCTCTGCCCACCTCCATGGACTCTTGCGGCGGCGGGACATGACCCCTTGGCTCCTGCCTCCACGCTGGTTGGTCGAACCTCCTGGGTTCCCGTAAGTTATCTCTCCCATGGTAGCCTCCTCCTTGGCACTGGGGGCGACCCTCCTGGGGCCTCCAACCCAACTAGTTGTTCGGCTCTTGGGCCCCCCATCCCTGCTGCTACCCATATCTTCGGGGTTCTTCCCTCCTTCTCTCTTCTCTTTGCTCCCTCTACTCTCTCGGATCCTTTTGTCTTCCTGCTGCAGGTTCCTTCACATCATCCTCTGCCAGCCTGGCCAACTTCCTGGCGAATGCTGGATTTGCCCTCTTGAAGTCTATCTCTTTCGCCGCCCTTTCCATGAGCTCATCAAAGGAGGGGGGGGGGGGGGCACTCTCTTCAACTCCATACTGAAGAATCCCGGCCTCAGCCCCAGGGTGAAGGCGAGCATCAGCGCGTACCCTGGGACCTCCTGGACCAGGAGGATCTCTTCCTGAAACGATCAACGTAGTCACCCAGTGTCTCGTCCTACTTCTGCCTCACTGCAAACAGGCACTTCGCCTCCTTATTCCGCTTCTTAGACGTTGAGAACCTCAACAGAAACCCTCAGCGCAGATCCTCAAAGCTGTATATCGAACTTGCCCGCAATTGGTGGAACCAATCCCGGGCCCTCTCCTTCAATGTGATGGCGAACAACCGACATTTGAAGGCATCTATCATCTTCCTTATCAAAACTACATCTTCAAACCATTGCACGTGCTGTACTGGGTCATCCTTTCCCGAGTAATAGGACATGTCCGACTCCCGAAACCCCTCCGGCACTGGGTCTGAGATGAAGAGCTCGCTGAAAGGGCTCTCGCCTCCTGCCTGGCGAGAGGGCACGTCCTGCGGCCTCAGCTGGCTGGCCTGATCCGCGAGACCGTGCCCAGGGAAGAGTTCTCGCACAGCCACCTCCCTCTCGCCTAAATCTGCCAGAGTCTCCTTGATTGGGCGCTGGCCTGGGAAGAGCTCCCGCGCGGCCACGTCCCTCTCGCCAGCCTCCGCCGGGATCTCCTTCCCCGGGCGCTGTCCAGGGGCATTCTCGCCCAAGAGTGGGACCTCCTCTATCGGAACCTGAGGTGTGGCCCACTCGCTTCGGGCCGAGAAGGCCAAGCTGATGGTCTACAGGACTTCTCGCCTGAAGTCTTCCAACATCATCCGCGTCGCCTCCTCTCCCCGGGTGGGGGAGCCTCCAGAACCAGACCCTTCACCTTCACCTACAGCCATGGGACACAACTCAAGGTTTTCTTGTATCAGCTGCCTTCCACGCTCACTGCACCAGAACTGTTGAAGCCAAAATTGACTTCAACGAGAGTTCAAAAATAGGGGTGCAGCCAACACCTACTTCTCTTGAGCCTTGACCCTCGACTAGTTGCAAAGGAACTAAGACTGACCCAAAGCCTCAACAGGGAGGTCCCACCACACACCTGAAAGATCTCTGAGAGCTTCCCCTCCAAAGCCAAAAGCTGGGCTAAGAGCTCCTCAAAAAGCACTGGAGATTTGGAGGATAATGAGCGCTTGCTTTCTAAGGAGCCCTTATGGGTCTATTCATAGTTTTCAGAGTTGGATCTGTAAATAACCACACTGAACTGGCCTGAAATTACCTAAGTACCCTTAGTTGGGTCTGCCAACAGCCAAACTCCGCTGTTCTGAGGAGCTATATGCAGACCATCAAGGGCAAAAGGGTAAAAAATACCCGAGGTAGAAGGGTAAAAACCCCCTTGGGTATAAAAATGTGAAAAAGGCTCTCTCTCTATATAGCGAGTAGGAAAAACTATCGACGAGATGAACCTTCCTCCCGTCTAGCCAACCTTATATGCCGCGAGTCCTTCTCGTGGCCAAAGGCCTTCTCGCGCCCCCAGGAGGGGCGTCTCGCCTACTGTAGGGACTTCTTATCTCGCCAACTGCGAGTGGACCACATGGTCCCACTCGCCCATCAATTCCACTCGCCCTGCCTCGTCTATCTCGCGCTTTTGAGGTCCTCTCGCGAGCCCGAGGTTGTACAACACCCATGTCACTACCTGTGTCCTGCTCGGCCGGAATATGATAAAGAATGCGCAGGGTTGCCAGATAACCATATGGATATGGACACGCCCGTGTCACTACCCGTGTCCTACTCTGGACCAACGTCTCCACCCTTATTCAAGTGTAAGCCTAACTGCCAGCACTCACAGAGCCCAAGTCAGCTCTCCTGACTTAAAAGTGCACACGAGGGGCCTAACGAAAATTGGGACGTTACAAATCCTATAAACAAAATAAAATATTTTGTCCCCGAAATCAGGCTAAGGCTATGGGGAGAGAATTGCATGAAATAAAATAAAATATGCTTTTAAAATTACCTTGATGAAACAACTCCGGGTAGCGCTTTTGCATCAAGTCCACCGGCTCCCATGTATACTCCTCCTTCCCATGGTTAGACCACAACACCTTTACAAAGGAACACTCTTGCGGCGCAAACTCCTTGTCTCGTTGTCTACTATCCGCACCGGCTCTATTCGTACAGATCTATCAGTTACTACTGCTCCATCAATGGTGGGAATATGTTGATCGGGCCGCAACAGCGCCTTCCGGAGAGACGACACATGGAATACGTCATGAAGGTTCTCCAATTCTGGTGGTAACTCCAATCGGTAGGCCAAAGGGCCAATCTTTTCCAATATAGTGTAAGGTACAACGTACCTTGGGCTGAGCTTCTTCACACCATGTACCCGTGACACTCCATGCATCGGCCGGATTTTCAGGAACGCTTTGTCACCCACCTAAAATTCTACCGCACGGTGCTTTGCATTATAATATTTAGCATGCCGAATTTGAGCCTCAAGCATGAGGTCCCATATTAGTCTAACAACCGCATCAGTATCATCGATGTACTCAATTCCTAAAACCTTCGGGTCTTCATCTTGTACCCATGACAAGGGGGTTCTACATCTTCTTCCATAAAGGGCTTCATGGGGTGCCATCCTGATGCTGGCATGGTGACTGCTATTTTAGGAGAATTCCACGAGGGGTAAGAGCCTTTCCCACGGCTCTCCTCTATCCAACACACACAATCTCAATAGGTCTTCCAATGTTCTGATGGTCCTCTCAGATTGCCCGTCCGTCTGAGGATGAAATGTTGTGCTAAAGGAAAGGCGTGAACCCAAGTACGTATGTACTACCTTCCATTCTTTATAGGTAAACCGACCATCCCGGTCAGAAATAATTGTCTTTGGCACACCATGATACCGTAGAAACTGCTTCACAAAGAGGCGCACCAAAACATCCACATGAGCTTCTTTCTTCATAGGAATAAACCAGGCTACCTTTGTCAGGCGGTCAACGATTACCCACACCGAATCATTCCCTGAGCGTGAGCGAGGCAATCTTTGGATGAAGTCCATGAAGATATCCTTGAACTTCCACTCAGGTATGGGCAATGGATGTAATAACCCCCCGAGGCTCTTGCATTCCGCCTTCACCCTTTGACAGGCCTCGCAATTTGTAAAAAAATATCTGAAGTCTTTCTTCATTCCCGGCCAACACATGGTCTTTCGCAAGTCGGCGTACATCTTGGCAATCCCAGGATGCACTGAATACTGAGAACAATGTGCCTCTCTCAAGATATCTTCCCAAATTTTACCGCCCTTGGGAATGTAAAGCCGGCCACGGAGATGAACAAGGCAGTCTTTTAGGGAATACTCATTAGTAGTCCCATCTTCAATTGACTTGATTTCCGGGGCCAGAGCCGCATCCTTTCCTTGCTCCGCCCGGATTCGGTCCCGAATATCATAAAATATGCTCATCGCGGTTAAGTACTCCGTATACCCTTCTGATTGTTATTTATATACCAGGGTAATCTCCATCTCTTCGAGCATCCGAGCTAACTCCATACTCATCAATCGGGACTCAGGGTTCGATTCCGGTACCTTTCTGCTCAAAGCATCAACTACGAAATTTGCTTTTCCGGGGTGATAGTTCAAGGTGAATTCATAATCGCATAAAAACTCTAACCACCGCCACTGTCTCAAATTCAATTCCTTCTGGGTATGGACGTACTTTAGATTCTTGTGGTTCGAAACGATTTCGTAGTGGATGCCATATAGATAGTGTCTCCAAATATTCAAGGCTAACACCACTGCTCCCAATTCTAAATCATGTACTGGGTAGTTAAGTTCATGGTTCTTTAGTTGCCTTGAAACATAAGCAATCACATGACCGTGCTGCATCAGTACCGCTCCCATCCCTTAATACGACGCGTCAGTGTAAATTTGAAATCCTTCCTTCCTGGATGGAAGGGCTAGGATGGGTGCTGATGTAAGTCTGTCCTTCAGCACCTGGAACGCAACTTCACACTGGGGTATCCACTCATATGGCACACCTTTCTTTGTCAGGGTAGTAAGAGGAAGGACAATCTTTGAGAACCCTTTTACAAACTTGCGATAATATCCGGCAAGTCCAAGGAAGCTCCATATATCAGCCACTAACTTTAAGGGCAACTACTCCCTCATGGCACACACTTTGGCCGGATCCACAGCTAGTCCAGCCCCACTGATCACATGGCACAAGAAGGCAACCTCTTGGAGCCAGAATTTGCACATGCTGAACTTGGCAAACAAGGCGTGCTCTTTTAGCTTCCCCAGTACCAAGGTAAGATGTTCGACAAGCTCTTCCTCTGTCTTTGAGTAGACCAAAATGTCATCGATGAAAATGATGACGAAGATATCTAGATAAGGCTCGAACACTTTGTTCATCAAACTCATGAAAGCTGAAGGGTCATTTGTGAGCCCAAACGGCATCACGGTGAACTCGTACAAACCGTACCTTGAGCTGAAAGCTATTTTCTGAATGTCCCACTCTTGTATCCTCAACTGATAATACCCCGAGCGCAAATCCAACTTGGAAAACCAATGTGCTCCTACCAATTGATCGAACATCTCGTCGATCCGGGGTAGCAGATAAGTGTTCCGAATCGTCAGCCGATTGAGCTCCCGATAGTCTATTTATAATCGCAAGGTTCTATCCTTCTTCTTGACGAACAGAAAAGTGGCCCCCCAAGGTGATGAGCTGGGGCAAACAAACCCTAATTACACCAGTTCTTGCAACTGAACTCTAAACTCTACGAGTTCCTTCAGAGCCATTCGGTAAGGGGTCTTGGAGATGGGCTTGGCATCCGGTACTAGCTTAATTTGAAAATCCACCTCTCTATGCGGGGGTAATCCTGACAATTTCTCAGGAAATACCTCGGGAAAGTCCCGCACTACTCGCCTATCCTTGATATCTATTTTCATCTCCTTCAGTTCAAAACATATCATGCATACTTCTTCCCCACTCATGTGAGCTTTCAAGTCCTTAATCGAAGATAATAACAAACGAGGTGCAAATTTTTTACCTTGAAAGATGACATCAGTGTCCTCATGTATCAAGTAAATTCGCTTCTCTGCGCAGTCAATTCTTGCGTAGTGTCAATCCAACCACGCCATGCCCATAATGAGATCGAATTCTGGCATTCTCAAAACTATGGCGGGGTATTAAAGATCTTTCCCCCAATGAGTATCTCCAATTCACACTTGGCGGTTGCGGTCATCTCAGAGCCGTCTGGGAGGTGTACTCGTCGAGCAATACCAGTAAAGTATTGCACTCCTTCTAGGTCTTTAATGAAGTCTACAGACACAAACGAGTGTGAGGCACCGGTATAGAAAAACGTATAGGCCGGTTTCCCGCCGACCACCACAGTGCCTAAGTACCAATAACAATACTCAAAGCTAGATCTCTAGTACATCTTAAGCAACTTAAGGTTAATAATGAAGATGTGATATCTAACTGTAACATACCTGCAATCACCTCCTAAGGGTTCCGCTCCTGTGTCATGTCCAGCGCAAACACCTGATTTCGAGCAGGTCCGGGGTTTCCTCCTCATGGTCTTCGTCCTCGACCACGCATATGTCCCCGCCCTCGTGGAGCTGCCGGAGGGAGAGCAAGAGGAGCATTCCCAAATAGCAGTAGGCAGTAACGTCGGATGTGGTCCGGTTGGTTGCATTGGAAGCACACTCGCTCATTCCGCCCCTCAGGTTATTGAAACTGTTGAAGCTGTGGAGGTGGAGGTAATGCTGGCGGCTGTAGAACTGGGTGATCCATTCTAAAATTCTGGTGGAAACGCCTGCCACCTCTCTGCTGTCCTCTTCCTCCTTCGTAGTCGTGTCTCCTTCTATTGCTAGGGCCAGCTTCCATCATACCCTCAGTAGGTCTCTTACCAATTCCCAAGTGGTCTGCTTCTAGCCTCTTCGCCATGTCAATTATTTCCGCCAAGCCGGAGTCCGCTATAAACAAAAGGTCCTACCTTAGGGGGTCCAGCAGCCCTTTGTAGAAGCGCTTAGCGTATCCACTATCATCCAAGTCATATAAGTCATCAAATCTCGCGAGATGTTGGAACTCTCGTTGATACTCCGTAACCGACTTCGATCCTTGCTTCAGCTGTAAAAATCTCTCTTCGAGTTCATCTCGAGCAAACGAGGGAATGAAGTGCTCTAAAAAGGATCCTGAGAACTCGGTCCAGCTAATCTCCGTATAAACTCGCCCTTGAAAGATGGAGCCCATGAAGGACTTCCACCACCTCTTGGCGTGTAGTTCCAGTAGTGTCACTATCAGGGTCACAACCATATTGTTCGGACATCTAATTCCCGTCAGCAGTTCTTGCACGGTGTTGAGCCATTCCTCCATACACACTGCCAACTCTGTCCCAAGTTAGGCAGGAGGGGAGAGAGATCGAAAAGTTCTCAACCAATTGGAGCCCGGAGCTTGTTGTTGTACGGGGGCTTGTTGGGATCTAAAGGCATCCAAGATAGCTGTGAGTGTCTGCCCTAGCTCCGATTGCTGAAACTGTGTGGGTACGGACAGGTCGGGGGTGCGCCCCACTGGCTCAAGGTGCGCTGGGATCTACATGTAGAGTACAATCCTAAGGTCAGGTTGGCTAATCTTAAGGTCAAAGTTGGACATACTTAGTGTGATTTACATATGGGCACACCACTGCGTCCACTAAGTCAGTTTATCCCCAAACTGACTAATCGAACGGGGGTGACACCATTGTTGAATGACTTCTTTAGTTCAGGATCGTAGCAAGCTGATACCATTTGTAAGAGCCCCCTCCCAGAACACAAAACACGACACGAGGGGAGTCTTATGTCTAGAACAGACGCCTTGCAGTAGCACTAACACACAGGCTAACCTGTACCATAAGACGCCTACCCTGCCGGCTATAACCAATATCAACCAATGCCAACCCAACCAAGAATATAAAACAGAGGTCAATCCACATATAAGTAAAATAGTCTAAAAGTACATCAAGAAAGAGAAGCTACAACAAGCTTCTAAATATCAGATTACCGGTAAAACTTGCCCAAAAGGGCTACATCAAGAGTCTCTCAAACTCACTTCGGTGACTGACGGTAGAGACTGCACCGTCCCTTCAGGCCATGTCATCCTGGCCTGCCTGTCCTGCTGCAAAATTTGCGGCTGCTTTGACTGCGGGGTTTCCTCCTAAATGGAAGACGTAGCAACCGTTAGTCATAAATACTAAGTGGCTATCTCATCCGCTCCCCCGGCAACTCCTCGACACCAGGCGGAGAAAGGAACAAGGGTACAATATATATAAGTAGAACAAAAGTACAAACAAGTGGTATAGAGTGAACAATATCAATGTATATAAGCATCACAATAAATGAGTAAACCAACTACTCTAGCAGTTCTACCATCTACAGTAGTATAAAAATATAAAGGTACAACAGAAAGTAACTCAACTTATATGAATGCCCATACAGACATATAAGTTGAGGATCGGCTCAGCAGTATAGTAACTCATTGCATAAGAGTGCCCATACAAACTTATACGATAAGGATCTTGTGTATGCAATGTAATGTAATGATATGAATGCAATGCAATGACTCACCAATGATCACGCACATGCAATTGCTATGTTGACACAGACTTGTAGTTCTCACTTTTCGAGCAGGTAGCTAACCTCTCAGGCGTCAACCGTCGTGGTCAGGCGGTGACAGTGGAGCAGGCTTTTCCACTACTAGGAGGGCATCCACACTACCAAGCATAGGCCTCCATACGCCTCAATGCTAAGAACACAACAACGGAGCTCCCATGCGTACTACGGCTCAGCGAGAGTCTCGAGTAGATGTGCACCGAGAACCAAGCCCCGAACTGGACTATGTTGTAACCCGGAAGGATCCTCAGAAAAAGCACGAGGACCAAGCCCAACCGCCCACTTGGCACGGAAGGAGCCTCGAGAATGAGCACCGAGGACCAATCCCAACCGCCCAAAGTCTATCTGTCAACTCCCGTCGGTGTGACGACTGGCGAGCCCGTAGACCTGCCACACTATCTTTAACCCAGGATTACGACATCGTGTGTTAACTCACACCACATGCAATTTCACATCATCGTGGCACGGAAGGAGCCTCGGGAATGAACACCAAGGACCAAGCCCAACCATCCACCTACGTTTGTTCTCAACATTTCCAAACCAGTGCGACCAAACCCCCGCACTTACACCCTTTCACAACCTCGTGCCCCAAGGTACTTATGGGTATATTATCAGTATAAGGCAATTTCACACATTCATCATCTAAGACCACGACCATTTGTTCATAACAGTCATTACCCATTTATATACAGCATGTTTAAGCCAAGCTCATCATTATTCAACACATTACCACTGTCAAGTACGTTCTCAATATTTCACATATTTAAATCTTTCTCTAACCTCCACCAAATCACCTCGGTTGAGTGCACCTTACTACACCAGTTGTTCATTAAGGATCTAACCAACAAATGTCATTAACATATTTCACCCAATCATTTATAGTCTAAACTCCACAAACATTAACACTACTATACTATGATCTCTCTACCAATACAAAACAAACACAAGAATTACACGTGTAGGAATGATTACTGTACATCAACTTCAAATGGAGATTCCTGAGGCTAGAGGAATCCGGTGAAGGCGTTTAACCCCTCGTTGGAAATGTATTTCCAAAAGCTGCGACTTTCGTGATTAGTTGAAAGCCCAGATCTGGCCGCATCGTGTCTTAAAACGGCCTCGAAGGTTGCTGCGCGCAGAAAACAGATTTCTGCGCGCATCTTAAAGCAGATCGGACGACATCAGTTTGTCTTCTTCCGTCAACCAAACTTTCAAATAACATGCAGAATTTCTCCTCCCTTATTCACCCTCATAAGGCAACTTCTCTTCATGAAACCAGTCCACAAACCGCATTCGAAGTGAGGGAAAGGTTGAATACTCTATTTCCTAGAACAGAAGTCCTAGCATGACCCTTTCCTAGAAACCCTCTTCTCACAAATCAAGACCCTTTTGAGTCGATATCTCTCCTAGAAATAGCTAAATATCTAGCACCAAGGGAGAGGGTAGGAAGCTCACCGCATTTCCGGTGTTCCCGGCATTTCCAGCCATGGATCTTGTCACCCTTCTTGGCGGCATATTCTTCCCCTCGGTCGGTGTTAGTTCTTCATGGGAAGAAGATCGGCTCCAACACCTTCTTCCTATCCAGCAGTTTCTTACAGCGACGACTTGGAAGGAAGGCTAGAAATGGCTATGGTTTTTTCCCCTTTTCATGTGGGAAGTTGAGTAACTGCATAGCCACATGTCGGCCTGTCATTAGACTGCCAAAACACACACATAGAGAACTTGGCGTACAACTGATTGCTCCTCAGGGTCTCCAACACCATGCGTAAATGATCCGCATGATCTTCCTCAGACTGGGAGTACACCAGAATATTGTCGATAAAGACTATCACGACCTGGTCCAAATATTCCCTAAACGTCCAATTCATCAAGTTTATAAACACGGACGACACATTCGTCAGCTCAAAAGGCATGACCGTGAATTTATAATGTCCATAACGTGTACAGAACGCCGTCTCAGGAAAGTCACTTTTCCTGATTCTCAGCTGATAATAACCAGATTTCAAATCTAGTTTTGAGTACACAGTTGATCCAACTAGCTGGTCGAATAGATCATCGATCCTTGAAATCAGGTACTTATTCTTCTCTGTCAGCTTATTCAATTCCCAATAATCGATACAAAACCGCAGACTACCACCCTTCTTCTTCATGAGGATGACCGTTGCGCTCCAAGTTGACGAACTTGGACGCCCATGTCCTTGCTCTAATATTTCCTGAAGCTGTACTTTCCACTCTGCCATTTCCCTTGGTGCCAAGCGGTGTGGAGATCACAACACAGGTTTGGCACCTTCCACCAACTCGATGGTGAAATCGATCTTCCTCTGAGGTGGTGTTCTAGAGAGATCTTCAGGGAAAACATCCGCAAACTCCGATACCACAGGAATACTGACCAAACCCGGCTTGGGCTTCTTAGCCTCTAGTAGAGTGAACTACTTTAACTACTTGGAGAGCAGACATCAGCGTCTTGCTCGATCCCTTCACACCAGAGAATGTAATTTCATGACCTGATTCAGACCCAGTTTGACCATCTTCAGACTACAGTCGAAGTATGCACGTTGCTCCGAGAGCCAATCCATGCCAAAGATCACGTCAAACTTTACTTTTGACAGTAGTGATGCTTCCAAGTCAAACTCTTGATTGCCTATCAGCACCTTAACGCAACAGACTCTATCCGCATGCATTGAACACCTGTTAGGCAGCATCACATTCAATCTATCCTTCACCACGGAGGAAGGAACTCCGATACACGTTATGAAATCTTCGGACAGGAAGGAGTGCGAAGCTCTTATATCAAACAGAGCTCTTGCCGGACAGTCGAAGATTAAGACAAAGCCTAAAATATGACAACCGTATGACCAAACCATAAGGCGTAAGGTATAAAAAACATTAAAGCTAAAATCTAACTCATACCTGTAAGCACATCGCCTTGCTTGATGGCCTCCTACTGTCCATGATTGTAGACTCTAGGTTAAGATGGAGCATGATTGGATGCGGTTGACTCCACCGCCTTCCCTTTCTCAGCATAAGATGCTCCTGCCTTCTTCTCTGACTTGCCACTTCAACACAAGCGGGCAATGTGTCTCGACTTACCACAATTATAATAGTGGATTGGGCCTCCCCGCCCAGATGACCTGGGCTTCTTGTTCTACCTTCAATGCCAGTATTCGTTGAACTTGGTACTTTAAATTCTAACCTCTTTAATTCCGATTCATTTTTACGCTGAACTTTCTTCATGTCCTGCCCCAGAGATCGTGCTGTATTGACCAGGGTCAAAAAACCCTACGCCATTGGACCTGAGAACAACAACCACAGATCGTCACGCTGTCCTTCTTAGAACCGGTTGGTCTTGCACTTCTCATCAACAAATGTAGAACCTACATATCTCCCCAATCTCGTGAACTCATGTAAGTGGTCGTCCACACTACTCTCACCCTGAGTTAATCTCTGAAAATGGTTCTCCATAGCAATTTTCTGCTCTGACGGGATATACCACGCCAGGAACAATCTCGAGAACTCATCAATCGAGATATTGGTGAGTTGTCTCCCAGCAAAGTGTTGTAATTCTAGTTCATCCCACTACAACCTTGCTTCACAATCCAAAAGGAAAGTGGTTATAGTAACCTTCTACCACTTCTCCGTCTCCATTCCTAACATGACTCTCTAAACAAGAGAGAGCAAGTCCTCAGCTTGCGTTGGGGTTCCAGTCCCATAAACACTGGAGGGTTAAAGCTCATCACATGCTTAAGCTGCTTTTCAATCGCTCTTCTTTGCACTACGGGCTCTGCAACTACATGATCCACCACTATAGGTTCGGCTACGCCAAGCGGTACTTGACTCAATTCAGGAGCAGGGGCTTGCACTTACCTCCCTGACTGATCATTAATCATGGCGAACAACGCTTCAGCTAGCAAATGTATAGTTTCGGTAGAAGGAGGGGTCGCATACACGTCATTAGGTGCACTACTCTCTGCAGAGTGCTGGCGTTGGGACTGCTCTACACCACTCATAGTCACCAATAATCATGAAACACTCAATTAGGTGACCATACATGTACACCCCCGTATTCGCGAAGAGTGGGCCCCAAACAAGGCAAGCACGTTTTTAAGTTTTTTGGAGATTTTGCACTATCGGTGGCCAATTTTGACTCTAGCTTGGAAATATACTAGTAGGGGGAGGAAAAATTGGCCTCCCCCAATGGCTCCTTTGTTGGGGGGCGGATGCGACAAGTTGACTAGCACCCGCCCCGGCCTGTTGAGTTCGAGGTAGGGGCGGGCGTGACGGCCGGGGGGCCGGTCTTGCACGAGAAGTCTGCAGGCGGGCGAGACTGTCGTAGCTTGGTTCTCGCCTGGGCGGTCTGCTCGCGGGCGAGACCGCCGAGGCCTGGTTCTCGCATGGGCGGCCTGCTCGCGGGCGAGACCGCTGTGGCTTGTTTCTCGCCCGGGCAGCCTGTTCGCGGGCGAGACGGCCGGGGGCCGGTCTCGCGCGGGTGGCCTGCTCGCGGGCGAGACGGCCGGGGGCCGGTCTCGCGCGAGAGGCCTGCTCGCGGGCGAGACGGCCGGGGGCCGGTCTCGCGCAGGCGGCCTGCTCGCGGGAGAGACCGCCGCGAACTAGTTCTCGCCCGGGCGGCCTGCTCGCAGGCGAGACGGCCGGGGGCCGGTCTCACGCGAGAGGCCTGCTCGCGGGCGAGACGGCCGGGGGCCGGTCTCGCGCGGGCGGCCTGCTTGCGGGCGAGATCGCCGCTGCCTGGTTCTCGCCCCGGCGACCTGCTTGCGGGCGAGACGGCCGAGGGCTGGTCTCGCGCGGGAGGCCTGCTCGCGGGCGAGACCGCCGTGGCCTGGTTCTCGCCCGGGCGGCCTGCTCGTGGTGAGATGGCCGGCGGCCTGGTCTCGCCCAAGCGGCCTGCCCGGCGGCCTGGAACCGCCTCGAGTGTTTGGGGCGGGGGGTTGGCGACGTGCTTTTACCGCTGTGCCCGTGGGGGTGTTTTTACCTCTTTGCCCCCCCGGTGTGGGTGTTTCCTATTGGCCCAAAGTCTATTTTTCCCAAGGGTATTTTGGTCATTTTACCCCCAGGACTTGGGAAAACTATAAATAGACCCCCTTGGGTGCCTTTGGAGAGGGACTTTTTCCTGGCTTCCTCCTCCCTTAGCTTCTTCTTGGTAGAGTAGAGAGAGCTCTCCAAGGCGCCCTGCCTAGCCCTTTGGTAAGGGAGGGGAAGAGTTCTGGTGACCTTCCGGGTGTGTGGTGGGACCTCCGCGCTAGAGCCGAGGGTCTGTTCCTAGTTTCCCAAGTCTTTGGTCCGTGACGTTCCCCCGAGTGTAGTAGGTGTGAGGTCACCCCTCTTTTGGGACCCCGAACTCCACAGAGACCAAGTTTTTGGTTTCAACATTTTGGTGCGGTGAGCGTGGAGAGTGACCAACACAGAAGATCTCGGGAGAGTGTCATGACTGGGGGTCAGGAAGGTAGTGATGATCTCGACGAGCTCCCCAGCCCAGGACCCTTTGTGGGGAGGCAAGAGTTCATGGACTCCATCCAAGGCATCATGGAGATGCTGCGAAGCATTACTCCTCAGGGTGGCAGTTCCACCCCAATCCCCCAGGATCTATCTCCCCCCTCTCGACGAGATGACCACAGCGGGGGGAGAAGGAAGTGCACTAGGAAGAAGGCCAGGGAAGGAGAGGATGGGAGATGGGGTCGAGCGAGACCTCACCGGCCGGGAGCTATTCTCCAGCCCGGCGAGTGCCAACCTCCCAGGCGAGCAGGTCGCGCGAGTGGACCAGGCGAGACCCCCCCTCAGGGGGTCACCCTTCAGCGAGCTGATCATCTCAGCTCCCGTTCTCGAGGGGTTCCGAGAGCCTGACATGGCTTACTACACAGGGAAGGATGACCCCCCGTCCAGCACCTGCAGTGGTTCGAGGATGCTGTCTCCATCATGCCAATGACGGATGCCTCCAAGTGTCGCCTCTTTGCGATCACATTGAAGGAGAAGGTAAGGGACTAGTTTCATCAACTCCCTCCGAGGTCGATTTATGGGTTCGAGGACTTGAGCCGGAGCTTCCAGCTTCGCTTCTCCACCTCTAAGAAGAGGAAGAGGAGTCCTGAGTCCATCTTCCTGATAAGACAGGGGGCTGAGGAGTCACTGGCCCATTACGTTGACAGGTTCCAAGAAGAGATCCTGGAGGTCCAGGAGATTCCGGGGTATGCCCTCCAGATGTAATTCACAGTGGGGTTGTGCGAGGGGTTCTTCAAGATGAGCTTGACCCGGAAGGCCCCCCTTTCCTTCGAGGAGCTGATGGAAAGGGCGGCAGAGGAGATTGCCATGGAGGCAGCCAACCTGGCATTTGTCAAGAGGTTGGCAAAGTTGATGGAGGTGGAGTCAAAGGAGCAGGGTGGCTCCAGGCATCAGGAAGGAAGAAGAAGAGAGGTGTAGAGAGCTCAGCGGTTCCAAGGACAGGAGGGTCCGGAACCAGGCTGGAGGCAACAGGGAGGACCTGCCCAAGGTCCAGGAAGAGCTCTCATCCAAGGAGGGGGGAAATTTCATATGGGCCAAGGGAGGTATAACTTCTAGAGGCAAGCCCCAAGGCAGATCTTGCCCCCGCTGCAGCATGCCTTGGCGATAGGAGGGGGAAGAGATAACAGGAGAGAACGCCCAGCCCGCCGAAAGAGAGGAGAAAGAGCATTGCTGTACTGTGACTTCCACCAGGTGGAGGGGCACGCCACGGCTACCTGCCACGAGTTCTTGGAAGTGACGGGGGCGAGAGGCCCTACCCAGCCGCAGCAGCCGGTGCGGGTAGAAGAGGTTCTACCCAGAGAAGGGGGTGATGATATATGCGAGGACCGGGTCGACGTGGGAACCCGAGGTGGTATAGGAGTGATCCACGGTGGAGTGGGGGTTGAGGCCACTCGAAAGGCAAGCCTCCATGTCATGTACCGAAGGAGCATCGCCTCAACCTCGCAGACCCCGCCCCCAGAGGAAAAGATCACCTTCTCGGTGAAGGACCTGCCGGATCACGAGGATCCATTCTGTGATGCGCTGGTCATCCAGACGGCCATCGAAGGCTACACCATCTCCCGGATCTTGGTTGACAATGGAAGCTCCGTCAACGTCATATTCAAGAAAGCATTTGATGAGATGAAGGTGGAGCCAAGGAGGGTGTTGGCCTCGGACAGACCCCTGTTCGGATTCTCAGGGGAGAGGAAGGAGGTCAAAGGTGGAGTAGGACTCCAAGTAAAATTGGGGGGAGTCACAAGGAACTGCCGGTTCGTCATTGTTGACGCTCCAAGCAGCTACAACGCCATCTTCGGAAGGCCCCTCATCAACACCTTCCGTTGCGTGCCATCTTCCTTCCACCAATGCCTCAAGTTCAGCTCCGTAGGGATCCAGGTCAGAGTCAAGGGAGACTCCAGGATGGCAAAGCAGTGCTACGTCATGGCCGTCAACACCATCTCTTGGTTGGCTAAGACAGAGGAGATGGAGAAGGTCATGGAGAGCTTGAGCAAGATGGAAGTGTCCAAGGAGAAGGAAGCGGAAGACGACCATTGTGCCCAGGCCCCCTGAGGGAGCCTCGCCTCGCGGTAGTTTTTTTCCCTTTTATTGTCTTGTAATAAGTGCTACCCCTGACCAGCTGAAGTCAGGGGACCATGTAACTCATATTTTTCTCCGTTTGAGGATGTAGGATTTGGTAAGGTTTGATTGAGATGCTTAGTCCTTTTGCTCCGAGACGGTCCCCCTGCCTAGGCTCTCACTAGCTGAGCAGGGTCGGTGGTACCTATCGTGGATGCCTAGAGGTCTCACCGCGAGATAGATTCCGCTGCCAGGCTCCCACCTAGCTAGCAGGGCAGGTTAATCTCTCGTGGTAGCCCAAGTCCCTTTGCTCCGATGATGACCGCGGCCAGGCTCCCACTAGCTGGCAGGGCAGGTTGATCTCTCGTGGTATCTCAAGTCCCTTTGCTCTGATGATGATTCCGTGGCCAGGCTCTCACTAGCTGGCAAGGCAGGTTGATCTCTCGTGGTAGCCCAAGTCCCTTTGCTCCGATGATGATTCCGCGGCCAGGATCTCACTAACTGGCAAGACATGTTGATCTCTTGTGATAGCCCAAGTCCCTGGCCAGACTCTCACTAGCTAGCAGGGCAGGTTGATCTCTTGTGGTAGCCCAAGTACCTTTGCTTCCGATGATGATTCCGTGGCCAAGCTCCCACTAGCTGGCAGGGCCGGTGGTACCTCTCGTGGAGGCTAAGTGTTTTCACCCCGAGGCCGTCTCATCACCCAGACTCTCATTAGCTGGCTTGACAGGTTGACCCCTCGGGGAGGCTAAGTGTTTTCACCCCGAGGCCATCTCGTCACCCAGGCTCCCATTAGCTGGCTTGACAGGTTGACCTCTCGGGGAGGCTAAGTGTTTTCACCCAGAGGAGGTCTCGCCAGCCAGGGTCCCATAGCTGGCATGGCAGGTTGACCCCTCCAGAGGGTGAAGTATTTTTTACCCGGAGGGGGTCTCGTCACCCAGGCTCCCATCAGCTGGCATGACAGGTTGACTCCCCGGGGTGCCGTGCAAGAAAATTACATCTGCGAATACGTTGGGTTGGACATTTCTATCCGAGCTTGTGCCAACCTCGAAAAGAGCGGGGATTGTGTACAACCCCGTATTCGCGAAGAGTGGGCCCCAAACAAGTCAAACACGTTTTTAAGTTTTTTGGAGATTTTGCACTCTCGGTGGCCAATTTTGGCTCTAGCTTGGAAATATACTAGTAGGGGGAGGAAAAATTGGCCTCCCCCAATGGCTCCTTTGTTGGGGGGCGGGTGTGGCAAGTTGACTAGCACCCGCCCCGACCTGTTGAGTTCGAGATAGGGGCGGGCGTGACGGCCAGGGGGCCGGTCTCGCACGGGAAGTCTGCAGGCGGGCGAGACCGTCGCGGCCTGGTTCTCGCCCGGGCGGTCTGCTCGCGGGCGAGACCGCCGCGACCTGATTCTCACCGGGGCGGCCTGCTCGCGGGCAAGACCTCTGCGGCCTGGTTCTCGCCCGGGCGGCCTGCTCACGGGCGAGACGGCCGAGGGCCGGTCTCGCGTGGGAGGCCTGCTCGCAGGCGAGACGGCCGGGGGCCAGTCTCACGCGAGAGGCCTGCTCACGGGCGAGACGGCAGGGGGTCGGTCTCGCGCGGGCGACCTGCTCGTGGGTGAGACCTCTGCGGTCTGGTTCTCGCCCGGGAGGCCTGCTCGCGGGCGAGACTGCCGGGGGCCGGTCTCGCGTGAGAGGCCTGCTCGCGGGCAAGACGGCCGGGGGCCGGTCTCGCGCGGGCGTCCTACTCGCGAGCGAGACCGCCGCGGACTGGTTCTCGCCCGGGCGGCCTGTGCGCGGGCGAGACGGCCGGGAGCCGGTCTTGCGCGGGAGGCCTGCTCGCGGGCGAGACCGCCGCGGCCTGGTTCTCGCCCGGGCGGCCTGCTCGCGGCGAGATGGCCGACGGCCTGGTCTCGCCCAAGCGACCTGCCCGGCGGCCTAGAACCGCCTCGGGTGTTTGGGGCGGGGGGTTGGCGGCGTGCTTTTACCGCTGTGCCCCTGGGGGTGTTTTTACCTCTCTGCCCCCCGGTGTGGGTGTTTCCTATTGGCCCAAAGTCTATTTTTCCAAGGGCATTTTGGTCATTTTACCCCCAGGACTTGAGAAAACTATAAATAGACCCCCTTGGGTGCCTTTGGAGAGGGACTTTTTCCTGGCTTCCTCCTCCCTTAGCTTCTTCTTGGGAGAGTAGAGAGAGCTCTCCAAGGCGCCCTGCCTAGCCCTTTGGTAAGGGAGGGGAAGAGTTCTGGTGACCTTCCGGGTGTGTGGTGGGACCTCCGCGCTAGAGCCGAGGGTCTGTTCCTAGTTTCCCAAGTCTTTGGTCCGTGACGTTCCCCCGAGTGTAGTAGGTGTGAGGTCACTCATCTTTTGGGACCCCGAACTCCACAGAGACCAAGTTTTTGGTTTCAACAATACGTATTGCCAAAAATAATAATTATAGGAACATGAAGGTTCCTCAAACTTGTGTATTTTCATTCCTAAGTGGACATTCATGGGTTCTTTCATGTTCTAATGGTAACGTACATAAATGTGCTCAATACCCTTTAAAAAATTCGTCCACGAATTCAAATAAGAAAGGCTGACACCAGAATCTGATACCAAATTGTAACACCCCCATTCTTCATGTATGATATAACATAAGGTCCGGCTGGGGCCCGACGCCATATTCTACGAACAGTTAGAGGAGGTACTTATTGAGACCACAATTCAAAAATACCCAACCTAACTAATAATGCGTTGTAGCGGAAGTATTTTAATTTCTTAGAACCCAACCATTAGAATGTCCACTAAACCAAATAGGAATGATAAGATAAATACACAAAAGTTATGGCCTTAAGGCCTTATAAAGTTTCCTCAAATAATATTGTTTTACATACTTCGACACGCAGGCCGGATGCATATGAGCAGTAAAAGAAAACATTTTGCTTTGGACTACGAGGGCCGACTTAGCAACCATGGGCTTTAGCTCGCTATTTCCCACTCGGCTCAGCTGCACCTGCACGAAGACATTCCACCCAAAATGTGGTAAACATGGTAACAGTCATCATTAGCTGACCAAATTATAATGACCCCACCCCCCGCTCAGGGTTGTAGTGCTCCTTTCCTGTAGCCATTTATCACATATATATACAATGGCAAACAAAACGTGTAATTTAAGCACCAATCACCACAGATGTTGGCACATATGTCCAATGCCCCGTGCTCTCAAGCCACATTCTCGGTGCATAGGACCTCAAAGGGTCACACCTCCATCCTTTACGACGGTCAACAACACTGGAGCTTTTTAGACTTTCAGGGCCGAAGCTAAAGACAACACCCATATGCTACGACAAAGTCATGGTGATCCTCAGGAAACACACTTTGACTCTCCAAGTCGATTGCCATAGGGTTGGGTGCAGTTCAACTATTTCCCGTGCTCAAATCATACGGTTCGCAAGCCATGATGCGGGTTAGCATCCCCTTTCCCACCTGGACGATACATAACCCCATTATGATCCTTGGCTAGCAGTCACGACTGCCAAAGCTAGGCCACACATGCTCTAAGCTCAACATATTGGCCCCTAGGTATTCAAGAGACATGCCTCACCGAATGGTCCCCCAGTTCTCCACAAGACATGACTCACAAAACATTGGCCATTAGGCCTCTACGAGACATGCCTCACAAACAATATTGCTCATCGGGAGCTACCGCCAGCGGTAGCGCTACCATCGTGCAGTAGAGGACAGACTATCGATTCTTCCCCTTCAAACGGGTGTTTTCCTGGAGTCCTTCTCCAGTACTCTCTCTACAGTCAACTATACATCCAGCGACTCCAAAATTTACAAACTACCACAGAGTCTTCTCCGGTACAAAAATAATCATCACCAATCCAGACAAACCTATCTGGATGGGCTTCACAAAACATGCCTATTTCGTACTTTGATTATAGATTCTCAATGCAAAGACAACGGGGATCCACTCAATCTACCCATTGGGAGAACTACTTCCAAGTGTTCGTGGAGCGTCTACCCTCACATGACAAAACAAAAGACCTCACATGTCCAAGGAAGAGTAATGTTACCATAGAAGTTCATTTTAGCGCCACGAGAGAGATTCTAGCAGGATGGAAATGACCGCTACGGCTTTGCCTCCGTAGATCCGAACTCGTCTCGCAAATCCGAGCTCTGAAACTCCAGCGATGGAGGGATCTCCTTTCTTTTCCTCTTACTTCACTCTCCCTTCTTTCTAACCCTTAAAAAGAGAAAACCTTGGGATCAAATGAAGAAGTGTAGAAAGTAGCGAATAAGAAAGAACAAACGGAAAGACTTTTGAATAATTGAAATTTTATTATCCAAAAAAGATATCATTTACAAAGGTATGACCTCCCTTATATAGAATGGAGGAGATATGAGAGAGTATAAACAAACAATGTGGGACTAAACATTTACAGGGAAGAGCGGCTAGAAATAAAGGAGACCGCACAGGCCGCGCGGTTAGTCAGATGTGTTAACCGCACGACACCTCCAGCATGATAAGAACAGGCCGCACTGAGAGTCCAATAGACCGCCCAGTATCCAAGCACCAGAGGAGACCGCCAGACCGCTCGGTCAACAAACCGCCAGACAAGACCGTAAGGCTGCCCGATCTAATACTTCAACACTCCCCCTCAAGCTGGAGCATAGATATCAATCATGCCCAGCTTGTCACAAATGTGGAAGAAGGAAGTAGAGACCGGCTTGGTGAAGATATCTGCCAATTCCTTGTCAGAGGTGACAAATGGAGTACAAATCTGCTTCTTCAAAATCTCTTCCCGAATGAAGTGACAGTCAACCTCTATATGCTTTGTTCTCTCATGGAAGACCGGATTCCTGGATATGTATATAGCGGCCTTGTTGTCACAGAACATAGGGAGAGGATAGTCATATACCTCGCCCAGGTCAAGCATGAGAGCCCGCAACCATTTTAACTTACACGTGGTTGACGCCATACTCCGGTATTCAGCTTCTGCACTGGATCTGGAGACAACGGACTGTTTCTTGCTCTTCCAACTCACAAGATTACCTCCAACAAAGGTACAAAAACCTGATGTGGATTTACGATCGCCTTTGTCATCCGCGTAACTTGAATCTGAGTAGGCCTCAACCCTCAGATGACCATTCTTCTGAAAGAGTAACCCTTTGCCTGGTGCTGCTTTGATATACTCTAAAATCTTCAGGGCAGACTGAAGATGGCACTCCCTGGGAGCTTGCATAAACTGACTGACCTTGCCTACAACATAGGCGATGTCGGGTCTAGTCACCGTGAGATAGATGAGTTTGCCTACCAAACGTCTGTACCTTGTGACATCAGATAGAAGAGGCGAGTCATCCGTCCACGTTTTGTCTTCTCCAATAGCCATGGGAAACCGAGCCGGTTTGGCACCTGTCAATCCTGCTTCTTGTAGAAGATCAAGGGCATACTTCCATTGGGAGAGAACCAACGAGTCAAGTTTCTGAGAGATTTCTATCCCCAAAAAGTATTTCGGGGAGCCCATATCCTTCGTGACCAAGTGCTGACGGAGGTGCTTCTTCGTCAAGTCCACCCTATCTCGGTCATCGCCAGTAAGAAGAATATCATCCACATATACTGCCAAAACCACCAGTCCCGAGGCCGTTTTGCGAATGAATAAGGAGTGATCGGCCGAACTCCTTCTAAAGCCGATGGTAGCCACAATACCACTGAATTTGTCGAACCATGCCCGAGGGCTCTGCTTTAGGCCATAAATGGCCTTCTTCAAATGACATACGCGTGTCTCCCCCTGAGCAACATACCCAGGAGGTTGCTCCATGTAGACGTCCTCCTAAAGATCACCATAGAGAAAGGCATTCTTCACATCAAGCAAGAAATAGCCCAATCCCGGTTAACCGCCACAGAAAGGAGAACCCGGATGGTGCTGAGGCGAGCAACCGGAGAAAAGGTATCAAAGTAATCAATGCCGTAAGTCTGAGTGAAGCCCTTGGCAACCAGCCGGGCCTTGTAGCGATCCACAGTGCCGTCGGGGCGAAATTTCACAACAAAGACCCAGCGACAGCCAACCACATCAGTGCCCACGGGAGGAGGAACAAGGGTCCAGGTACCCCGTTCAGTAAGAGTAGCCATCTCCTCATCCATGACAGACTTCCAATGAGGGAGAGCAAGATCCTCCTGATAGGTGCGGGGAGTAGAAGTAGCAGAGATAGCCAAGGCAAAACACCTGCGAGAAGGAGAAAGCCGATCATAGGAAACAACTGCCACAAGCGGGTGTTGAGTACACGCCCGCACCCCTTTGCGAAGAGCAATGGGAAGATCCAGGTCGACGGGAGCGTCATCGACTGGAGCGTCCATGGCGGAGAAGGCTGGCCCGAGACTAGAGAGAGACGGCGGAGGAGAGGAGGGTGGAGGGGTGGGTGGGGAGACGGACTGGGAAGGAGTCGGTGGAGGAGGAGACGGAGGTGGGAAAACGTCGAGAGGCGTGGAAGGAACGGAGATATCAGAAGGAAGAGAAGAGGGAGGAGAGAAATAGGAAGCCTTCTCGAAAAAAGTCACATCCGCGGAGACAAACTGCTTGAAGAGAAGGGGGTCAAAGAGCAATAGCCTTTTTGAGTGGTAGAGTACCCCAAAAAGACACACTTGGTGGAACAGAGGGAAAGCTTGTAGCGGGTAGTGGAGGGGGCGTGAACAAAGGCCGTACAGCCAAAGACATGGAGAGGGAGAGGAAAAGGTTCGTTGTGGGGGTAGAGAATGGAGAAGGGGGACTGGCCGTGGAGAACTATGGAGGGAAGGCGATTGATGAGATAGCAGGCGAGGAGCATAGCGTAGCCCCAGTAGGAGCGAGGGACGTGCATCAGCGTCATGAGAGTACGAGCAACATCAAGCAGGTGACGGTTTTTACGCTCCGCCACCCCATTCTGCTGGGAGGTGTAAACATAAGTCGTTTGATGAAGCAGGTCATGTTGGTGAAAGAAAGAGGAGAACTCATGATTCAAATATTCCTTGGCATTATCAGAACGTAAAACTTTAATAGAAATAGCAAATTGAGACTGAATCATAAAATAAAATGATTGCCAAACAGAAAAGAGTTCAAAGCGATCTTTTAACAGATACACCCAGGTACAGCGGGAAAAATCATCTATAAAAGTGACAAAATAGGAACTGCCCCGACCAACAGTGAGGGTAGGAGCAGGACCCCATACATCAGAATGAATAAGATCAAACGGGTGAGAGGAGCCACAGCCTTGCTTCGGTGGGAAGGAGGAGCGATGATGTTTGCCAAGCTGACACGCATCACAGTTGAGCGGAGAACTGGTTGGAGGTAAGTGGGGCAGAAGCTGGCGAAGAATCCGAGGAGGAGGATGTCCAAGGTGAAGATGCCATTGAAGGAGATCTGTGGAGAAGGAGTAGGCGGACAGAGCGGAAACATCGTCGAGGAAGTAGAGGCCGCCGCTCTCAGTCCCAGTAGCAATCGTCCGCTGGGTCCTCGGGTCCTGAAAAGAATAAGTAGTGGGAGTGAATAAGACGGAGCACTGAAGTTGCCGGCATAAAGTAGTAACTGATAACAGATTCCACGGGAACTTCGGGACATAGAGGGTGTCCTCCAAGCAAAGCGATGGGGTGAGTTGAACCATGCCCGTCCCATGAACCGGGGACGGTGAACCATCCGCTACACGAACCGGGGGTAAGCGGTCATGTGTCTCAAGACGGGAGAAGCAATGAGGGTTGCCCTTCATATGATTTGTAGCACCGGAGTCAATCAGCCATTTACCTTGGGTAACGACGTGGGCACTACCTGACGTCGTGGCCACAGAGGCAGACAGCCGAGAAGAGGCGGAGGCCGAAGAAGGAGCATCACCAGAAGGGCGAAGATGAGGATGTTTCTGCCAGCAGCGGTCAAGAGAATGGCCGGTACGACCACAGTGAGAGCAGAAGAACCGGGATGAACCCCGTCCGCCGGAGTGGCCGCGGCTACTAGGTCCCCCCCTCTGAGCTTGGTGAGCAAAGGAGTCCTGGGAAGGGCGGAGGCCAACAGAGGCCGCTGGAGCAGCGAAGTAACAGCGGCAATGCGAGCCGCAGTGGCATCCAAAGTAGGAGATTCCGCCTCACCCAAGATCTGCTGGCGGATCATATCATAAGAATCGGGAAGACGAAGAAGATAACAAACAACCAGGAGTTCCTGGAAGTGTTTGTGCTGTTTGGCCAAGTCCGCGGAGAAGGGGCGATTCTGGAGGATTTCAGCACCAAGAGCCTGAACCTGCTGATAAGCCGCAGCAGGAGACATGGAAGGGCGGGCGAAGAGGTCCGCATAGAGAGTATAAATGCGGGACGTCTGGCCCCCCTTAGAATAGAGAGCAGCGAGGTGAAGCCAGGCGGCCTTGAACGTCTCATCATGGCGAATGACGGGAAGGCACTCATCAGAAAAGCTGTTGGCCAGCCAGGTGCGGACAAGAGCATCACTCGCATCCCAGTCATCAAACTCAGGAGAGGTACGAGGAGGAGGGTCATCAGTGAGGTGATGACGCTTGCGTTGAGAGCGAAGGAGAAAAGTGAAAGAAACGCTCCAATCGGGATAGTTGGAGCCAACAAGCTTAGAAAGGGTGCCAAGGTTGCACGAAGGAGGAGGTGGAGAAGGAGCTGCAGGAGTAGTGGTGAGACCGGAAGTAGTCATAAAACACAGCAAGAAACCGCAGCGGATAGAAAAGGAAGAAGCCGCGCGAACACAAGCGGCTAGAAAGCAGTCAAAGGCACAACGGGGAAGAGGTCGCACGGACTGAAAAAGGCCGAGTGAACAGAAGAGGAGGCAAGAAGCAGCGACTACAACAAGTCGCAGGCCGGGCAAACAGAAACAGGCCGCAACGACTAGGAAGTCGGAGAGGCAAGAAAGAACCAGGAGCGCGGAGACAACGAAACAGGTCGCGACGACGAATAGCAGTAGGAGAAGAGAACCAAGGAGAGGCAAGCCGCGCGAACAGGGTAACGGACAGAAACAAGCCGCGCGAACAGGGCAGCAGACAGAAGAGAAGGCAAGCCGCGAGACAGGTCGCGGAAAGCGGAAAACAAGCCGCGAGAATCAAAAAGCGCACACAATCAGGAGGAAACGACCGTGTCCTCTGATACAATGTAGAAAGTAGCGAATAAGAAAGAACAAACGGAAAGACTTTTGAATAATTGAAATTTTATTATCCAAAAAAGATATCATTTACAAAGGTATGACCTCCCTTATATAGAATGGAGGAGATATGAGAGAGTATAAACAAACAATGTGGGACTAAACATTTACAGGGCAGAGCGGCTAGAAATAAAGGAGACCGCACAGGCCGCGCGGTTAGTCAGATGGGTTAACCGCACGACACCTCCAGTAGGATAAGAACAGGCCGCACTAAGAGTCCGATAGACCGCCCGGTCTCCAAGCACCAGAGGAGACCGCCAGACCGCTCGGTCAACAAACCGCTAGACAAGACCGCAAGGCCGCCCGGTCTAATACTTCAAAAAGAAGAAATGCTCTTACCGGCCTTATACCTCCTGTGATGATACCAAACCGCCAGATCTCTATTAAGAACCGACGAACGAACACGATTTACTCCAGATTTCGGTTCCCGAGACTTACCGCCGCGTGGTAGAAAGTAACTGCCGCGTGGTAGGTCAAGCGTTAGCTTGTCCCGCAAGCTACCGTTCAAAACCTCCAAACACACGCTAACACGTGTCCGCATCATAACTTCTCTGCTACCACCACACGATATCTTACTATTGTCAGTCGATAGCTGATTTGTCTCGTGACCAATGTAGGAACGACCAAAGCACAGCTACCGCTAGCGCTAGCCCTACCGCTGGGCAATGACTCACCTAGTGCTTTGCTAAATAAATCAGCGCTGTTACCATTGCGTGATAACAACCTACCGTCGTGCGGTAGACAATGCGTCGTATCAATACCGCGCTCTCAACTCTCTCGATGCCTGACGCTACCGCGACGCATTATTGCTACAGCTATGGGGTACCTTACAGTGAGGTATTCCGTCTTAAATAGCTTCACTACCGCCGACGTTAACCCTACCGCCAGGAGGTTTGTCACAGAGACCATTTCCTGCTTCAGGAAACTTGGGGCGTTACACAAACGCTTGGTTGCACTCCCGAGTCCACACAAACTTCTGGTCCTTATGAGTCAGAGAAGTGAGGGGCAGAGCTATCCACGAGAAGTTTTTCACAAACCTTATTTAGTACCAGCTAGTCTAAGGAAACTCTTAACTTCTGCCACGGTTCTCAGAACCGGTCACCCCATCACCACTAATCACATGATCTAAAAATGCTGATAGACTCAACTTTTGTCGGATCCACCGCCACCCCATCACCACTAATCACATGATCTAAAAATGCCACCTTCTCTAACTAGAACTGCACGTCGAGAACTTACCATGAAGTTGGTTCTCTCTCAAAACCTTCAAGACCACTCTCAAGTGTGTCTCATGCTCTGCCTCTGATTTGGAGTATAACAAAATTTCATCGATGAAGACCACCACAAATGAGTTCAAGTACTCCCAAAACACTCGGTTCATCAAATCTATGGATACCAATGGTGCGTTCTTCAACCCGAACGATATCACCGAGAAATCAAAGTGATCATACCTTGTACCAAACGATGTATTGGGTTTGTCATCATCTCGAATCCGCAACTGGTTATACCCTAACTTAAAGTCCAACTTGGAGTACACCACCAACCCTACCAACTGGTCGAAAATGTCACCTATCAGAGAAATCTGATACTTATTCTTGGCGGTCAGTTTATTCTGCTCACGGTAGTCTATGCACAACCGCATACTGCCATCTTTCTTCTTTACGAACAACACCGACGCGCTCCACGACGAAGAGCTGGGCCTAATATACCCTGTAACATCCCTCAAACAACTAAACCCCTAAGAGTGGTTTTATCATGACTAGGTCATGACAAAACCCTAGGAAGCTCAGAAGACCAAGTGAACCAAGACATGCAGGTGGAAATCACCTTGGTCAGCAAATAGCTCATTTCAAGCACCACTCATAGGGTTTTTCTTTATGGCCTCAAATTGACTCCAGGACCCCACCTCAACAGCCCTAACCATTTAGGAGGTCCATAGGGTCACTAAGGACCCATTGGGGCATATCAAAGTGGTCAAGTTAACCAAAGTCAACCCTAACCCTAAATGGGTCAAACTAACGTACTTAGGGTCAATTGACCTTCCTTTAGCGAAATGGACCCCGCATAGACCTTCCTAACCCTTAAGAGAGGTCTATGGGTCACCAAGGACCCACTGGGGTCAATTAAAGAGGTTAAGTTGACTAATGTCAACCATAACCCTAAAATGGTCAAAGTGCTCTATTAAGGGTCAAGTGGCCTCCAAGGTGCCAAACCAACCCTACCCAACCCTTACTACACCTTAGGGGAGGCCAATTGGTCACCAAGGACCCATTGGAGTCAACCCAAAAGGTTAATTTGAACAGAGTCAACTCAACCCTAGATTAGGTCAAATTAACTCAAGTTGACCCAACCAAGCCCAATCCACTTGGGCTAAGACCAATTTGAGTGGCCCATTAACCTTAGGTGGCTGAGAATTCCCTAAAATGCCATTCAATTTTTTTTGGAAATAATGACTAGGAGAGAGAAAGCTCTATTCCCCTTTAAAGGAGGAGAGAGAAAAGAAGTGGAAGGCGACTTATGGCTAAGGAAGGCCAAGGGGCCTCCTCTTGTCATCTCCAATGTGTTGATTCATCTCCCCCATCAGATCTGAGAAGATCAAGTGGTTTTCCAGGCCCTTTCAGTGGCTGGGTGCACTGAACCACCACTTGGCCGAAAACCTCCCACATGGCCATTAATGGCCTTTGAAGAATGACATCTCCTCTCCCCAATCTGATGCTTTTAATAGCTTCTCTAGGTCGAGAGCAGTTGGTTACACTCTTTCCCTAAAGAGATCAAAGGCTTTGGTGTAGAAGTTGTAAAGCACCGAGAGGCACCACCACCGTCAATGGCAACCCGATGATCAGCTAGGATCCAGTCCTCCCAGAAGGTCCTGTTCCTCTCCCTTTCTTCAGTGGATAGATCCACATCTGTTGGCCGCGAGGTTTGGGTCAAATTGGCCCCAGATCAAGTTAGCCGAGTGATTGGATTCCAAGCTTTTTCCTCCACATATAGATCACTGTTCCGGCCACCTCCGACCAGCCAACCACCACGAATCGCCATCCACCACCTCAACGAAGGTGGTGGTAGCGGTGGCCGGTCAGGAGGAGGAGTGGGTGGTCGGGAATTCACCAGCCAAAACGGCCCAGGATGGGTTAATCTGGCCCGTTGGCGCACTAGGGACGATGACGAGATGTCGACGATTCAGCGCTTCAAGATTGATGCCGCTCGATATTATTAATTCCATTTAATTTAATATTCGATCACACATTACGTAGTGGTTAGTTTTAATTATTAAAAATACTTATAGGACAAATCAGAGGAAATGTTCTATATGAAAGTTGTAGCATTTTGATTCTGGTTTATTTTAAAATTGGTCTCAATAATTTGGGTTATTTGTTTGACCACAACACACGAAATGGTGCAAGCTGTACCTAGGGCTAATCAGAGACTAATTTGAGTGCCCCCACTAAACTAGATAGACAAATGCCTTGAAATTTGTACCATGGGCTAATTATACAGACACACTCATCATATCAAAAAAATGAGAATTTTTGGAAAAAAAATTTCTATAGTTTTTGTAAAAAAATAATAAATCATGTGTGATTTATTTAGTGGGTCTAATGACCTCATAACTCCCCAATATTTTGGTGGGTGACCATTAGGGTTATGTCATGACTCTGGTAAAAATCTCAGCTTATTTGGGGTTGGTTAGAGTAGGTATTGGTGTGACCAAAGTTTGGTTCCTTAAGGGTAAATTAGGGCAATTGTGTATTTGATGAGTTGTGCCACCAATCCTCATCCAAAAGGAATGAAACTTTGGCCACTAACTTCAAGTCATCTAAAACACCCACACAAGAGGTTTAGGGTGGTTTGGGGTAGAGATACTGATGGGTGTTAAAACTCCAAAAATATTTACGGTCACGCGGCGACCCGGCGGTTATATTTAAGTAAAGCGAAAGTGTTTTTTATTTAGAAAACGGGGCGCACGTATTTATTTATTTGGATATAAAATGGGTTAGATCGAGTTTTAATGAAAGGAGGCAAGTGCACCTATCGTGAGTAGTACAGGATATTCCGGGTGGAATATAGAGGTCGTATTGTTCTCGGGGTCAGTTCGATTATTTCTACTCTTCTCTGGAGGGGACTATTATTTTACCGATAATTAACTTGTCGAGTTATATTTTATATATAATAAAAATGACATAAAAACAGAAAGAAAATGAAAGCAAAAAAGAAAGCAAAAAAGAAAGCATGAAGGTGGTGCCGATGAAGAGCTTAGCTCGATGGCACCGAAAAGAATTTGAACTAAAATATACTTTAAATAAAAAGAGCTCCTAGGTTTCTAATTAATTAAGGCGGAGACTTGGCCGTGGAGGTTCCATTAGAATGAGCTCACTTATCTCTAGGACTATCGCTCACCTGAACGCTAAGACTATTCGACCAAACGTTTGTCTGACGAAGGATTCCTCTTAACGCCCGCATTACGCTAAGAACCCCGCTATTGGGTGGGGAACCCAATCCGATAGAGTTGGCACGCCTCCTCTCTCGAGGGTTAGTGCGGAACTCTCTTTGCCAAGGGGTGATCTGTCCATACGCACGGCCTCTCGGCGAGCGTATGGAAGACGGAAATAGGGACCACACATCGATATGTGGTCCTACGCGTCGTTAACCACGGGCAAACCTTAAGTACTTTAATTAATTAGAAAAATGAGACCTTTAATTATTTTAAGCTATTTTATTTGTCCCAATGCTCTTCGATACTGAAGGCTAAGAACAGTTAGCCACTCATCGGAATGGGGACGGCTTGCGAGGAAAGCAGAAAATAAAGCAGAAAAGGAAAGCAGTAAATGAAAGCGATAAAAGAAAGCTGTAAAGGAAAGCAGAAAATTGCAAGTCCTACTCAAACGAGTAGGACTGAAGAAAGCTGTAAATTGCGAGTCCCGGCACAAATGCGTGGGCGGGAGAAAGAAAGCGTGTTCTACTCAAACGAGTAGGACAAAATAAATGCAATGCACGCACACACTCTTCATAAAGTAAAACTCACACACGCACTCTCTCGACATAAAGTAAACACACACACACACACTCGACATAAATGAAAATGCATGCACACTGCAGGAAAGTAAACACACTCCACACACTCTACTGAAATGAAATAAAAGCATTGCGCCATTTACCTCTTAACGAGTAGGCGGAAATAAATGCGCACGCGTAAAAAATTGCAAAAAACTAAGTTATCTGAAAATTAAAATGACTGCATTTCTACCGCTAGAATGCGGTAGAAATGCATAAAAAGTGAAAATAAAAACAAACGGAGCAAAAGGTTTTGCAAATAAACGCAAAATGAAAATGCTCTAAAAATTAAAACGAATACATTTCTACCGCTAGAATGCGGTAGAAATGCGTAAAAAGAAGGCTAAAAATTTAAAAGAGCAAAAGTTTAAAACAAAATGAAAGTGCACGAAAAATTAAAATGACTATATTTTCATTCCTATAACTTGATAAAAATGCTAAAAAACTGTAAATAAAGTAAAAAAAGAAAAGGTTTTACAACCTAAAAAGAAAAATCTAAGTTAAAGAAAAATGAAAGACACTTTAAAACGTTTTACGGGTTTATAGGAATGAAATAAAAGCTATAAAAAATCTAAGTTTAATCAAAACAAAGTAAAAAGAACTAAACATAAAAACATGAAAACTATACTCATACACTCTCACACCCATTCTAAAAGAACAAAAACTAAGTTAAAATAAGAAAAGAAGATAAGATTGCATAAAGAAGAGTTGCATAAATCCATTCCAAAGCTATAATAAGAGAAGAAAAATAAATTTTATTAACTAAAAACACGGGTTACAAAGACACGAAAAAAAAAGCTAAGGAGTGGGGGAGAAAATATCCCTTACATAACTTTGGAAGCATGCAACAACGTTTCCCCTATACAAAATGGATCCAAAAGAGGAACAAGAACTCAAGTAGAACACAGCTATTTATAGGTAGAAAATTTACAAGCACAGGCCCTCTGACACGGGCGTGTCAGGGGGCGTGTCGACACTATTCATGATGGCGGTCGTCGATTTGACATCAAAGTGGACTTCGGGCTGGACACGTGTCGGTCTCGCGTTGGTCACGCCACCGGTCATCGGCGTGACGGTGGGCGTGTCAAGGAGGTGGATCTGGGTGCGGGTCGCACCGAAAGTCGTCGCGCGGGTCTTGTCGGCCAGGTGGAGATGTCACGCCCCAGGTCATGGGCTTGACTCTGGGCATGTCGGTTGGTGTCGACACTCGACAAACGTCGAGCAGAAAATGTCGAGTTGAAAATCGTCGAGCTGGAAGATGTGTCACGCCCTAGGTCACGGGCGTGACTCTGGGCGTGTCGAGGAGGTCGACGAACGTCGAGCTGAAAACATCGAGCGGGTGGACACGGGTTGGGTCACGTCTTGTGTCGGGTGACGCGGGCGTGTTGCCATGCGTGTCAAGCTTTTCTCTTCAAAATTTGCTGATTGACGGGATTTTGACGTGTCACGCCCCGGTCACGGGCGTGACCAGTAAGTCACGGGCATAACTTGTAAATTTTTGCAGATTTTGATTTTTTCCTGAAAAATAAAATAAAACAAGTTAGTATAATATTTACAAAAATAGGAGCATTTTATTGAATAAAAATAAGTAAAAATGACAAAAATAAATGAAAATAACTAAATTAATGTACAAAAAATAGGTATATTTACAATTCATTAAATACCCCCATACTTAAGCTTTTGCTATTCCAGAGCAAAAGGTGGAGATGAACTTATAAGGAATAAAAAAAATCCTAAGTTTAGCTACCGCTTGAATGAATTAAAAGTAAGATCAAAATAAACATCCGATGTTAAAGAATTAAATCCTAATTTATGAAATGTTATGAATAGAGGAAGAGTTTCAAAAAGACTTCTAGATAAAATAAAATAGCAAGCAAAAATTTATTTTTGTTAGTTTAACAAAGATGGATTGGATTTATATAAAAAACTTTAGCTTAAAAGAAGTTAAAGGAAATAATGCAATTTAAAAGTTATGCTCTCAAAAAATTTTAAATTAATTCTAGAATCATCGAAATAGGCTAAGTGGTTTGGTGGTTTATGAAGAAGTGTTGAATATTGAGGCGAGGTAGTTTTTTCTCGAACCTCCAAATTTTTTTTTGATAGTTAGGAAAATGAAATATTATTTTCCTAACACATAATAAATTTTTTCTTACTTCATAAATTATAAAAAAGTCCCAATGTATATGTGTAGGAGTAATGAATTTTATCCTCTTATTCCATAACATATAATCTTTTTAAATATTGGGTGCCTATGTTTACGAAATGAAATCTTATTCCCATTGACATAAGATCTTTTTAAGGGATCAGGGTAAACATGTCAAGTAAGACATGAAAAAAATGGAAGTGAGTTTATTTTTTCAAAAAGAAAACTAGATTTTAATAAAAAAAATTTGAGAGCAACCTTTTTAAAATGAAAGTTCCAATGTTTCTAAAAGCAAATAGTAGAAATAATTGAAATCCATGGATGTTATTTTCTAACATAAAAAACGAGATTCTATTTATAAAATTAGAAGTGGGGGTGAAAAACAAGTTCTCTATTATAAGGATAAGACATAGAAAATTCTTTAAAACTTAACCCCAAACACTTAAATCTATCGAACTTTAATTAATAAACGAATAGTAAGCAAAGAATTAAAAGAATTCGCTTATAAATTAACTCAAAACAAGATTTTTGGAAAGCAAAAGGTTTAAGATAATGACATATTCGATTTATTTTGTTACATAATTAACAAAACATATTTTTGATTTTTTAGGGATTTTATCATCATTTTTTGTGTTTTAATTATTATCTTTTTAGGATTTTTAGAGTTATTTTCTTTTTTTGGTTTTAATAATTTTTTTGTTTGATTTTTTGTTTTTTTTGTTTTTTGATAAGTTATTTAAAAGAAATAGGAAAGAAAGAAGTGCTATTTACAAAGAAGATAGTGGGGAAAGAGAGATTTTTTTACAAAAAAAGTATAAACTAAAAACTCGAAAGCAGCCCGCGATTAGACTCTTATTGAGGTGGTTGGTTCGATGAGTCGAATGCCGCGCGGAGGCAAAATGCGAGTTTTTACGAAAAAGAAGAGGGGGGGGGAGAGAGATTTAGTTTAGTTTTTTTTTTGAAAAATATTTACAAAGTAAAATGAAAATTGTTTTTGATTTTTTGATGTTTTATAAGTTTTTTTTGTGATTTTTATTTGTGTTTTATGATTTTTTTGAGTTTTTTTATTATATAAAATAAGGAAATTTTTTTTATGTTTTAAGTTTTGCAATTTTTTTGTATTTTTGATGAGTACAGAATAAAAAATGCAGTATAGAAAAATACCCCCATACTTAAACCCAACATTGTCCCCAATGTTGCAGTCTAAGTATGTGGAACGATTAATATACAAAAGAGAATATGTGCAAAAACAAAAATAAAAAGAGTGGGTAGAAGCTTCCCTTAGACGAGTGCGGGAGGCCCGGGTTGAAACCCTGCATTAGGTAGAGGAAAAAAAAAGAAAAAAAGCAAAAAGATAACATAAAAATAAAAAAAAGATACACTCGGCTAAAAAGGGGTTGTGGGCGGTAGGGGGTGACAAGTGCGTGGGACTCGAAGCCGACGTCTTAGCTTATGAGTGCAATAGAAATGCGCTCCCCTATCACGCACAAGAGTGAGAAGCGCGCCGAATCAAAATAAATTAAAATAAAATAAGTTAAATTAAATTAAATAAAATATATACATTGTTTTTTTGGTTTTTTTAAAATCAAATTATTATATATATTTTTTGTGTTTTTAATAAATTTTTAGTTTTTAGTTTGTTTGTTTTTTTTCATAATGAAAAATATATATATATATATATATATATATATATATATATATATATATATATATATATATATATATATATATTTTGTTAAGTTTTTTCATTTTTTAGATATTTTTAGTTTTATATAGTTTTTTTGTTTTTTTTTCAAATTTTTAGCTTTATAGGTTTTTCAAATTTTTTAGTTTTATAAGATTTTCAAATTTTTATTTTATAAGTTTTGTAAGTTTTTTTTAAAG
Source organism: Platanthera guangdongensis (assembly GCA_039583875.1). Classification (NCBI taxonomy): domain Eukaryota; kingdom Viridiplantae; phylum Streptophyta; class Magnoliopsida; order Asparagales; family Orchidaceae; genus Platanthera; species Platanthera guangdongensis. Next base: position 59,757,939 of record CM077160.1, on the reverse strand, counting down.
TTATTATTATTATTATTATTAGTAGTAGTAATGTTTTTTGTTGGTTAACCATATATTTTTATAAATATAGATATATGCAAAATTAATAGAACTCCAGGGTTCAAAATAACGACTCGAAAAATTCCCCGGTAACGGCGCCAAAAACTTGATGGGTGTTAAAACTCCAAAAATATTTACGGTCACGCGGCGACCCGGCGGTTTTATTTAAGTAAAGCAGAAGTGTTTTTTTATTTAGAAAACGGGGCGCGCGTATTTATTTATTTAGATATAAAACGGGTTAGATCGAGTTTTAATGAAAGGAGGCAAGTGCACCTATCGTGAGTAGTACATGATATTCCGGGTGGAATATCGAGGTCGTATTGTTCTCGGGGTCGGTTTGATTATTTCTACTCTTTCCTGGAGTGGACTATTATTTTACCGATAATTAACTTGTTGGGTTATATTTTATATATAATAAAAATGACATAAAAAAACAGAAAGAAAATGAAAGCAAAAAAGAAAGCATGAAGGTGGTGCCGATGAAGAGCTTAGCTCGATGGCACCGAAAAGAATTTGAACTAAAATATACTTTAAATAAAAAGAGCTTCTAGGTTTCTAATTAATTAAGGCGAAGACTTGGCCATGGAGGTTCCACTAGAATGAGCTCACTTATCTCTAGGACTGTCACTCACCTGAACGCTAAGACTATTCGACCGAACGTTAGTCCGACGAAGGATTCCTCTTAACGCCCGCATTACGCTAAGAACCCTGCTATTGGGTGGGGAACCCAATTTGGTAGAGTTGGCGCGCCTCCTCTCTCGAGGGTTAGTACGGAACTCTCTTTGCCAAGGGGTGATCTGTCCATACGCATGGCCTCTCGGCGAGCGTATGGAAAACAAAAATATGGCCCACACATCGATATGTGGTCATATGCATCGTTAACCCCAGGCAAACCTTAAGTACTTTAATTAATTAGAAAAATGAGAACTTTAATTATTTTAAGCTATTTTATTTGTCCCAATGCTCTTCGATATTGAGGGCTAAGAACAGTTAGCCACTCATCGAAATGGGGACGGCTTGCGAGGAAAGCAAAAAATAAAGCAGAAAAGGAAAGCAGCAAATGAAAGCGATAAAAGAAAGCTGTAAAGAAAAGCAGAAAATTACAAGTCCTACTCAAACTAGTAGGACTGAAGAAAGCTGTAAATTACGAGTCCCGGCGCAAATGCGTGGGCGGGAGAAAGAAAGCGGGTTCTATTCAAACGAGTAGGAAAAAATAAATGCAACGCACGCACACACTCTTCATAAAGTAAAACTCACACACGCACTCTCTCGACATAAAGTAAACACACACACACACACACTCGACATAAATGAAAACGCACGCACACTGCAGGAAAGTAAACACACTCCACACACTCTACTGAAATGAAATAAAAGCATTGCGCCATTTAACTCTTAACGAGTAGGCGAAAATAAATGCGCACGCGTAAAAAATTGCAAAAAAACTAAGTTATCTGAAAATTAAAATGACTGCATTTCTACCGCTAGAATGCAGTAGAAATGCGTAAAAAGAAGGCTAAAAATTTAAAAGAGCAAAGGTTTAAAACAAAATGAAAGTGCACGAAAAATTAAAACGACTATATTTTCATTCCTATAACTTGATAAAAACGCTAAAAAAGTGTAAATAAAGTAAAAAAAAGAAAAAGTTTTACAACCTAAAAAGAAAAATCTAAGTTGAAGAAAAATGAAAGACACTTTAAAACGTTTTTACGGGTTTATAGGAATGAAATAAAAGCTATAAAAATCTAAGTTTAACCAAAACAAAGTAAAAATAACTAAACATAAAAACATGAAAACTATACTCATAAACTCACACACCCATTCTAAAAGAACAAAAACTAAGTTAAAACAAGAAAAGAAGATAAGATTGCATAAAGAAGAGTTGCATAAATCCATTCCAAAGCTATAATAAGAGAAGAAAAACAAATTTTATTAACTAAAAACACGGGTTACAAAGACACGAAAATAAAAGCTAAGAAGTGGGGGAGAAAATATCCCTTACATAACTTTGGAAGAATCCATGCAGCGTTTCCCCTATACAAAATGGATCCAAAAGGGGAACAAGAACTCAAGCAGAACACAACTATTTATAGGCAGAAAATTTACAAGCACACGCCCTCTGACACGTGCGTGTTAGGGGGCGTGTCGACACTATTCATGATGGCGGGCGTCGATTTGACATCAAAGTGGACTTCGGGATGGACAAGTGTCGGTCTCACGTTGGTCACGCCCCCGGTCACGGGCGTGACGGTGGGCGTGTCAAGGAGGTAGATCTGGGCGCGGGTCACGCCGAAAGTCATCGCGCGGGTCTTGTCGGCCAGGTGGAGATGTCACGCCCCAGGTCACGGGCGTGACTTTGGGCGTGTCGGTTGGTGTCGACACTCGACAAACGTCAAGCGGAAAATGTCGAGTTGAAAATCGTCGAGCGGGAAGAGGTATCATGCCCTAGCTCACGGGCGTGACTCTGGGCGTGTCGAGGAGGTCGACGAACGTCGAGCTGAAAACGTCGAGCGACACGGGTTGGGTCACGCCAGTGTCGGGTGATGCAGGCGTGTCGCCGGGCGTGTCAAGCTTTTCTCTTCAAAATTTGCTGATTGACGGGATTTTGACGTGTCACGCCCCGGTCACGGGCGTGACCAGTAAGTCACGGGCGTGACTTGTAAATTTTTGCAGATTTTGATTTTTTCTTGAAAGATAAAATAAAACAAGTTAGTATAATATTTACAAAAATAGGAGCATTTTATTGAATAAAAATAAGTAGAAATGGAAAAAAAATGAAAACAACTAAATTAATGTATAAAAAATAGGTATATTTACAATTCATCAAATATCCTCATACTTAAGCTTTTGCTATTTCTGAGCAAAAGTTGGAGATGAACTTATAAGGAATAAAAGAAATCCTAAGTTTAGCTACCGCTTGAATTAATTAAAAGTAAGATCAAAATAAACATCCGGGGTTAAAGAATTAAATCCTAATTTATGAAATGTTATGATTAGAGGAAGAGTTTCAAAAAGACTTCTAGATAAAATAAAATAAAAAGCAAAAATTTATTTTTGTTAGTTTAACAAAGATGGATTGAATTTATATAAAAAACTTTAGCTTAAAAGAAGTTAAAGGAAATAATGCAATTTAAAAGTTATGCTCTAAAAAAATTTTAAATTAATTCTAGAATCATTGAAATAGGCTAAGTGGTTTGGTGATTTATGAAGAAGGCTTGAATATTGAGGTGAGGTAATTTTTTCTCGGACCTCCAAAATTTTTTTTGATAGTTAGGAAAATGAGATCTTATTTTCCTAACACATAATAATTTTTTTTCTTGCTTCATAAATTATAAAAAAACCCAATGTATATGTGTAGGAGTAATGAATTTTATCCTCTTATTCCATAACATATAATCTTTTTAAATATTAGGTGCCTATGTTTACGGAATGAAATCTTATTCCCATTGACATAAGATCTTTTTAAAGGATCGGGGTAAACATGTCAAGTAAGACATGAAAAAAATGGAAGTGAGTGTATTTTTTCAAAAAGAAAACTAGAATTTAATAAAAAAATTTTGAGAGCAATCTTTTTAAAATGAACGTTCCAATGTTTCTAAAAGCAAAGAGTAGAAATAATTGAAATCCATGGATGTTATTTTCTAACATAAAAAACGAGATTCTATTTATAAAATTAAAAGTGGTGGTGAGAAACAAGTTCTCTATTATAAGGATAAGACATAAATTGTTTTTTAAAATTTAACCCCAAATACTTAAAGCTATCGAACTTTAATTAATAAACGAATAGTGAGCAAAGAATTAAAAGAATTCGCTTATAAATTAACTCGAAACAAGATTTTTGGAAAGCAAAAGGTTTAAGATAATGACATATTCGATTTATTTTGTTACATAATTAACAAAACATATTTTTGATTTTTTAGGGATTTTATCATCATTTTTTTGTGTTTTAACTATTATCTTTTTAGGATTTTTAGAGTTATTTTCTTTTTTTGGTTTTAATAATTTTTTTGTTTGATTTTTTTTTTGTTTTTTGAAAAGTTATTTGCAAGAAATAGGAAAGAAAGAAGTGCTATTTACAAAGAAGATAGTGGGGAAAGAGAGATTTTTACAAAAAAGTACAAAGTAAAAACTCGAATGCAGCCCGCGAACAGACTCTTATTGAGGTGGTTGGTTCGATGAGTCGAACGCCGCGGGGAGGCAAAATGCGAGTTTTTACGAAAAAGAAGAGGGGGGGGGGGGAGAGAGAGATTTAGTTTAGTTTTTTTTTTGAAAAATATTTACAAAGTAAAATGAAAATTGTTTTTGAATTTTTTGATGTTTTATAAGTTTTTTTGTGATTTTTGTTTGTGTTTTATGTTATTTTTGAGTTTTTTTGATTATATAAAATAAGGAAATTTTTTTTTTATGTTTTAAGTTTTGCAATTTGTTTTTTGTATTTTTGATAAGTACAGAATAAAAAATGCAGTATAGGAAAACACCCCCATACTTAAACCCAACATTGTCCCCAATGTTGCAGTCTAAGTATGCAGAACGATTAATATACAAAAGAGAATATGTGCAAAAACAAAAATAAAAAGAGAGGGTATAAGCTTCCTTTAGACGAGTGCGGGAGGCCCGGGTTGAAACCCTGCATTAGGCAGAGGAAAAAAAAAAGCAAAATGATAACATAAAAACAAAAAAAAATACACTCGGCTAAAAATGGGTTGTGGGCGGTAGGGGGTGACAAGTGCATGGGACTCGAAGCTGACGTCTTAGCTTATGAGTACAATAGAAATACGCTCCCCTATCGCGCACAAGATTGAGAAGCGCGCCGAATGAAAATAAATTAAAATAAAATAAGTTAACTTAAATTAAACAAAATATATACATTATTTTTTTGGTTTTTTTAAAATCAAATTATTATATATATTTTTTTTGTTTTTAAGTAAATTTTTAGTTTTTAGTTTGTTTGTTTTTTTTTTCATAATGAAAAAAATATATATATATTTTTGTTAAGTTTTTTAATTTTTTAGATATTTTTAGTTGTTGTTTTTTTAGTTTTATATAGTTTTTTTTGTTTTTTTTTCAAATTTTTAGTTTTATAGGTTTTTCAAATTTTTTAGTTTTATAAGGTTTTCAAATTTTTAGTTTATAAGTTTTGTAAGTTTTTTTAAGTTATTATTAGTATTATTATTATTATTATTAGTAATTTTTTTTATTTTTTTGTTGGTTAACCATATATTTTTATAAATATAGATATATGTAAAATTAATAGAATTCCAGGGTTCAAAATAACGACTCAAAAAATTCCCCGGCAACGGCGCCAAAAACTTGATGGGTGTTAAAACTCCAAAAATATTTACGGTCACGCGACGACGCGACAGTTTTATTTAAGTAAAGCGGAAGTGTTTTTTTATTTAGAAAACGGGGCGCGCGTATTTATTTATTTGGATATAAAACGGGTTAGATCGAGTTTTAACGAAAGGAGGCAAGTACACCTATCGTGAGTAGTACAGGATATTCCGGGTGGAATATCGAGGTCGTATTGTTCTCGGGGTCGGTTTGATTATTTCTACTCTTCCCTGGAGGGGACTATTATTTTACCGATAATTAACTTGTCGGGTTATATTTTATATATAATAAAAATGACATAAAAAAACAGAAAGAAAATGAAAGAAAAAAGAAAGCATAAAGGTGGTGCCGATGAAGAGCTTAGCTCGATGGCACCGAAAAGAATTTGAACTAAAATATACTTTAAATAAAAAAAGCTCCTAGGTTTCTAATTAATTAAGGAGGAGACTTGGCCGTGGAGGTTCCACTAGAACGAGCTCACTTATCTCTAGGACTATCGCTCACCTGAACCCTAAGACTATTCGACCGAATGTTAGTTCGACGAAGGATTCCTCTTAACGCCCGCATTACGTAAAGAACCCCACTATTGGATGGGGAACCCAATCCGGTAGAGTTGGCGCGCCTCCTCTCTCAAGGGTTAGTGCGGAACTCTCTTTGCCAAGGAGTAATCTGTCCATACGCACGGCCTCTCGGCGAGCGTATGGAAAATAGAAATAGGGCCCACACATCGATATGTGGTCCTACGCATCGTTAACCCAGGGAAAACCTTAAGTACTTTAATTAATTAGAAAAATGAGACCTTTAATTATTTTAAGCTATTTTATTTGTCCCAATGCTCTTCAATACTGAGGGCTAAGAATAGTTAGCCACTTATCAGAATGAGGACGGCTTGCGAGCAAAGCAGAAAATAAAGCAGAAAAGGAAAGCAGTAAATGAAAGCGATAAAAGAAAGCTGTAAAGGAAAGCAGAAAATTACAAGTCCTACTCAAACGAGTATGACTGAATAAAGCTGTAAATTACGAGTCCCGGCGCAAATGCGTGGGCAGGAGAAAGAAAGCGGGTTCTACTCAAATGAGTACGACAAAATAAATTCAACGCACGCACACACTCTTCATAAAGTAAAACTCACACACGCACTCTCTCGACATAAAGTAAACACACACACACACAGTCGACATAAATGAAAACGCACGCACACTGCAAGAAAGTAAACACACTCCACACACTCTACTGAAATGAAATAAAAGCATTGCGCCATTTAACTCATAACGAGTAGGCGGAAATAAATGCGCACACGTAAAAAATTGCAAAAAACTAAGTTATCTGAAAATTAAAATGACTGCATTTCTACCGCTAGAATGGGGTAGAAATGCATAAAAAGTGAAAATAAAAATAAACGGAGCAAAAGTTTTTGCAAATAAACGCAAAATTAAAATGCTCTAAAAATTAAAACGAATACATTTCTACCGCTAGAATGCGGTAGAAATGCGTAAAAAGAAGGCTAAAAATTTAAAAGAGCAAAACTTTAAAATAAAATGAAAGTGTGCGAAAAATTAAAACGACTATATTTTCATTCCTATAACTTGATAAAAATGCTAAAAAGTGTAAATAAAGTAAAAAAAAGAAAAAGTTTTACAACCTAAAAAGAAAAATCTAAGTTAAAGAAAAATGAAAGACACTTTAAAACATTTTTACGGGTTTATAGGAATGAAATAAAAGCTATAAAAATCTAAGTTTAACCAAAACAAAGTAAAAATAACTAAACATAAAAACATGAAAACTATACTCATACACTCACACACCCATTCTAAAAGAACAAAAACTAAGTTAAAACAAGAAAAGAAGATAAGATTGCATAAAAAAGAGTTGCATAAATCCATTCCAAAGCTATAATAAGAGAAGAAAAACCAATTTTATTAACTAAAAACACGGGTTACAAAGACACAAAAATAAAAGCTAAGGAGTGGGGGAGAAAATATCCCTTACATAACTTTGGAAGCATCCAGACAGCGTTTCCCCTATACAAAATGGATCCAAAAGGGGAACAAGAACTCAAGCAGAACACAGGTATTTATAGGCAGAAAATTTACAAGCATACGCCCTCTGACACAGGCGTGTCAGGGGGCGTGTCGACACTATTCATGATGGCGGCCGTCGATTTGACATCAAAGTGGACTTCGGGCTGGACAGGTGTCGGTCTCGCGTTGGTCACGCCCTGGTCACGAGCGTGACAATGGGCGTGTCAAGGAGGTGGATCTGGGCGCGGGTCGCGCTGAAAGTTGTCGCGCGGGTCTTGTCGGCCATGTGGAGATGTCACGCCCCAGGTCACGGGCGTGACTCTGGGCATGTCGGTTGGTGTAGACACTCGACAAACGTCGAGCGGAAAATGTCGAGTTGAAAATTGTCGAGCGGAAAGAGGTGTCACGCCCTAGGTCACGGGCGAGACTCTGGGCGTGTCGAGGAGGTCGACGAACGTCGAGCTGAAAATGTCGAGCGGGTGGACACGGGTTGGGTCACGGCCCGTGTCGGGTGACGCGGGCGTGTCGCCGAGCGTGTCGCCGGGCGTGTCAAGCTTTTCTCTTCAAAATTTGCTGATTGACGGGATTTTGACATGTCACGCCCCGGTCACGGGCGTGACCAGTAAGTCACGGGCGTGACTTGTAAATTTTTGCAGCTTTTGATTTTTCCTGAAATATAAAATAAAACAAGTTAGTATAATATTTACAAAAATAGGAGCATTTTATTGAATAAAAATAAGTAAAAATGACAAAAATAAATGAAAACAACTAAATTAATGTACAGAAAATAGGTATATTTACAATTCATCAAATACCCCCATACTTAAGCTTTTGTTATTCCGGAGCAAAAGTTGGAGATGAACTTATAAGGAATAAAAGAAATACTAAGTTTAGCTACCGCTTGAATTAATTAAAAGTAAGATCAAAATAAACAACCGGGGTTAAACAATTAAATTCTAATTTATGAAATGTTATGAATAGAGGAAGAGTTTTAAAAAGACTTCTAGATAAAATAAAATAGAAAGCAAAAATTTATTTTTGTTAGTTTAACAAAGATGGATTGGATTTATATAAAAAACTTTAGCTTAAAAGAAGTTAAAGGAAATAATGCAATTTAAAAGTTATGCTCTCAAAAAATTTTAAATTAATTCTAGAATCATTGAAATAGGCTAAGTGGTTTGGTGGTTTATGAAGAAGGCTTGAATATTGATGTGAGGTAATTTTTTCTCGAACCTCCAAAATATTTTTTTTTGATAGTTAGGAAAATGAAATCTTATTTTCCTAACATATAATAATTTTTTTTCTTGCTTTATAAATTATAAAAAAAACCAAATGTATATGTGTAGGAGTAATGAATTTTATCCTCTTATTCCATAACATATAATATTTTTAAATATTGGGTGCCTATGTTTACGGAATGAAATCTTATTCCCATTGACATAAGATCTTTTTAAGGGATCGGGGTAAACATGTCAAGTAAGACATGAAAAAAATGGAAGTGAGTTTATTTTTTCAAAAAGAAAACTAGATTTTAATAAAAACATTTTGAGAGCAACTTTTTTAAAATGAACGTTCCAATGTTTCTAAAAGCAAATAGTAGAAATAATTGAAATCCATGGATGTTATTTTCTAACATAAAAAACGAGATTCTATTTATAAAATTAGAAGTGGTGGTGAAAAACAAGTTCTCTATTATAAGGATAAGACATAAAAAATTCTTTAAAACTTAACCCCAAACACTTAAATCTATCGAACTTTAATTAATAAACGAATAGTAAGCAAAGAATTAAAAGAATTCACTTATAAATTAACTCGAAACAAGATTTTTGGAAAGCAAAAGGTTTAAGATAATGACATATTCGATTTATTTTGTTACATAATTAACAAAACATATTTTTGATTTTTTAGGGATTTTATCATCATTTTTTGTGTTTTAATTATTATCTTTTTAGGATTTTTAGAGTTATTTTCATTTTTTGGTTTTAATAATTTTATTGTTTGATTTTTTTTGTTTTTGTTTTTTTATAAGTTATTTACAAGAAATAGGAAAGAAAGAAATGCTATTTACAAAGAAGATAGTGGGGAAAGAATGATTTTTACAAAAAAAAGTACAAAGTAAAAACTCGAATGCAGCCCGCGAACAGACTCTTATTGAGGTGGTTGGTTCGATGAGTCGAACGGCGCGGGGAGGCAAAATGCGAGTTTTTACGAAAAAGAAGAGGGGGGGGGGAGAGAGATTTAGTTTAGTTTTTTTCTTTAAAAAATATTTACAAAGTAAAATGAATTTTTTTTTTGAATTTTTTGATGTTTTATAAGTTTTTTTGTGATTTGTATTTGTGTTTTATGATTTTTTTGAGTTTTTTTGATTATATAAAATAAAGAATTTTTTTTTTATGTTTTAAGTTTTGCAATTTGTTTTTGTATTTTTGATGAGTACAGAATAAAAAATGCAGTATAGGAAAACACCCCCATACTTAAACCCAACATTGTCCCCAATGTTGCAGTCTAAGTATGCGGAACGATTAATATACAAAAGAGAATATGTGCAAAAACAAAATAAAAAGAGAGGGTAGAAGCTTCCCTTAGATGAGTGCGGGAGGCCCGTGTTGAAACCCTGCATTAGGTAGAGGAAAAAAAAGAAAAAAAAGCAAAAAGATAACATAAAAACAAAAAAAAGATACACTCGGCTAAAAAGGGGTTGTGGGCGGTAGGGGGTGACAAGTGCGTGGGACTCGAAGCTGACGTCTTAGCTTATGAGTGCAATAGAAATGCGCTCCCCTATCGCGCACAAGAGTGAGAAGCACGCCGAATCAAAATAAATTAAAATAAAATAAGTTAAATTAAATTAAACAAAATATATACATTGTTTATTTTGGTTTTTTTAAAATCAAATTATTATATATATTTTTTTGTGTTTTAAGTAAATTTTTAGTTTTTAGTTTGTTTGTTTTTTTTCATAATGAAAAAATATATATATATATATTTTTGTTAAGTTTTTTCATTTTTTAGATATTTTTAGTTGTTTTTTTAGTTTTATATAGTTTTTTGTTTTTTGTTTTTTTTTCAAATTTTTAGTTTTATAGGTTTTTCAAATTTTTTAGTTTTATAAGGTTTTCAAATTTTTATTTTATAAGTTTTGTAAGTTTTTTTAAGTTATTATTAGTATTATTATTATTATTAGTAATTTTTTTTGGTTAACCATATATTTTTATAAATATAGATATAGGTAAAATTAATAGAACTCCAAGGTTCAAAATAACGACTCGAAAAATTCCCCGGCAACGGCGCCAAAAACTTGATGGGTGTTAAAACTCCAAAAATATTTACGGTCACGCGGCGACCCGACGGTTTTATTTAAGTAAAGCAGAAGTGTTTTTTTATTTAGAAAACAGGGCGCGCGTATTTATTTATTTGGATATAAAACGGGTTAGATCGAGTTTTAACGAAAGGAGGCAAGTGCACCTATCATGTGTAGTACAGGATATTCCGGGTGGAATATTGAGGTCGTATTGTTCTCGGGGTCGGTTTGATTATTTCTACTCTTCCCTGAAGGGGACTATTATTTTACCGATAATTAACTTGTCGGGTTATATTTTATATAAAATAAAAATGACATAAAAAATAGAAAGAAAATGAAAGAAAAAAAGAAAGCATGAAGGTGGTGCCGATGAAGAGCTTAGCTCGATGACACCGAAAAGAATTTGAACTAAAATATACTTTAAATAAAAAGAGCTCCTAGGTTTCTAATTAATTAAGGCGGAGACTTGGCCATGGAGGTTCCACTAGAATGAGCTCACTAATCTCTAGGATTATCGCTCACCTGAACGCTAAGACTATTCGACCGAACGTTAGTCCGACGAAGGATTCCTCTTAACTCCCGCATTACGCTAATAACACCGCTATTGGGTGGGGAACCCAATCCGGTAGAGTTGGCGCGCCTCCTCTCTCGAGGGTTAGTGCAGAACTCTCTTTGCCAAGGGGTAATCTGTCCATACGCACGGCCTCTCGGCGAGCGTATGGAAAACAAAAATAGGGCCCACACATCGATATGTGGTCCTACGCGTCGTTAACCCAGGCAAACCTTAAGTACTTTAATTAATTAGAAAAATGAGATCTTTAATTATTTTAAGCTATTTTATTTGTCCCAATGCTCTTCATTACCGAGGGCTAAGAACAGTTAGCCACTCATCGGAATGAGGACGGCTTGCGAGGAAAGCAGAAAATAAAGCAGAAAAGGAAAGCAACAAATGAAAGCGATAAAAGAAAGCTGTAAAGGAAATCAGAAAATTACAAGTCCTACTCAAACGAGTAGGACTGAAGAAAGCTGTAAATTGCGAGTCCCGGCGCAAATGCGTGGGCGGGAGAAAGAAAGCGGGTTCTACTCAAATAAGTAGGACAAAATAAATGCAACGCACGCACACACTCTTCATAAAGTAAAACTCACACACGCAGTCTCTCGACATAAAGTAAACACACACACACACACACACTCGACATAAATGAAAACGTACGCACACTGCAGGAAAGTAAACACACTCCACACACTCTACTGAAATGAAATAAAAGCATTGCGCCATTTAACTCTTAACGAGTAGGCGGAAATAAATGCGCACGCGTAAAAAATTGCAAAAAACTAAGTTATCTGAAAATTAAAATGACTGCATTTCTACCGCTAGAATGCGGTAGAAATGCATAAAAAGTGAAAATAAAATAAACGGAGCAAAAGTTTTTGCAAATAAATGCAAAATGAAAATGCTATAAAAATTAAAACGAATACATTTCTACCGCTAGAATGCGGTAGAAATGCGTAAAAAGAAGGCTAAAAATTTAAAAGAGCAAAAGTTTAAAACAAAATGAAAGTGCACGAAAAATTAAAACGACTATATTTTCATTCCTATAACTTGATAAAAACGCTAAAAAAGTGTAAATAAAGTAAAAAAAAGAAAAAGTTTTACAACCTAAAAAGAAAAATCTAAGTTAAAGAAAAATGAAAGTCACTTTAAAACGTTTTTACAGGTTTATAGGAATGAAATAAAAGCTATAAAAATCTAAGTTTAACCAAAACAAAGTAAAAATAACTAAACATAAAAACATGAAAATTATACTCATACACTAACACATCCATTCTAAAAGAACAAAAATTAAGTTAAAACAAGAAAAGAAGATAAGATTGGATAAAGAAGAGTTGCATAAATCCATTCCAAAGCTATAATAAGAGAAGAAAAACAAATTTTATTAACTAAAAACACGGGTTACAAAGACACGAAAATAAAAGCTAAGGAGTGGGGGAGAAAATATCCTTTACATAACTTTGGAAGCATCCAGGCAGCGTTTCTCATATACAAAATGGATCCAAAAGGGGAACAAGAACTCAAGCAGAACACAGCTATTTATAGGCAGAAAATTTACAAGTACACGCCCTCTGACACGTGCGTGTCAGGGGGCGTGTCGACACTATTCATGGTGGCGGCCGTCGATTTGACATCAAAGTGGACTTCGGGCTGGACACGTGTCGGTCTCGCGTTGGTCACGCCACCGGTTACGGGCGTGATGGTGGGCGTGTCAAGGAGGTGGATCTGGGCGTGGGTCGTGCCGAAAGTCGTCGCGCGGGTCTTGTCGGCCAGGTGGAGATGTCACGCCCCAGGTCACGGGCGTGACTCTGGGCGTGTCGGTTGGTGTCGACATATGACAAACGTCGAGCGGAAAATGTCGAGTTGAAAATCGTCGATCGGGAAGAGGTGTCACGCCCTAGCTCACGGGCGTGACTCTGGGCGTGTCGAGGAGGTCGACGAACGTCGAGCTGAAAACATCGAGCGGGTGGACACGGGTTGGGTCACGCCCCGTGTCGGGTGACGCGGGCGTGTCGTCGGGCGTGTCAAGCTTTTCTCTTCAAAATTTGCTGATTGACGGGATTTTGACGTGTCACGCCCCGGTCACGGGCGTGACCAGTAAGTCACGGGCGTGACTTGTAAATTTTTGTAGATTTTGTTTTTTCCTGAAAGATAAAATAAAACAAGTTAGTATAATATTTACAAAAATAGGAGCATTTTATTGAATAAAAATAAGTAAAAATGGAAAAAATAAATGAAAACAACTAAATTAATGTACAGAAAAATAGGTATATTTACAATTCATCAAATACCCTCATACTTAAACTTTTGCTATTCCAGAGCAAAAGTTGGAGATGAACTTATAAGGAATAAAAGAAATCCTAAGTTTAGCTACCGCTTGAATTAATTAAAAGTAAGATCAAAATAAACATCCGGGGTTAAAGAATTAAATCCTAATTTATGAAATGTTATGAATAGAGGAAGAGTTTCAAAAAAACTTCTAGATAAAATAAAATAGAAAGTAAAAATTTATTTTTGTTAGTTTAACAAAGATGTATTGGATTTATATAAAAAACTTTAGCTTAAAAGAAGTTAAAGGAAATAATGCAATTTAAAAGATATGCTCTCAAAAAATTTTAAATTAATTCTATAATCATTGAAATAGGCTAAGTGATTTGGTGGTTTATGAAGAAGGCTTGAATATTGAGGTGAGGTAATTTTTTCTCGAACCTCCAAATTTTTTTTTGATAGTTAGGAAAATGAGATCTTATTTTCTTAACACATAATAATTTTTTTTCTTGCTTCATAAATTATAAAAAAAACCCAATGTATATGTGTATGAGTAATGAATTTTATCCTCTTATTCCATAACATATAATCTTTTTAAATATTGGGTGCCTATGTTTATGGAATGCAATCTTATTCCCATTGACATAAGATCTTTTTAAGGGATCGGGGTAAACATGTCAAGTAAGACATAAAAAAATGGAAGTGGGTTTATTTTTTCAAAAAGAAAACTAGATTTTAATAAAAAATTTTGAGAGCAACCTTTTTAAAATGAACGTTCCAATGTTTCTAAAAGCAAAGAGTAGAAATAATTGAAATCCATGGATGTTATTTTCTAACATAAAAAAATAGATTCTATTTATAAAATTAGAAGTGGTGGTGAAAAACAAGTTCTCTATTATAAGGATAAGACATAAAAAATTCTTTAAAACTTAACCCCAGACACTTAAATCTATCGAACTTTAATTAATAAACGAATAGTAAGCAAAAAATTAAAAGAATTCGCTTATAAATTAACTCGAAACAAGATTTTTGGAAAGTAAAAGGTTTAAGATAATGACATATTCGATTTATTTTGTTACATAATTAACAAAACATATTTTTGATTTTTTAGGGATTTTATCATCATTTTTTTGTGTTTTAATTATTATCTTTTTAGGATTTTTAGAGTTATTTTCTTTTTTTGGTTTTAATAATTTTTTTGTTTGATTTTTTTTTATTTTTTGTTTTTTGATAAGTTATTTGCAAGAAATATGGAAAGAAAGAAATGCTATTTACAAAGAAGATAGTGGGGAAAGAGAGATTTTTACAAAAAAAGTACAAAGTAAAAAACTCGAATGCAGCCCGCGAACAGACTCTTATTGAGGTGGTTGGTTCGACGAGTCGAATGCTACGGGGTGGCAAAATACGAGTTTTTACGAAAAAGAAGAGGGGGGAGAGAGAGATTTAGTTTAGTTTTTGTTTGAAAAATATTTACAAAGTAAAATGAAATTTTTTTTGAATTTTTTGATGTTTTATAAGTTTTTTTGTGATTTTTGTTTGTGTTTTATGTTTTTTTTGAGTGTTTTTGATTATATAAAATAAGGAATTTTTTTTATGTTTTAAGTTTTGCATTTGTTTTTTGTATTTTTGATGAGTACAGAATAAAAAATGCAGTATAGGAAAACACCCCCATACTTAAACCCAACTTTATCCCCAATGTTGCAGTCTAAGTATGCGGAACGATTAATATACAAAAGAGAATATGTGCAAAAAAAGAGAGGGTATAAGCTTCCCTTAGACGAGTGCGGGAGGCCCGGGTTGTAACCCTGCATTAGGCAGAGGAAAAAAAAAGAAAAAAAAGCAAAAAGATAACATAAAAACAAAAAAAGATACACTCGGCTAAAAATGGGTTGTGGGCGGTAGGGGGTGACAAGTGCGTGGGACTCGAATCTGACGTCTTAGCTTATGAGTGCAATAGAAATGCGCTCCCCTATCGCGCACAAGAGTGAGAAGCGCACCGAATGAAAATAAATTAAAATAAAATAAGTTAAATTAAATTAAAAAAAATATATACATTGTTTTTTTTTGGTTTTTTTAATATCAAATTATTATATATATTTTTTGTGTTTTTAAGTAAATTTTTAGTTTTTAGTTTGTTTGTTTGTTTTTTTTTCATAATGAAAATATATATATATATATATATATTTTGTTAAGTTTTTTCATTTTTTAGATATTTTCAGTTGTTGTTTTTTTAGTTTTATATAGTTTTTTTGTTTTTTTGTTTTTTTTTTCAAATTTTTAGTTTTACAGGTTTTTCAAATTTTTAAGTTTTATAAGGTTTTCAAATTTTTAGTTTATAAGTTTTGTAAGTTTTTTTTAAAGTTATTATTAGTATTATTATTATTAGTAATTTTTTTAATTTTTTTTGTTGGTTAACCATATATTTTTATAAATATAGATATAGGTAAAATTAATAGAATTCCAGGGTTCAAAATAACGACTCAAAAAATTCCCCGGCAACGGCGCCAAAAACTTGATGGGTGTTAAAACTCCAAAAATATTTACGGTCACGCGGCGACCCGACGGTTTTATTTAAGTAAAGCTGAAGTGTTTTTTTATTTAGAAAACGGGCCGTGCGTATTTATTTATTTGGATATAAAACGGGTTAGATCGAGTTTTAAAGAAAGGAGGCAAGTGCACCTATCATGAGTAGTACATGATATTTCGGGTGGAATATCGAGGTCGTATTGTTCTCGGGGTTGGTTTGATTATTTCTACTCTTCCCTGGAGGGTACTATTATTTTACCGATAATTAACTTGTCGGGTTATATTTTATATATAATAAAAATGACATAAAAAACAGAAAGAAAATGAAAGCAAAAAAGAAAGCATGAAGGTGGTGCCGATGAAGAGCTTAGCTCGATGGCACCGAAAAGAATTTGAACTAAAATATACTTTAAATAAAAAAGAGCTCCTAGGTTTCTAATTAATTAAGGCGGAGACTTGGCCGCGGAGGTTCCACTAGAATGAGCTCACTTATCTCTAGGACTATCGCTCACCTGAACGCTAAGACTATTCGACCGAACGTTAGTCTGACAAAGGATTCCTGTTAATGCCCGCATTATGCTAAGAACCCCGCTATTGGGTGGGGAACACAATCCGGTAGAGTTGGCACGCCTCCTATCTCGTGGGTTAGTGCAGAACTCTCTTTGCCAAGGGGTGATCTGTCCATATGCACGGCCTCTCGGCGAGCGTATGGAAAACGGAAATAGGGCCCACACATCGATATGTGGTCCTACGCGTCGTTAAACCCGGGCAAACTTAAAGTACTTTAATTAATTAGAAAAATGAGACCTTTAATTATTTTAAGCTATTTTATTTGTCCTAATGCTCTTCGATACTAAGGGCTAAGAACAGTTAGCCACTCATCGGAATGGGGACGGCTTGCGAGGAAAGCAGAAAATAAAGCAAAAAAGGAAAGCAGTAAATGAAAGCGATAAAAGAAATCTGTAAAGGAAAGCAGAAAATTGCCAGTCCTACTCAAACAAGTAGGACTGAAGAAAGCTGTAAATTGCGAGTCCCGCCGCAAATGTGTGGGCGGGAGAAAGAAAGCGAGTTCTACTCAAACGAGTAGGACAAAATAAATGCAACGCACGCACACACTCTTCATAAAGTAAAACTCACACACGCACTCTCTCGACATAAAGTAAACACACACACACACACACTCAACATAAATAAAAATGCACACACACTATAGGAAAGTAAACACACTCCACACACTCTACTGAAATGAAATAAAAGCATTGCCCATTTAACTCTTAACGAGTAGGCGAAAATAAATGCGCACGCGTAAAAAATTGCAAAAAACTAAGTTATCTGAAAATTAAAATGACTGCATTTCTACCGCTAGAATGCGGTAGAAATGCATAAAAAGTGAAAATAAAAATAAACAGAGTAAAAGTTTTTGCAAATAAACGCAAAATGAAAATGCTCTAAAAATTAAAACGAATACATTTATACCTCTAGAATGCGGTACAAATGCGTAAAAAAAGGCTAAAAATGTAAAAGAGCAAAAGTTTAAAACAAAATGAAAGTGCACGAAAAATTAAAATGAATATATTTTCATTCCTATAATTTGATAAAAACGCTAAAAAAGTGTAAATAAAGTAAAAAAAGGAAAACGTTTTACAACTTAAAAAGAAAAATCTAAGTTAAAGAAAAATGAAAGACACTTTAAAACTTTTTTACGGGTTTATAGGAATGAAATAAAAGCTATAAAAATCTAAGTTTAACCAAAACAAAGTAAAAATAACTAAACATAAAAACATGAAAACTATACTCATATACGCACACACCCATTCTAAAAGAACAAAAACTAAGTTAAAACAAGAAAAGAAGATAAGATTGCATAAAGAAAAGTTGCATAAATTGATTCCAAAGCAATAATAAGAGAAGAAAAACAAATTTTATTAACTAAAAACACAGGTTATAAAGACACAAAAATAAAAGCTAAGGAGTGGGGGGAGAAAATATCCCTTACATAACTTTGGAAGCATCCATGCAGCGTTTCCCCTATACAAAATGGATCCAAAAGGGGAACAAGAACTCAAGCAGAACAAAACTATTTATAGGCAGAAAATTTACAAGCACATGCTCTCTGACACGTGCGTGTCAAGGGGCGTGTCGACACTATTCATGATGGCGGCCGTCGATTAAACATCAAAGTGGACTTCGGGCTGGACACGTGTCAGTCTCGCGTTGGTCATTCCCCCGGTCACGGGCGTGACGGTGTGCGTGTGAAGGAGGTGGATCTGGGCACGGGTCGCGCGGAAAGTCGTCGCGCGGATCTTGTCGGCCAGGTGGAGATGTCACGCCCCAGGTCACGGGCGTGACTCTGGGCGTGTCGGTTGGTGTCGACACTCGATAAATGTCGAGCGGAAAATGTTGAGTTGAAAATCATCGAGTGGGAAGAGGTGTCACGCCCTAGGTCACTGGCGTGACTCTGGGCGTGTCGAGGAGGTCGACGAACGTCGAGCTGAAAATGTCGAGCGGGTGGAGACGGGTTGGGTCACGCCCTGTGTCGGGTGACGCGGGCGTATCGCCGGGCATGTCAAGCTTTTCTCTTCAAAATTTGCCGATTGACGGGATTTTGACGTGTCACGCCCCGGTCACGGGCGTGACCAGTAAGTCACGGGCGTGACTTGTAAATTTTTGCAGATTTTGATTTTTTCCTGAAAAATAAAATAAAACAAGTTAGTATAATATTTACAAAAATAGGAGCATTTTATTGAATAAAAATAAGTAAAAATGGCAAAAATAAATGAAAATAACTAAATTAATGTACAGAAAAATAGGTATATTTATAATTCATCAAATACCCTCATAGTTAAGCTTTTGCTATTCTAGAGCAAAAGTTGGAGATGAACTTATAAGGAATAAAAGAAATCCTAAGTTTAGCTACCGCTTGAATTAATTAAAAGTAAGATCAAAATAAATATCCGGGGTTAAAGAATTAAATCCTAATTTATGAAATGTTATGAATAGAGGAAGAGTTTCAAAAAGACTTCTAGATAAAATAAAATAGAAAGCAAAAATTTATTTTTGTTAGTTTAACAAAGATGGATGTGATTTATATAAAAAACTTTAGCTTAAAAGAAGTTAAAGGAAATAATGCAATTTAAAAGTTATGCTATCAAAAAATTTTAAATTAATTCTAGAATCATTGAAATAGGCTAAGTGGTTTGGTGGTTTATTAAGAAGGCTTGAATATTGAGGTGAGGTAATTTTTTCTCAAACATCCAATTTTTTTTTTGATAGTTAGGAAAATGAAATCTTATTTTTTTTAACACATAATAATTTTTTTTCTTACTTCATAAATTATAAAAAACCCAATGTATATGTGTAGGAGTAATGAATTTTATCCTCTTATTCCATAACATATAATCTTTTTAAATATTGGGTGCCTATGTTTACGGAATGAAATTTTATTCCCATTGACATAAGATCTTTTTAAGGGATCGGGGTAAACATGTCAAGTAAGACATGAAAAAAATGGAAGTGGGTTTATTTTTTCAAAAAGAAAACTAGATTTTAATAAAAAAATTTTGAGAGCAACCTTTTTAAAATGAACGTTCCAATGTTTCTAAAAGCAAAGAGTAGAAATAATTGAAATCCATGGATGTTATTTTCTAACATAAAAAATGAGATTCTATTTATAAAATTAGAAGTGGTGGTGAAAAATAAGTTCCCTATTATAAGGATAAGACATAAAAAATTCTTTAAAACTTAACCCTAGACACTTAAATCTATCGAACTTTAATTAATAAACGAATAGTAAGCAAAGAATTAAAAGAATTCGCTCATAAATTAACTCAAAACAAGATTTTTGGAAAGCAAAAGGTTTAAGATAATGACATATTTGATTTATTTTGTTACATAAATAACAAAACATATTTTTGATTTTTTAGGGATTTTATCATCATTTTTTTGTGTTTTAATTATTATCTTTTTAGGATTTTTAGAGTTATTTTCTTTTTTTGGTTTTAATAATTTTTTTGTTTGATTTTTTTTTGTTTTTTGTTTTTTGATAAGTTATTTACAAGAAATAGGAAAGAAAGAAGTGCTATTTACAAAGAAGATAGTGGGGAAAGAGAGATTTTTTACAAAAAAAGTACAAAGTAAAAACTCGAATGCAGCCCGCGAACAGACACTTATTGAGGTGGTTGGTTCGATGAGTCGAACGCCGCGGGTAGGCAAAATGCGAGTTTTTACGAAAAAGAAGAGGGGGGGGGAGAGAGATTTAGTTTAGTTTTTTTTGAAAAATATTTACAAAGTAAAATGAAATTTTTTTTGAATTTTTTGATGTTTTATAAGTTTTTTTTTGTGATTTTTGTTTGTGTTTTATGATTTTTTTTAGTTTTTTTGATTATATAAAGTAAGGAAATTTTTTTTATGTTTTAAGTTTTGCAATTTTTTTTGTATTTTTGATGAGTACAGAATAAAAAATGCAGTATAGGAAAATACCCCCATACTTAAACCCAACATTGTCCCCAATGTTGCAGTCTAAGTATGCGGAACGATCAATATACAAAAGAGAATATGCGCAAAAACAAAAATAAAAAAAGAGGGTATAAGCTTCCCTTAGACGAGTGCGGGAGGCCCGGGTTGAAACCCTGCATTAGGCAGAGGAAAAAAAAGAAAAAAAAAGCAAAAAGATAACATAAAAACAAAAAAAGATACACTCGGCTAAAAATGGGTTGTGGGCGGTAGGGGGTGACAAGTGCGTGGGACTCGAAGCTGACGTCTTAGCTTATGAGTGCAACAAAAATGCACTCCCCTATCACGCACAAGAGTGAGAAGCGCGCCGAATCAAAATAAATCAAAATAAAATAAGTTAAATTAAATTAAACAAAATATATACATTGTTTTTTTTTGGTTTTTTTAAAATCAAATTATTATATATATTTTTTGTGTTTTTAAGTAAATTTTTAGTTTTTAGTTTGTTTGCTTCTTTTTTTTCATAATGAATATATATATATATATATATATATATATATATATATATATATATATATATATATATATATATATATATATATATATTTGTTAAGTTTTTTCATTTTTTAGATATTTTTAGTTGTTGTTTTTTTTAGTTTTATATAGTTTTTTTTGTTTTTTTTCAAATTTTTAGTTTTATAGGTTTTTCAAATTTTTTAGTTTTATAAGGTTTTCAAATTTTTAGTTTATAAGTTTTGTAAGTTTTTTTTAAAGTTATTATTAGTATTATTATTATTATTATTAGTAATTTTTTTTTGTTGGTTAACCATATATTTTTATAAATATAGATATAGGTAAAATTAATTGAACTCCAGGGTTTAAAATAACGACTCGAAAAATTCCCCGGCAACGGCGCCAAAAACTTGATGGGTGTTAAAACTCCAAAAATATTTACGGTCACGCGGCGACCCGACGGTTTTATTTAAGTAAAGCGGAAGTGTTTTTTTATTTAGAAAACGGGGCGCGCGTATTTATTTATTTGGACATAAAATGGGTTAGATCGAGTTTTAACGAAAGGAGGCAAGTGCACTTATCGTGAGTAGTACAGGATATTCCGGGTGGAATATCGAGGTCGTATTGTTCTCGGGACCGGTTCGATTATTTCTACTCTTCCCTGGAGGAGACTATTATTTTACCGATAATTAACTTGTCGGGTTATATTTTATATATAATAAAAATGACATAAAAAAAAGAAAGAAAACGAAAACAAATAAGAAAGCATGAAGGTGGTGCCGATGAAGAGCTTAGCTCGATGACACCGAAAAGAATTTGAACTAAAATATACTTTAAATAAAAAGAGCTCCTAGGTTTCTAATTAATTAAGGCGGAGACTTGGCCGTGGAGGTTCCACTAGAATAAGCTCACTTATCTCTAGGACTATCGCTCACCTGAACGCTAAGATTATTCGACCGAACGTTAGTCCGATGAAGGATTCCTCTTAACGCCCGCATTACGCTAAGAACCCCGCTATTGGGTGGTGAACACAATCCGATAGAGTTGGCGCGCCTCCTCTCTCGAGGGTTAGTGCGGAACTCTCTTTGCCAAGGGGTGATCTGTCCATACGCACGGCCTCTCGGCGAGCGTATGGAAAATGAAAATAGGGCCCACACATCGATATGTGGTCCTACGTGTCGTTAACCCCGGGCAAACCTTAAGTACTTTAATTAATTAGAAAAATGAGACCTTTAATTATTTTAAGCTATTTTATTTGTCCCAATGCTCTTCGATACTGAGGGCTAAGAACAGTTAGCCACTCATCGGAATGGGGATGGCTTGCGAGGAAAGCAGAAAATAAAGCAGAAAAGGAAAGCAGTAAATGAAAGCGATAAAAGAAAGCTGTAAAGGAAAGCAAAAAATTACAAGTCCTACTCAAACGAGTAGGACTGAAGAAAGCAGTAAATTGCGAGTCCCGGCACAAATGCATGGGCAGGAGAAAGAAAGCAGGTTCTACTCAAATGAGTAGGACAAAATAAATACAACGCACACACATGCTCTTCATAAAGTAAAACTCACACACGCACTCTCTCGACATAAAGTAAACACACACACACACTCGACATAAATGAAAATGCCCGCACACTGCAGGAAAGTAAACACACTCCACACACTCTACTGAAATGTAATAAAAGCATTGCGCCATTTAACTCTTAACGAGTAGGCGGAAATAAATGCGCACGCGTAAAAAATTGCAAAAAACTAAGTTATCTGAAAATTAAAATGACTGCATTTCTACCTCTAGAATGCAGTAGAAATGCATAAAAAGTGAAAATAAAATTAAACGGAGCAAAAGTTTTTGCAAATAAACGCAAAATGAAAATGCTCTAAAAATTAAAACGAATACATTTATAATGCTAGACTGCGGTAAAAATGCGTAAAAAGAAGGCTAAAAATTTAAAAGAGCAAAAGTTTAAAACAAAATGAAAGTGCACGAAAAATTAAAATGACTATATTTTCATTCTTATAACTTGATAAAAACGCTAAAAAAGTGTAAATAAAGTAAAAAACAAGAAAAAGTTTTACAACCTAAAAAGAAAAATCTAAGTTAAAGAAAAATGAATGACACTTTAAAACGTTTTTACGGGTTTATAGGAATGAAATAAAAGCTATAAAAAATCTAAGTTTAACTAAAACAAAGTAAAAATAACTAAACATAAAAACATGAAAACTATACTCATACACTCACACACCCATTCTAAAAGAACAAAAACTAAGTTAAAACAAGAAAAGAAGATAAGATTGCATAAAGAAGAGTTGCATAAATCCATTCCAAAACTATAATAAGAGAAGAAAAACAAATTTTATTAACTAAAAACATGGGTTACAAAGACACCAAAATAAAAGCTAAGGAGTGGGGGAGAAAATATCCCTTACATAACTTTGGAAGCATCCAGGCAGCATTTCCCCTATACAAAATGGATCCAAAAGGGGAACAAGAACTCAAGCAGAACACAGCTATTTATAGGCAGAAAATTAACAAGCACGCGCCCTCTGACACGGGCGTGTCAGGGGGCGTGTCGACACTATTCATGATGGCGGCCGTCGATTTGACATCAAAGTGGACTTCAGGCTGGACACATGTCGGTCTCGCGTTGGTCATGCCCCCGGTCACGGGCATGACGGTGGGCGTGTCAAGGAGGTAGATCTGGGCGCGGGTCGCGCCGAAAGTCATCGCGCAGGTCTTGTCAGCCAGGTGGAGATGTCACGCCCCAGATCACGGGCGTGACTCTGCGCGTGTCGGTTGGTGTCGACACTCGACAAACATTGAGCGGAAAATGTCGAGTTGAAAATCGTCGAGCGGGAAGAGGTGTCACGCCCCAGGTCACGGGCGTGACTCTGGGCGTATCGAGGAGGTCGACGAACGTCGAGCTGAAAACATCGAGCGGGTGGACACGGGTTGGGTCACGCCCTGTGTCGGGTGACGCGGGCGTGTCGCCGGGCGTGTCAAGCTTTTCTCTTCAAAATTTGCTGATTGGCGGGATTTTGACGTGTCACGCCCTGGTCACGGGTGTGACCAGTAAGTCACGGGCGTGACTTGTAAATTTTTGCAGATTTTGATTTTTTCCTGAAAAATAAAATAAAACAAGTTAGTATAATATTTACAAAAATAAGAGCATTTTATTGAATAAAAATAAGTAAAAATGACAAAAATAAATGAAAACAACTAAATTAATGTACAGAAAAATAGGTATATTTACAATTCATCAGATACCCTAAGACCCTAGTGTAAGCCTTAGGGTTGAGGTTTTGAGCCTATTGAAGGACATGAGATCAAATGTCATTGGATTGTCTTAGAACTTGGTTGTTGAATTCTTAGAGTGAAAATAAGTTCTCATAAATGGTTTTAGGATTTTTAGGAACTTATACCTTTTTTTAAAATAGTCATGGATAGATTAGGATACTTTGATTTAATATTTATGTACATGCTTAAATGACATTGGATGCTCATTAAAGTTATGCAGTATACTTATTTAGATGAAGTTATTCCTTAGAAAGTTTATTGTGAATTTTGGATTGATGATAATTTTAAAACTTCATTCACAAATCCTAAGTTTGATTCAATCACAAAATAATTATTTTAGAGTTATTTTCTTACTGTAAAATTATGAAACTTAGTTAGGGAGCATTTGAGGACATTTTCATGCTTTGTGAATTTTTATAAAAATATTGGAAGAATTTTCATATAAGATCCTTCACAAGTGCCCATTTTTGAATATCTTTAAATAATTCATCTATGTGACTAATTGGAATTAGAAAAATTATAATTCTTGGTTAGTAGCCTTTTTTATTCATATTTATCATCTAGTAATTTTCTCATAATTTTTGGATGGCTGATTCTAATTTTCCCCTAATTAAATTAATATTGTGCTTGTTTGTTCCATAATATGTTGAAGGTCAAATCCACCTCGGAAAATACATCTCAGGGGGTTCAAAGCTGCTAAACAACCTTCCACAAGTCTTCTCATTTGACTTGAGAAAGAGAAGACCTCATCACCCTCTCACTCCACCTCTGTACAGGGTTTTAATTCCCTTCAAAATTATTCTGGTTGCAAGTCTCCCACCAAAAGACTTGAGGGTTTGGTTTTTGGGAACCTGATCAAAACCCCATTGGTGCCGAGACACCTGATCAACCCCTTCCTGCAGTGGATTCCTACCAGGGTGGTAGAAGAGTGGACTACCCAGATTTGGGGAACCACTATAAAATTCTTGTGTCGTCTGGTTGCTTTCCTTTCCTTTTGTTTTCTGGCCTTGCTCTGTGATTGTGCTGTGATTAGTCCATTGCTGTTTTTGTGTTTATTGTATTTGCTGCACACACACACACATCTAAAATACAACAGCAGTTGTAAAAGTTTTAAAATCACCATATACTCTATTCACCCCCCCTCTAGAGTATATCAGATCTAGCTACACTTTCAATTGGTATCAGAGCCAGGTTGGTTAAACATACCATACCTGATTGGTTGTGCAGGCTAACACCTGAACCCAAAGATCCCTTAGTTAGATCTCCTTGTTTTTATTCTGGTATTAGATTTTGTTCTCACAGACATGGCCCAAAACAAGGATTATATAAGCATCAGACCTCCAGTATGCAATCTTAACAAGTTTGCCATCTGGAAGGCAAGAATTAGATTATATATGAACTCCATTGATGATGATATTTTTTCTGTCATTTCAACAGGTGTTCCTCCAGCTCCTACAACTTTTGCCAGCACATCAACTAATCTGAGTGCAGTACCACCTCCAGACAATACTGAAGCCTACAAGAAAGCCAAGATGGCTGATGCAAAGGCTATGAATATTCTGGCCCAAACAATGTCAGATGACATTTTTCAGAAGGTGGCTGAGTGCACCTCAGCCAAGGCCATTTGGGACTCTCTCAATCAAATGGTAGCAGGATCAGCTGATGAAAGAAAGGATAGGAGATCCAGTCTCATTTCTCTCTATGAGAATTTCAAAAAGGATGAGACAGAATCAGTGGCTGAGATGTACAATAGATTAAGTTCAATCATTAGTGAACTCAAGACTCTTGACAAGGACATCACCTTAACTGAGGTGAATGACAAGATATTGATGTGTTTCCCCAGTTCATGGGACTCTAGAATCTGGCCAATCAAAGAAGCCAGAAGCCTCAATGAGATCTCAACAGAATCTCTGCTAGGCAAGCTGAAGTCATATGAGCAGCTTGTCAAATCAAGAGAGGCAGCAGAACATAAGGCAACTACCCCAGTTAGGAAGGAGCACAGCTTGGCCCTCAAAGCTTCTGAAGACAGTGAAACATCTACCTCCAATGAAGAGTTAATGAGCCTATTTGCCAAAAGATTCTACAAAATGGCAAGAAAGGACTTTAGAAGAAAATCATCCAGGCAGGATGATAAACCCAAATATGACAAGACACCAACTAAGGAGGTTGTGTGTTTTGGATGCAGAAAGCCAGGGCACTATATTTCAGAATGCCCAGAGAATCAGAAAAAGGACAAGGGCAGGGACAAGGATTCCAGAAGAAAACAAAGCAGCAGACCCTCCTCCAACAAGTATAAAAGGAAGGACAAAGGATTTGTTGCTGAGTCCTGGAGTGACACAGAAGAGGAAACATCCTCCTCCAGCTCCAGTGAAGAAGAGGAAGAAGCCAGATCCAAGGAGGTGTGCCTAATGGCAATAGATGCCTCCAGAAGCATCTGTGGATTAGAGGAGGACTCTGAAGATGAAGGTGCCTCAGACTCAGAGGCTGATCAGGTGATCTCTAGTTTTGATTTCAATTCTGACTTGTTTAAAGTAGAATTTAAAACTATGTGCATGGATTTAATAAACTCAGAGAAAGAAATAAAAACCCTGAGGACTAGACTAGAAAATCTTGAATCTGTCAGCACAGAAAGCAAAAAACTAACTGACCAATTGACTCTAGCTAATGAACAGATAATCGAGTTAAAATCTGAATTATGTGAGGCAAAACAACTTGAGCAATCTCTCAATGGGAGAAGCCTCAAGCTGATGGATATCACAAGCACAGTAAATGCCAGATTAAATGGCAGGCTGGGCTTGGGGTGCTTCATCAGGTTTACCCCCCCATAATAAAGAAGAATATACTTTCCACTCCCATAAAGTTTATCACTGCTAAAGGTAAAGAGAAACTAACTGAAAAACCCAGACCAGAAAACAAGTCAAATCCCCTAGACAATAGCAACAGAAAACAGAAGAAAGCTGTTAAAAACCAAGTTCAGCAGAATTCGTCGAACTTAGATCGACGAAATCCTGCAAGATCGTCGAACCCCGATCGACGAACGTTGAACGCAAACTTCAGAAATAATTATTCGTCTTACTGCGATCGACGAACTGTGTATGGTTCGTCGAGCAGAGGTCGACGAACGTGGGACTCAGAAGATGACCATGGTCATTCTCTGAGTGGAGGTCGGCGATCTCATCCCCATTTGTCGAATGCTGGTCGACAAACTTACAATAATTCATCGATCCCAGAACGACCAAATATAAATAATTTCTCCTATAGAAATGTTAAAACAGCTAACAAGATATTTAACCCAGTAGCTGATTGGATAATTCCACCTAGGAGATATCACCCTCTAGGGTATAAGTCTCAACCTACATTATTAGTCATTTCTAGTTTTTCTTTTCAACCAAACCAATGACCCAAGATAACCTGGGTCAAGAACAATTGAGCTTTATTATTTGATGCAGGTACATGTGAAGAACTGTCCAAGGCTAAGTCAGACATGGTACCTGGACAGTGGCTGCTCCAAGCACATGACTGGCAGCAAAGCAAATCTCTCCAACTATAAGTCCAAGCTAGGACCAAAGGTGATATTTGGAGACTCAAAGAGTGGTCAGTCAGAAGGATATGGAAGAGTAAGCATTGGAGCAGTGACCTTCAAAAATGTGACATATGTAAGAGGACTTAAACATAACCTTATATCCATAAGTCAATTATGTGATGAAGGTTATCAGGTACATTTCAACTCTACCTCTTGTTCTATTATAAATGATAAAAACCAAACTGTTTTAATTGGACTTAGACAAGGAAACATATATTTAGTAGATTTCATTTCTGCCACAACTGATATTTGTTTACTCAATATCACTAGTAACCAAAATGAGCTATGACACAAAAGGCTAGGACATGTAAACCTTAAGAACATATCTAGGTTATCTAAAGACAACCTTGTTAGAGGTTTACCTTCTGGCCCCTACAAGAAGGAAAGCCTATGCAGGGCTTGTCAACTAGGCAAGCAAACTAAAACTAGCTTCAAATCCATTAATAAAAGTGATTCACCTAGGATATTGTATCTGCTTCATGTGGATCTTTTTGGACCCATTGCAGTATAAAGCCTAGGAGGGAAGTCTTACACCTTAGTTATTGTTGATGATTTTTCCAGATTCAGTTGGGTAGCCTTCCAGAGAGCTAAGTCAGATACATTCAAAGTTCTTTTAGATTTTCTCAGGACCATACAGATTGAGTTCTCTACTCATGTTGCATTGATCAGAAGTGATCATGGCACAGAGTTTGAGTCTCTTCTTATGCATGAGTTTTGTGAGAAGGAAGGTATCAGACAGTGCTTCTCAGCTCCTAGAACTCCCCAACAAAATGGGGTAGCTGAATGGAAAAATAGGACACTCATTGAAGCTGCAGGAACATTGTTAGCAGATGCCTACATGCCTCTATCCTTTTGGGCAGAAGCTGTAAACATAGCTAACTATGTCCTGAACAGATGTCTTATACATAAACTAAAACACAAGACCCCCTATGAATTACTTAAAGAAAAGAAACCTAAAATCACTTACTTTAAAGTTTTTGGTTGCATATGTTACATCCACACTAATAATAAAAGATACATCAGAAAATTTGAGGCTAAGGCTGAAGAAGGGATTTTTCTAGGATATTCCCAAGTAAGCAAGGCCTATAGGGTTTTCAACAAATCATACCTTAAAATTGAAGAATCTGTCCATGTGTCTTTTGATGAAGCTAACATGTCTTATAAGGAGAAATACATTTCTACCAATAGTCCTTTGCAGGTTTCACCAATATGTGAGTCTATGGATGGACTAAACCTTACCCAAGAGGTTCCAAATCATCCCACTCCACAGGCTGCTGAAGATAGTGAAGAAGAAATCCAAGAGGAAGTAACTGAACTTCCATCAACAGCCAGTACCATTCCTCAAGAGGAATTATTTGCAGAAGTTGTTGCTCAACCAACTCCACCAACTGATCTTGTCACACTTAGAGATCACCCCAGATCTCAAGTGATTGGGGACATTTCAGTTGGTGTACAGACAAGACATCATCTCAATCAAGACTTGATGCATGCCTGTTTTCTCTCTCAAATTGAACCTCTCACCATCCATGAAGCTGAGCAAGATCCCCACTGGATTCTTGCAATGCAAGAGGAACTAGATCAATTTGAGAGATGTAGAGTTTGGGATTTGGTTCCAAGACCCCATAACTACCCAGTTATTGGAACCAAATGGGTCTATAGGAACAAATTAGATGCACAAGGGAACATAGTAAGGAACAAGGCTAGACTGGTTGCCAAAGGATATATGCAAGAAGAAGGAATAGACTATGACCAAACCTTTGCCCCTGTTGCAAGGTTCGAGGCCATTAGAATATTCCTAGCCTATGCAGCATACAAAAAGTTCAAGGTATTCCAGATGGATGTTAAGAGTGCCTTTCTGAATGGTGTACTTCAAGAAGAGGTTTATGTAGAACAACCTCCAGGTTTTATCTCTCTAACTCAACCCTCTTATGTTTACATATTGCATAAAGCTCTCTATGGTTTAAAGCAAGCTCCAAGAGCTTGGTATGAGACCCTAGCTAGCTTTCTTTTAGAGCATAAATTTACAAGAGGAACCATAGATAAAACCCTTTTCACTAGACATCATAAGGACCAAATCTTATTGGTACAAATATATGTGGATGACATTATTTTTGGGTCTACTGATCCCAAATTGTGCCAGAGGTTTGCTGACCTCATGAATTCCAAATTTGAGATGAGTAGCATGGGTGAGCTTTCCTACTTCCTTGGTCTCCAAGTGAAGCAGCTCCCTGATGGTATCTTCCTCTCCCAATCTAAGTATGCTAAAGAGCTCATTAAAAAGTTTGGGATGGGTGATGCCTCAGGAATGAAAACACCTATGGCTACAAATGCTGTTGTGGATTCTGATGCAGCAGGGAAAACTGTAGATCAGAAACATTATAGGACAATTGTTGGATCCCTATTATACTTAACAGCCAGCATGCCTGACATAATGTTTGCCACATGTCTTTGTGCTAGATTCCAAGTGAATCCTAAAGAATCTCATCTTATTTTTCTAAAAAGGATTTTGAGATATATAAAGAGTTGTCCTAGTTTAGGACTCTGGTATCCTGCAGAGTCAGAATTTGAGTTAACTGGATACTCAGATGCTGACTATGCTGGATGTAGAGTGGACAGGAAAAGTACCTCTGGAACTTGCCAGTTCCTAGGTATGAGACTTGTCTCTTGGTTTTGCAAAAAGCAGACATCTATGTCTACATCAACTGCTGAGGCAGAGTATATGGCTGCTGGCAGCTGCTGTTCACAGATGCTATGGATACAAAACCAACTCCTAGATTATGGTATCAACTTAAATAATTCAACATTATTTTGTGATAATACAAGTGCTATTGCTATAGCTCAGAATCCAGTTCATCATTCTAGGACTAAACATATTGAAATAAGACATCATTTCATTAGAGATAATGTGGACAAAAAGAAAATTAACTTGATCCACATTCCTACTGATCTACAGAGAGCAGATATCTTCACCAAGCCTTTGGATGAGAAAACCCATCTGTTCTTTATAAATCAACTGGGAATGATTGATGGAGAAGAGTTAAATTAATTTCTGTCTGCATTCAACGAATTTTCCAGAGTTCGTCGAAGGGAGTTCGACGAATTAGGGAAAGTTCGAGAGATTCTCGTCGAACGGAGATCGATGAATTCTCTGTGTGGAAACAATTTTCGTCGACCGGAGATCGACGAACCTTGTTTCAGAAACCATTTCGTCGACCAGAGTTCGACGAACTGTTTTCAATTCTTCTGAATGGGTTCGACGAACTACTCTCCTATACCTTATTTCGTCGATCTCAGTTCGAAGATCTGTTCTTTCTCGTGGAACGGAGCTTGTCGACTCATATTCTGAAAATCCTATATCTAGGTTTTTCTTCCACCTCCGTCCTGTGCTTTCAGTTCCTTTGCTCTTGATCGCCATTTTCTCTGTAATTTTCTTTGCAGGTCATCAATGGTGATTCCTCCAGGAGCACTAGCAGCGATGAAGTTTGATGCAGCTTTCTCAATGGACTTTGAGTCCTTCCAGCATTCCGATCCAATTTTTCTGTATATCCTTGAATTACTGGAAGAACTGCATCTCAAGGACTTCATGACACACAACATCAAGCTACACTCAACAGAGATAAGAGAATGGGTGTATACTGCCATAGTTTCTGAAGATGGAAATCTGACAGGAACTATTGGAAACACTGTCGTTTCCCTGTCCCCAGCAGTACTCTCTGAAATTTTTGGTCTGATCAATGGGGAAGACAACTTGGAAATGGACGCTGAGGAATATGTTGATATGCTGAAAGTCATGGGGTTCTCCGGCAACAACCCTAATAAGCTTCTGAAGAAACAACTGTCCGCCGCTTATCAATTTTTGGCTGACATTGTAGGGAAAATTCTGTTGGGCAAGCACTCGGCACACGACTACATCACTCGCCATCAATTCCTAATCATGTGCGCAGTACTCAACAAGCGTCAGGTTGATTGGGGCATGGTTTTCTTTGACCTTATCAAGAAAAGAACTAGCAAGAAGGAAGTCTGCTACGACAGAATCCTGGGGATTTTCCTCCAGGAAAAGGCCAGTGAATGTTTGGTCTCCCCGACCATATTCATCAATGCCAGCAAGCGCCTCACCTGCACTTTGTTTAGCAGATGGGAGAGGACAATCTCCAAACCCTCCAAGGGTTCCTCCTCCTCCATCAATGCTTCTGAGAGCACCAGGACCGTCAAGGTCACTCCCCACCCTGACTCTGAAGAGGTCATTCCCCCTACCAAGTCTCTTCCCACTCCTCCTGCACCTCAATTGACTCCACCCCAACATCAATCTCCACCGCCTGATCTTACACATATGCCTACACCTCCAGTTTCCCCCACTGAAACACATATTCCCTCTCCTCCTCAATCCCCTCTTCCACCACACCTTTCCTCTCTTCCATCCTACACCATACCCTCTGAACCACACCCTGTTCTCCCTCCCTTATCCCCTTCACATACTCTTCCTTCCTCCTCTACTACTTTCTCTCCACCTATGGATTCTTCCACCATTCCCACCATCATCTCTCTTCTGACTCCTCTTATCAAATCACTCATCACAGAGGCTATTACACCTCTGGTGAATTCAATTGATTCTTTATCTGCCCAAATCTCAGCCCTCTCTGCTGTCCCCTCTTCATTCAGGGGCCTGGCTCCAGGTTCTCCTGAACCCAGGCAGGGGGAGATGCTCCATGATGAAGCTGGTGAAGTAGCTGTAGAAGTGAATACTGTTGATACAGATACAGATACTATAGATATAGTTGAGTCAGTGCCTGATAATGCACTTGCAGTTACAGATACAGTAATAGATTTTATTCAATTCATGGAGACTGACAGTAGCTTTGATGAGTCAGTAGATTCAATAACAACTGCTGGTGATTTTCTTATAAATCCCACAGTTAATTTATCTGAGATACTTCAGATCTTTGATCCTGTATATATGAAGCTTCCTTCAGTAGAGATTGCTAAGCCATATTTGGCTATTGTCCAGTATACCTCTCCAGCAAATCCAGCAGTTGCCAGGCAACTTTGTGCATCCTTTGCTGCTCCCTCTGCTGTTCCAACTCCTGTGCCTATTCCAGACATCTGTCCTATCCCAGATTTTGTCATGGATGATTATCCCATGCCCGATCTAGATGAGCTCATTCTGGCAGACATTGAGGAAGAGAACAATGCAGCAGATGCAAGTTCTGTCTCTACTGCTGTTGTACCTTCACCCTCTGAACCTTCTATTTCCCCTCAAGAAAAACCTCTTACCATTCCTGATGCCACTCTGAGGAAGCTGAATGCTTTGTATGATAACCATCAGAGCTCAAATTCTAATGATGATTATGATGATGAATCAGATGAGGAGGCTGCTAAAAAGAAAAAGAAGTTGCTCTCTAAGAAATGGAAGGCTCCTCCTCCTCCTGCTCCCAAGCCTAATCCCACTGCAGACACTCCATATTATATTCTGCATAATGTTGCTCCTTACAAAGGGATGCCTGCATGGATGTGGTTATCTAACAACCAGCAAAAAGAGAGGAAGAGGAGTAGGAGATACTCTCCGCCCCCAGTGCATAGATACAAAAAGGATCCTCCTCCTCCTCCTCCTCTAGCAGCAGGTGCCTCTGGCTCAAGCTCTTAGAGATCTGCTCCTATTCAAACCTATCAAAGACAAACAGGGAGATCCTCTGGTAGTAGTCAGCCAAGGCCACCATCTTCAGGCAGTCAACACCATCAACAACAATAGCAGCAGCACCAGGAATCTAAGGAACATGAAGCTGAAAGGCCCTATTCTCCTCCTGAAGATCCAGAAACAGCCAACACAGCCAGAATGGCAAGATTCCAAGAAATCATTGGCTTATCTCTAATCAACAAAGCTAAAGCTGAAGGCAAGGATACAACAGGCTTAACTACTATGTCTCAGTACAGGAGAGATGAACTAAAAAGATTTGGGAAAGCAAACAAGCTACTCAATGTTGATGAATACATGAATCTTCACCCAGAAGCAGTTGTCCCCAGAGCCACTTCACTGAACATCATAGGGGCAGCTGACATGACTATGATCAAGGCCCAAGCTTCAGATCCCAATAGGAAATCATTTTCAAGAAGCCAGGAGATAAAGCAACAGAAGTCAAGCCAAAACAGAAGAAATCAGAGAAGTAATTTTGTGTTTTCTTTTTATTTCTGCTTCTGTTTCATTCTATATTTTGCATTAAAACAAAGCCAGTATGTATATATATATCTGTTGCATGTGTTGTAAATTCTCTGCCAGATATATCTCTTAATTTTGCTTTGTTTTTCTGTTTGTTCTTTGCTTGGAGTTTCTGTTAGTGACCTCACCCAAATAGGGGGAGATTGTTAGATCCCTAGTTGATTTGGGCTAGGTTCACTGACTTAGGATGTGACCCATCATGTATAGTCTGGGTCAAGTTTGTGTCTTAGAGTCTAGGACAGTCCTCCTTCTCAACTTCAGATGGACCAGCCTTCTTCAAGACCATCAGGAACTCCAGATCTATCAGTTTTTCAGACCAAGTGAAATGAATTCGACGTTCGTCGAACTCAGCTCGACGAAGGAAGTTGTGCGCTCGACGATCGTGAGACAATTCGCAGTACTGAGCTCGACGAACTTTGTTCTTTGCTCGACGAACACCAGGTCACAGCTTCTCAGGTCGACGAATGCTAATCTCTACTCGACGATTTTTGTGCTCAGAGAATCTGTGTCGACACTTAGGGCTTGTGTCGACACCAGACGATTTGTGTCGACACCCAGGATTTCAGTCGACACCAATATGTGTCGACACCAAAGGAGTTGTGTCGACACCAAGACCAATCTGTCGACACCAAGACCAATCTGTCGACACCAAAGGAGTTGTGTCGACACCAAGACCAATCTGTCGACACCAGAGGAGTTGTGTCGACACCAGGATCAATCTATCGACACCAATTTGTGTCGACACAGCATTTCAGTAGATGCAGAGTATTTCGTCCAAGTCCAGAACTTTTCTCAGGTCGACGAAGTTTATTCTCAGCTCGACGAATTTGGTTCTCTGCTCAACGAATAATGTTTGTCTGATATTGAAGATTGTCTATTCAACGAATGAAGACTATCAGCTCGACGAACTCAGCTCAGCTCGACGAACTCAGCTCAGCTCCACGAACTCAGCTTAGCTCGACGAACTCTTAACTCTGTTCGACGAATTGTGTTCTTCGGTCGACGATTCCAGACTAGGTCTTCTTCCGTTCCCGTCTCATTCCATGGCGCTGATTCCTGGTCAATTAATGGCAGTTCCTCACAGTATACTACTGTTAGGATGCGCAGTTAATTTAGGATTATTACATGCCGTTTTCCCATGGAAACAGTTGGGGAAATAATTAATTGTTGCTTCCTTTCCAGGCCGTCTGTCATTACTGCTCGACATTCAAAAATTCGAAGGCTCTCCATGACAGAAAAAGAGATACAAAAACCAGAAGAAATACAACAAGAACACAGTACAGAACACCAGACAACAACAAGTAGAATATAGACAGTGATTCAGACAACACAAGAAAAAGAATTCATTCTTGGCCCAGAGAGAATTTGATTTAGAAGAAGAAGAAGAAGAACATTACATCAATATCAAGAGTCTTCTTCATTGGCTTTTACTCAGGAGAACTTCAAAACAATACAGTCATATCATTTGCAAGAAGTTCCTGAAGACTTTCTCTGGACCTGGAATTCTAGGTCTTTGAAGACCTATCACCCTGAAGCAGTGCTCCAGTATTCTTCCTGAACCATTCTACATCTCAGGGGGTGCAAAGCTGCTAAACAACCTTCCACAAGTCTTCTCATTTGACTTGAGAAAGAGAAGACCTCATCACCCTCTCACTCCACCTCTGTACAGGGTTTTAATTCCCTTCAAAATTATTCTGGTTGCAAGTCTCCCACCAAAAGACTTGAGGGTTTGGTTTTTGGGAACCTGATCAAAACCCCATTGGTGCTAGGACACCTGATCAACCCCTTCCTGCAGTGGATTCCTACCAGGGTGGTAGAAGAGTGGACTACCCAAATTTGGGGAACCACTATAAAATTCTTGTGTCATCTGGTTGCTTTCCTTTCCTTTTGTTTTCTGGCCTTGCTCTGTGATTGTGCTGTGATTAGTCCATTGCTATTTTTGTGTTTATTGTATTTGCTGCACACACACACACACATCTAAAATACAACAGCAGTTGTAAAAGTTTTAAAATCACCATATACTCTATTCACCCCCCTCTAGAGTATATCAGATCTAGCTATTCACCCCCCTTTAGGAAGCCCTGCGCCTTAGGCCCAGCAAGGAGTAGCTGTAGGTCACAACGTAGACCCTCATAGACTTTGTTGGTCTTCTGCTCCTCTTCCGTAAACATAACACCAACATAACGACCCAACCGCGTAAACTCGTGGAGATACTCATCCACGCTTCTGCCTCCCTGAGTCAAACCAAGGTACTGATTCTCCATCTCAAGCTTCTGAGCAGAGGGTAGATATCTGACCAAGAACAACCTTGAGAATTCCTCCATAGGCATATCCGTAAGTTTCCTTCCCACTAAGAGGTGAACCTCCAACTCGTCCCACCACAGCCTCGCCTCGCCAGCCAATAGGAAGGTTGCTAAGGTGGTCGCCAGCCAATAGGAAGGTCGTAGAGTGCCAATCCTCAGCTTGAGTTGGCGTTCCAACCCCGTCGAACGTCGGAGGATTAAAGCCCATAACATGCTTGAGCTGCCTCTCCGTAGCTCTCCTTGGTGCTACTTGATCAACTGCCACACATTCTACCACTCCCGGCTCTGCCACCCTAATTGGTTCTTACTCATTAACAGGTGGTGCGTGGTGCACTTGCCCTGCAGGTTGAACATTTATCATAGCAAAGAATGCTTCAGCCACCAATCTAATGGTTTCTGCTGAAGGAGGTGTTGTAGGCACGTCCCTTGGTGTACTACTTTCCGCCGATTGCGGACGTTCTGATTTCCTTGCACCGCTACTAGCTGCCTATAATTGCAAAGATCCTTGATTAAATGACAAAGAGATTGCTACAGTTGTCAATCATTGGAACACTCAGATTCCTTAAAACAAGTGTGTTTTTCATTCCTAAGTGGACATTCATGGGTTTTTTTTGATGTTATAATGATGACGCACATATGTGCTCACCACCCCTTAAAACAATTCGTCCACGAATTCATTTAATTTGACCGAAACCATCGCTTTGGTACCAAATTGTAACACCCCAATCCATCGTATGGCATATAACAGAAGGTTCAGCTAGAATCCGACGCTATATACCACAGACAGTCAGAAGGGTTACTTAAGAATATCAAAACATTCCAACTATGACTACTCGCCCTAACACAGAGCATTCTAGAGGAAGCTTTTAAACAGTTGTCAAGAACCCAAAATTGAATACCAACTATCGTGAATGTCCACAAACTACTATAGGAATGAAACAACAAATACACTGAAAGTACTTGGCCTTATGGCCTTACAAGAGTTTCACTTAACAAAGTAATGTTTTACATACAGCGGCTCGCAGGCCTGCTACACATGACAAAGCAGTAAAAACAACTATTCGCTAGGGCCTTCAAGGGCCAGCTCAGCAACATGGGCTTCAGCTCGCTACTTGGTACTTGGCTCCGCAGCACCTGCAAGCAACATTCCACCGCACGGTGGAAAACAAAGTAACGGTCAGCCAAAGCCGACCAAATTATAACGACCCGCCCCTTACTCGGGATGGCGATGCTCCTTCCCTGCATTTCATTAGCACAACTAAACAATAAAGTACAATCATACTTTGCCATAGGTGTAGGCTCGCAAGGCCAAACACCCCGTGCACTCAGGGCACATTATCAGTGAATCCTGTCAATTTAGTGGCTTCACCACCATCCCCGGGATGGCAACATCGTGAGCATTTTAGCCTTTCTGACCAACATCTAAGGCTCCCGACTATGACAATGACTAGTCCCTCTTTTGGGTCTCTCGCACCGAACCGCATAGCACAGGTCCGATTCCTCTTGCCCGTTACTCACTTCGCCTAGTCACTTTAAGACGTACGTGCGGGCCAAGCTTCTCTCGGATCCCAAACATTCCAAACAACACATAACCCAGTTATGTTCAAGGCTGGCTCCCCGGCCGCCAAGTTAGCAGAATTACATTTTCGCTCAGTTTTCCGGGTGCGCCTTGGAGTTAATCCCCAAGGATCCCTGCTGCAATCTACCACGTAGAAACCCGAAAACACAAAACACAGAGTCTTCTCCAGCAAACCATACAAAATGCAACATCACCGATCCAGACCAACACGTCCGGGTAGGCTTCACACACAATGCCTATGTCCGTACTTCGATTCCGTACTCTATATGCAACACAAGGGGGACTATTCCCGTCAACCCCAAGGAACACCGCACACTCACCGCACACTCACCGCACACCCGCGGGAGAGGGTTTCCTTATGCAAAATAAGGAGAGCTTCACATGCTCAAGTAGAGAATCGTTACCCTTGTAGTATGCTTTTGCGCCATGAAAATCTATACGGATAGAAGGCTTCGAAATGGAATTTCCTCCGCAGATCCGGTCTCGGTTCCCAAATCGGTGCTCCGATGCTCCGCCGGTGGCCGGAATCCTCCTCTATCTTCCTCCTTGCTCTCTCCTCTCACTAACTCCTTAGGAAGAGAATGGTTAAGAGATAATGAGGAATAAAACCTCCATTCCCGGCCTTAACAAAGCAGGGACACATCTGGGCCTTAAGATCTTAATTAAAGAAAACGAACGGCTCAGATCTGCCTAAAATTCCTCAAACCTGGGCCGAACATGGCCTTGCACACGGCCGTTTCCCAGGCCGTGTGCCTCGATTTAGACACGATCGTCAAGCACATAAGAGGACACGGGCCAAGACACGCCCGTGTATCAACCTGACACGCCCGTGTCAGGTCCCGACCTACTCGTGACCTAAGGGCATGTTACCAGTAACCTCCATGCCAACCGTCATGACCCTTGGTGAACACGGGTAGGGACAAGAGTATGCACACGCCCGTGTCACCCCTGACACGCCCGTGTTACCACAGATCAAAGCCGTGTTCCCTTCCGTTTCCTTTTCTGGACACAGCCGACCAACACAAAGAACAACACGACCTTGGACACGCCCGTATCCTAGGTCGTGTACCCCTATACAGGCACCAAAAAATATTCTCGGGACGCGACAAGCTCGATTATGATTTTAGGGGCGTTACATGCATAAGGTGGTGGGTTTTCGTTATTTTACGGTCGTTAACACCGACATCGATATGATGAATCGGTGGGTGTGGTTTACACTTAGCCAACGAAAAGACTGGCGGGTCTGTCAGCATTAGTACGCAGTGGTCTGGTGTGTCTTTCAGAGGCATACATAAGGGCTAGGCCTGGTAGTGTGGATACCCGCCTAGGAGTGGGGTGGCCCAACCCACTATCTACTACAGAGGCTCTTGCGAGTGAAGCTAGCTTCCAAAATCGGGGAACTAAAGTCTGTGTTCATAAAGTCATGTGTGTGTGTTGTACTTGTATGTGCGTAACATTAAATCTGCATAACATAGCATATCATGTCATTATTGCATTTAAAGCCCTACCCCTATCGTATAAATTAGTATGAGACTTTTTATACGATATGCTTTGCAAAACGACCCCTTAATTTATAAGTTTATTTGGACATTCTTATAAATTTAGGTTAACTTTAAATATAGTTTTTTCCCTTTACTTTTCCTTTATTACTTCTCTACTTGTTATAGAACTGCTAGTTTAGACTCTTGTATATGGTATACTATATAAAATGCAAGATTAGACCACCGTCACCTGCTCTTGTGTACTCTCCATCATCATAGCTTTCCTATCATTCCTCTCGCACGGTACCTAGGAGCCACTGTGGGAGGGGTGGGGAAAATCAGGCTTAGTCTTTTGACTAACGGTCGGTGGACCAAACATTTCAGGGGCTCTGGATGGAGACAAGGAGGAGCAGCAGGAGATGAAGCGCCAGCGGAGTGCAGCGCATATGGAGGAGGGCCAGTCTAGTACGGGAGCACAAGCTTCCGGCTCGTGAGTGTTAGTTTTACTTAGCTTCTGCGAGAGTGTTGTAGTGAGGTCATCATGTACCAGACATGAGCCCATGTATATATATACATATATTGTGATTTTTGTGGACTAGACTTGATTGTCATCACTATTGTACTTTTACTTCTTTGGTGATCATTAATGCCGACAAGATCGATGTTTTGTAGTGGCGACCCTCTCGAGTGACGGTGTCACTGCAAAATGACGATTCTGTGCGTGAGACCCGGTAGCGCAAAAAAATGGGATCTTACAAAATGGTATCAGATGAAACCTTGATCCGAAGAAAAGAAGTCCACAAAACCTTTGGCCACCCCACGCGACCTTAGTTTGAGGACAAACTAGCAGCAGGAGTAATGGTGTGCCCATATTGTAAATCACATGCAGTAGTCCACTTTTCAGCTAAATTATGTGTAAACCACCTGACAATTGGCTTTTCCTTGTGTAGCCTGCGACGAACCCTACACCTCAGTAGGGTACACACCAGACACATAACATGGTTCCACCCCCGCCGGCTCCGACTCCGTTCCAACAGACGGAGATGGGACAAACACTGACGACTATTCTGGAGGCCTTCAGGGCTCAACAGGCTCCAGCTCTACAGCCAAATCCCAGGACTAACTGGCTGAGCATCTTTCGGGGGCTTTCTCCTCCATCCTACCTCGGGACGGAGTCAGTAGTCCGTACAGAGGAGTGGCTGGACATTATTTACGAGATGCTGACTGGGATTTGATGCCCGACGGAGGAGGCAGTAGCCTTGGCAATTTCCTGCTTGGAGTCACATGCGAAGAGATGGTGAAAGTCACTGTTAGACACCACCTTCGCTGGAGTGGATTGCGCGGACATTTTGTGGGAGGAGTTCAGAGCAGCTCTATTAGAGAATTTTGTACCATAGTCGGCAAGTATTGAGTTGGATAATAGGTTCCTACAATTGAGGCAGGGCAGCAGGATGGTGTTGGAGTACTACCGGGAGTTCATACATGTAGTCCTCTTTGGGGGCTCATACCAGCTAGGATGACACGGGCTACACGAAGAGGTTCTACAAGGACCTTGATGATGACATGAGGTAGACCCTCCTCTTCATTTCTGATGGGAACTTCGCCATGATCTTAGAGATGGCCAAGAAGTTGGAGGCAGACCAGCTTACAGTCCGGGGCCGGATGAGACCGACTAATGACTAAGTGATCGTATCAGGAGAGACCAGCGAGAGGTTGGCTCATTGGGGAAAGAAGGACTGGGGATCAACCACGCTAGAAAGACATGCAAGAGCAGACGAACCTGATGGTGTTGGCCCCTCAGCCATTACAAATGCGGAAGATACCGAGGCCAGTGGAGGAGGCACCAATGTGCTTTCGGTGCAACCAGCCGGGGCACATTCAGAGGAACTGACCCATAAGGGAAGCACCCCCACCAGCACTTCAGGATGCCCCACCTGCTCGGTAGTTTGGTGGTCGAGGACATAACCGAGGACGTGGATTTCAAGGTGTTGACCATAGGCAGGATAGAGGGCAGGTATATGCCTTAGATCTGGCTCATCCACAGAACTCGGAGCAGGCGATATCATGTATGCCGGTGATTTAAAGTTCCTTTCTTTCATAGAAACTAGATTACATGGATATAGAACTGTAGAATTAGGGAAGAATATGAAACTAGATATCTAAGAGGAAAAATTTAACTAAACTCAGGGGTAGTTATGGTATGCGGCAAGCCTGCCCATACCTTAATCGACATGGGGGCATTGCACAACTTCGTCTCGGAGGACCTTATCAAGGACCTGGAGGGCATCAGATATTACGAGGGAGTCACCTGGAGGGCATTAGATATTACGAGGGAGTCACCAGGATGGTGCATCTCCCCAATTGGGTGGAGGTCCAGTCTACAACAAAATGCCTTCTAAGGGTGACCATTGATGAGTTAACCCTCGAAGCTCCGACGAAGATCCTAAGTTTGCCGGATTTTGATCTGGTTCTGGGAATGTCATGGCTCGCCTGGAATCACGCTCAGATGGATTGCTCAGCGAGGAAGGTCGTACTCAGATACGAGAACACTTATGCGAACTTTGAATGTACTATTTCGCTCTCACGACTTCTACTCTCTTCTATTCAGGCTGTGAAGGCCCATTTGCAGGGAGACGAGGTGTATCCGTTGTTGTTTGAGATGTTCGAGGCTAAGGATTCCATTGCTAGTATCCTATTGGTACGGGTCTTTGCCGATGTATTTCTGGAGAAGTTGTCAGGGTTGCCGCCCCATCGAGAGAATGATTTCCAGATACAGCTCGTGTCGGTGCTAAGACAGTATCCAGAGCCCCATATCGTATGGCCCCAAAGGAATTGGTGGAATTTCGAAGCTAGTTGCAGGAGCTAGTGGAAGCCGGATTTGTTCGGCCAAGCTCTCGACATGGGGAGCTCCGATGCTATTCGTGAAGACGAAGGATGGGACACTCTGACTATGCATTGACTATAGGGAACTAAACAGCCTGACGGTCCAGAACACATATCCTCTGCTGAGGATTGACGAGTTGTTTGACCAGTTAGAGGGAGCTCACTGGTTTTCGAAGCTGGATCTGAGGTAAGGATACTACCAACTACGAATTTAGGAGGAGGACATCCTGAAGACCGCTTTCATCAGTAAATATGGGCTGTATGAGTTCACCGTGATGCCCTTCGGGCTCACGAATGCACCATCCGCATTCATGAGTTTGATGAACCGGGTATTCGAGGTCGATCTGGACATCTTCATCATAATGTTTATTGACGACATCCTCATCTATTTGAGGACCGAGGAGGAGCATTCACGTTATTTGACACTGACCCTGGAGAGGCTCCGGGTGCACAGTTTGTATGCCAAGTTCAACAAGTGCATGTTTTGGATGAAGGAGGTGGCCTTCTTGGGCCATATCATCAGTGGAGCAGGACTGGCAGTGGATTCAGTGAAGGTTCAGGCAGTACGGGATTGGCCACCGCTAAATACGACCTCTGATGTTAGGAGTTTCCTAGGACTTATCGGTTACTACCAGAAGTTAGTAGAGGGATTCTCCTGGATTGCTCTCCCGCTCACATCTCTAACGAAGAAGGAGACTCCATTTGTTTGGACACCACATTGTGGGGCTGCCTTCCTGGAGCTGAAGGGTCAGCTTACCTCGACTCATATCCTTTCCCTTCCATCTGGGAAGGAAGGATATCAGGATACCGATGCGTCATATCAGGGGATGGGTGCCGATCTGATGCAGAACAGGCACATGATTGCATATGCCTCTAGACAGCTGAAAAAACACGAGCAAAATTACCCGGTGCACGACTTGGAGATGGGAGAAGTTATCTTTGCTCTGAAGATTTGGCGGCACTACATCTACAGTATCCACGGTGACATCTTCTCGGACCACAAGAACTTGAAGTACGTGGACACACAGAAACATCTGAACATCCTACAGAGATGTTGGGTAGAGTTTTTGTCAGACTATTAGTACACCATGCACTATCATCCTAGGAAGGAAAATATGGTGGTAGACGCTTTGATCCGGAGAGCCACTACATCAGGAGCAGGGCCTCAGCTGATGGAAATGGAGCTGGTACAGTTGTTGGAGGAGATGTAGATACCTATTGTATCCGAGGATGATCCAGAGATGTATGAGGAGTACCTGACATCTATGATCACCACCGATGACATCTTAGATTGCATCAGGGACGGG
This sequence comes from Platanthera guangdongensis, assembly GCA_039583875.1. NCBI lineage: Eukaryota > Viridiplantae > Streptophyta > Magnoliopsida > Asparagales > Orchidaceae > Platanthera > Platanthera guangdongensis. Next base: position 59,714,308 of record CM077160.1, on the reverse strand, counting down.
CAGAGGCTGGATGCGAGGATGGAGCCAATATTCAGGGCCTTGGAGGAAGGCATGATAATGGATTACTCTCTCAGAGATGGGCTTCTGTGTTTTAGAGGCCGAGTATTCATTCCAGCAGGAGTCCAGATACGAGAGGATAGTATGGCGGAGGCACACAGCCCCCGGTGCTCAGTGCACCCGGGTATAATAAAGATGGCAGCGGATCTGAAGAGGTCTATGTACTGTCAGGGCATGAAGAAGGATATCACATACTTTGTGACGCATTGCGAGGCTTGCCAGCTCGTGAAGGCGGAGTGTAAGAGTCCGACCGGATTATTACAGCCACGTTTGGTGCTAGAGTGGAAGTTCGAGGACATAGCCATGGATTTCATACATGGGCTACTCTGATTGCATGTGGGGAATGATTCAATCTGGGTCATCGTCGACAGGTTGAAGAAGGTGGCCCGATTTCTTCCAGTCAGGAAGGACGCTCCAGTCGGTGATCTGGTGTGAAGATTTGTGGAGTAGTTTGTCCGCTACCATGGAGTGCCCTGGATGATCATATCAGATCGGGATGGACGGTTTATGTCTAGAGAGTGGAGGTCGGTCCAGGCTTACCTAGGGTCCCGGTTGACATTTAGTATAGCCTTCCACCCTCATACGAACGGACAGACGGAGCGTACCAACTCGACACTTGAGGATCTTTTGCGCCTATGCATTTTGGACCGCGAAGAGCCTTGGGAGAGACTGTTGCCACTGATCGAGTTCTCCTACAACAACAATCATTAGTCTAGCATAGGCATGACGTAACACCCCCTATCCGTCGCATAATATATAGCAGTAGGTTCGGCCGGGGCCCGACGCCATATACCACAGACAGACCGGAAGGTTACCCAATGGAAAACAACCAACCAATCCAACGTCCTACACAGAGTATTCTAGCGGAAGCAATTAAAATTGTTGCATGAATAAAGAACCCAACACTAGCATGAATGTCCACTAATACACCAAAAAGGAATGAAGTACAAATACACAAGTACATACCTTATGGCCTTACAATTATTTTCCTCCAATTACATGTTTTCAAACCTCGGCACGCAGTCCGACCATACATGAATAAAAGAAAATCACTCCAAATTAGGCCTTCGAGGGCTGGCTCAGCAACTTGGGCTTTAGCCCGCTATTTTCCGCTCGGCTCCGCATCACCTGCAAGCACAATCCACCGCAACGGTGTCAAATCAAAGCAACGGTCAGCAATGCTGACCAAATTATAACGATCTTGCCCCCAATTCGGGGCGGTGATGCTCCTTCCCTGCACTTTATTAGCACAAACAAGCAGTATATAAATACATTGCATCACATGCGTTGGAGCGCACAACCACACACATTCTTCCTTTGCGCCATGGAAATGTAAGCGGATGAAAAGCACCGCACTCTCCTTGCCTATGTAGATCCGAAGTCGGTTCGCGATTTGGAGCTCTGAAGCTCTGCCGGTGACTGGATCTAAGCTTCTTCTTCGTCCTTTGCTCTCCCCTCTCTCTAGACTTAGAAAGAGAACCACTCAAGTGAAATGAGGGTTTCAAAGGCCCAATCCCGGGTATATCCCAGCAGGAACAACCCCCAACTGCTGTATCCCAAAATAAGTAAACGAATGGTTATGATTCGTAGCTGAAAAGTAAAACCTGGGCTGAACACAGCCTGCGACACGCCCGTGTCCAGGGTCGTGTCCCTCATTCGCCGTCAAAATCAACGCGTTATGAAACTTACACGGGTCCCGACACGCCCGTGTTTAACCTGACACGCCCGTGTTCCAACTGACACAGCCGTGGGGTTGGCCGTGTGCCCCCATCGACATAGCCCTAAAAACAACCCGAGACTCACACGGGTCCTGGACATGCCAGTGTCCTATTTGACACGCCCGTGTCAAACCCAAACATGCCTGGGCTCCATACCGTGTTCTCTGTCTCGACACTTCGTCGAGCGAAGTTCGTCGACCACCCGACACGGCCTTGGACACGCCCGTGTCCTAGGTCATGTTCCCTGTCTCGACACATCGTCGAGTGAAAATGTCGACTCCGCGAGCCGATCGTCGACACGGGCTCGACACGCCCTGAGACACGCCCGTGTCTCTGGCTGTGTTCACTGCTCGACAATCATCGACTCCAAATTTCGTCGACCTCGCGGCCAAATCGTCGACTCGAGCCTGACACGCCCTGGGACACGCCCGTGTCCCAGGCCGTGTGACCCCTGCCAAATTCCAGATTTGGCCCAAAACGCCTCCCGCCGCTCTTTTGAGTTTTGGGGCGTTACAATTATCCCCATCTTAAAAGAATTTCATCCTCAAAATTTCATAAAGGAAAGAAACATAAAACTTAAATCGTACCTGAGTGAAACAACTACGGGTACTCCTCAAGCATAGACTGCTCTCGCTCCCAAGAGGGCTCCCCTCGGCTGCAATTGTCCCAACAGACCTTGGCCATCCTGATCTCTTTATTGCGTAGCCGCTTGACTTCCGAGTCTTCAATACGTACGGGCTTGACCTTTGTCATCAACCCACTATCAACCAGCACTTGATCGACCGCGATCACTTGTTCAGGCTCTTGCACCGCCTTCCGTAGCACCGATATATGGAATACATCATGTAGACCACTAAGCTCCACAGGCAGCTTCAACCGGTACGCTGCTTCACCAATCAACTCCAGAACCTCAAACTGTCCAAGGTACCTCGGGCTTAGCTTCTTCAAGCGCCGCACCCGCGAGACACCCTTGAACGGCTTGATCTTCAAGTACACCCAATCACCAACATCGAACTCCACGTTCCTGTGCTTGGCATTATAGTACTTAGCCTGGCGGTCCTGAGCGATTAGCAACCTCTCCCGAATGGTTCTCACCAAAGAAGTAGCATCCTCCACCTCTAATCGCTTATACAACTTTGATTCAGCCGTTTCCAACCAGGACAACGACGTGTGACATTTTCTACCATAAAGGGACTCGAAGGGAGCCATTTGAATGCTCGCCTGGTAGCTATTGTTGTAAGCGAATTCCACCAAGTATAGGTGATCTTCCCATTGCTTTCCAAAGTCCAGGAAATACATGCGAAGAATATCTTCCATTGTCCTATTGACCCTCTCGGTCTGCCCATCCGTTTGCGGATGAAAGGCTGTGCTAAAACTCATCTTTGTTCCCAACATTGCTGCTCCAGCCTCCAATCATTGGACGTGACCACCCATCTCGGTCACTCACGATGCTGCTGGGCACACCATGAAGCCGTACAATATTATCCACATATAGCTTTGCCAATTTCTCAACCGGATCATCCTTCCTATGCGGAATGAAATACGACACCTTCGTTAGACGATCTACAACCACCCAAATGGCGTCGTTCCACTTTTGCGACCTTGGCAACCCGTGCAAAAAGTCCATAGTAATGTCGTCGAACTTCCACTTAGGAATAGGCAAGGATTTCAAGAATCCTCCCGGATTTTGGCATTCCTCCTTCACCAAGGCGCAAGTTTGACCCTTCACCACATAGAGCGCCACATCCTTTTTCAGTCATGGCCACCAGAACAATTTCTTAACATCGCGGTACATCGTCGTGCTCCCTAGGTGAATTGAGTACTTGGTATGATGCGCCTCGTACAACAATTCCACCTGCAAATTGCCCACGCTTGGGACGCACAGACGACCGTCTTTCCAAAGTAATCCGTCCTCCACAACGAATTGGGAATTTGACCCATCAAGAGCCTTTATCATGAGTTGCTTCATGTGGACATCCATATTCAACGCCTGCCGAATCCAATCAGCCAGGTCATATTGGAGTTCAGTCCAATTCAATCCTGCTTCAGCGCTTGATTGCTTATCAATGCAAAAGATCTCCAACGCCTCTAACTCCCGAACCAACAGCTTGTCATGTACCGACAACCAATTGGCTTGGGCTGGGGCCTGACGACTCAACGCGTCCGCCACCATATTGCCCTTACTAGGCACGTAATGGATCTTGAATGTATAGTCCCCCAGGAACTCCATCCATCTACGCTGCCGCATGTTCAGATCTTTCTGATCAATCAAATACTTCAGACTCTTATGGTCGGTATAGATATCGACCCTTACCCCATATGAGTAGTGCCTCCACAGTTTCAAGGCAAAAATCACGGCCGCTAACTCCAAGTCATGGACCAGATAATTCCTCTCGTGCACTTTCAGTTGTCTCGAGCCATACGCTATAACGCTTACATGTTACAGTAGCACGCAACCCAAACCATTTCCCGAAGAATCGCTATAAATCTCATAACCTTCAGTCCCACTCGGCGAACTCAACACAGGCGCCGTGGTCAACCGACATTTCAACTCCTCAAAAGCTCGCATGCACTCCGGCGTCCAAACGAACTTCTGCTCCTTCCTCGTCAAAGTAGTGAGAGGTAACGCTATCCGCGAGAAGTTCTCTACGAAGCGCCTATAATAGTCGGCAAGCCACAGAAAGCTCCGGACTTCCGCTACCGTAGAAAGCTTAGGCCACTCTCGTATCACAATAATCTTTGCCGGATCCAGTGCAACACCTTCCCCACTCACTATATGACCGAGGAACGGTACTGAGGACAACCAAAACTCGCACTTCGAGAACTTGACGTACAACTGATTCCTCCTTAACGTCACCAAAACCAAATGAAGATGCCTGAAGTGATCTTCCTCACTCTGCGAGTACACCAAAATATCATCGATGAAGACGATTACAAAATGGTCCAAGTACTCCCTGAATGTCCGGTTCATCAAATCCATGAACACTGAAGGCGCATTCGTCGTCCCAAACGGCATGACCATAAACTCGTAATGCCCGTATCTTGTACTGCACGCTGTCATAGGGTTATCACTCTACCTTATCCTCAGCTGATAGTAACCAGACTTGAGATCCAACTTAGAGTACACCGTCGACCCGACCAACTGATCAAAAAGATCATCGATCCTTGAGATTGGGTACTTGTTCTTTTCCGTTAGCTTGTTTAACTCCCGATAATCAATACAAAGTCTCAAGCTCCCGTCCTTCTTCTTTACAAAGAGGACCGACGCGCTCCAAGGTGACAAATTTGGACGCAAAAACCCTTGCTCCAACAAATCTTGAAGTTGCACCTTCAGCTCCGCCATTTCCTTAGGCGCAAGCAGATACGGAGATCGTGACACAGGCTTTGCACTTTGCACTAGCTCAATCATGAAATCTATCTCCTGTTGAGGCGGGGCTCCAGGAAGATCGGCGAGGAACACATCAGGGTACTCAACTACAACTGAAATACTATCCAACATAGGCTTCGGCTTTATAACCTCCAATAGTGTAAAGAACAGCTCTACACCAACACGAACCACCTTCACCACCTGAAAAGCAGATATCAACGTCTTGCTCGATCCCTTTCAAGCCCGTAAAAGTCATCTCACGACCTGTTCCCAACTTGACTTCCTTGCGATTTCGATCAATGTATGCTTGCTGCTCCGAGAGCTAGTCCATACCAAATATCACGTCGAGCTCCCCTAGCGGTAGTAACGACACTTGTAAGTCAAAGTCTTGACTCCCTGACCACACCTAAGCGCAACAGATTCTACCCGCGCGCATTGACCCCCATTGGACCATAACACATCCAATTTGTCTCTTACCATCGAAGGAGGTACTCCGATGCGTAATATAATTCCTAAATAAAGAAATGCGAAGCTTTGTCTACACGAATGGTGCTCTCGCCGGATAAACGAAAATCAGAACAAAGCTTAGCACAGGTAGTTCTAAGCTAACATGCATACGGGCGACAAGTATTTAAGGTTAAACTGCTATAACTTTAAACTATACCTGTCCTCACGACGGCGTGCTTTCTCTCGGACTTTAGGCACCCACGGGCATAATGCCCCGACTCCCCACAGTTGTAACATGTGCCCGGGGTTTGGCCTGTAGATGCCCCCGAAGCACCGAGAGGAGGGGCTAGACCCAAAGTCCTAGCCTTCTTATACCACCTACGATATCCATACTTTGAGGTGTTCGACATTTTGAATGCCATTTCTTTTGCACTAAAGTCCTCAACTGCTCCTGACATAACTTTCTTAGTATTCTGAGCACCATTCCAACACTCTCGGGCAAAGTGCCCTTTCTTTCCACAAGTATGACAAGTGTAAGTAGCTTTGCTAGTCGATGCTGTAGCCCCCTTCTCCAGCATTCTGCTGGATGCAGCTCTTATGGGGCTTGCATAGTTCGATACCATGGTCGCTGGCATCGGGTGAGTCTTCCTCAAGTCTACTTCCAAAGATCTAGCCGACTCCACCAAGGCTCGGAATCCCAATAATTTTGGTCCTAGTAGTAGGATTTGCAGCTTGCCACACAGACCATTATAAAATCTATCGACTATAACCTGCTCGTTCTCCAACTCAAATCATGGGTAGCGGATTATTATAAGAAATGCTTGCAAATATTCGTCAACTGAGTGTGCTCCCTGCACTAAACGCATATTCAGCTGCTGTCCCGATGGTCTACCAAAAGTCATCTGCTCCATCACGCCACCCGGCGTTGAAGCCACAACAGGGGCACAGGGTTGTACATTTCTTCCATGCTGTGCACTCGTCACAGCGAACACCGCTTCAACGATCCTTCTTACAATTTCAGATGAAGGAGGGTTCTCAAACACCTCACCGGGTGCACTGTACTCCTCAGAAACCAGACATTCTGGCGGCCCAACACCACTTCTGGTCACTTATAGTTGTACAAAACACCGTTAAGCGACCAAACAAAATTGCAAAACGCAATTATACGAACACGCAGGTTCCTCAAATACGTGTATTTTTCATTCCTAAGTGGACATTCATGGGTTCTTTTGCTGTTATAACGATGACGCACACACATGTGCCCACAACCCTTAAAAGAATTCGCCCACGAATTCATTTTGAGCCTGACCGAAACCAGTAGTCTGATACCAAATTGTAACACCCCCTATCCGTCGCAAAGCATATAGCAGTAGGTCCGGCCGGGGCCCGACGCCATATACCATAGACAGACCGGAAGGATACCCAATGGAAACTAGCCAACCAATCCGACGTCCTACACAGAGCATTCTAGCAGATGCAATTAAAATTTTTGCATGAATAAAGAACCCAACACTAGCATGAATGTCCACTAATACACCAAAAAGGAATGAAGTACAAATACACAAGTACAGGCCTTATGGCCTTACAATTGTTTTCCTCCAATTACATGTTTTCAAACCTCGGCACGCATGCTGACCATACATGAATAAAAGAAAAACACTCAAAATTAGGCCTTCGAGGGCCAGATCAGCAACTTGGGCTTTAGCCCGCTATTTTTCGCTCGGCTTTGCAGCACCTGCAAGCACAATCCACCGCAACTGTGGCAAATCAAAGCAACGGTCAGCAATGCTGACCAAATTATAACGATCCCGCCCCCAATTCGGGGCGACGATGCTCCTTCCCTGCACTTTATTAGCACAAACAAGCAGTATATAAATACACTGCATCACAGGCATTGGCACGCACGGCCACACGCCCCGTGCTCTCAGGGCACATTCTCGGTGATCACGGTCTAAGGCCACCGACTCACCACCGTCCCCGGGACGGCTATCTCTCGTGAGCATTTGGTCTTTCTGGCCACTGCCTAAGACCCTCCATCTATGCCAAGGTAAGTGCCAAGTAGCTTTAGGTATCTTTAACCGAACTACATAGAGCGGGTACAGTTCCGCCTGGCCCGTTGCTCACACCGCAACGTTAATTTAAAACATATGCGCGGGTCAAACTTTCCCGAGTCCCAAATCGTTTACAAACATCACATAACTCAGTTATGTTCAAGTTGGCTCCCAGGCCCACATGATGGCAGAACCACGCATCCGCCCAATTTTCCGAGTGCACCTTGGAGTTAATCCCCAAGGCTCCCTGTTGCAATCTACCTCGTAGAAAACCCGAAAAAACAAACATTCGCACGGAGACTTCTCCGGCCACTTATGCAATGCAACATCACCGATCCAGACCAACTTGTCCGGGTAGGCTTCACACATCATGCCTATATCCGTTCTCGATTACGGACTCTATATGTACACAACGAGGACTATTCATGTCTACCCGAAGGAACGCCTCAAACTCACCGCAAACTCGCGAGAGCGGGCTTCCCTATGCAAAAGAAGTAGAGCTTCACATGCTCAAGAAGAGAATCGTTACCCTAACGTTCTTCCTTGGCACCATGGAAATGTAAGCAGATGAAAAGCACCGCACTCTCCTTGCCTCCATAGATCCGAAGTCGGTTCGCGATTTGGAGCTCCGAAGATCCGCCGGTGACTGGATCTAGGCTTCTTCTTCCTCCTTTGATCTCCCCTCTCTCTTGACTTAGAAAGAGAAACACTCAAGTGAAATGAGGGTTTCAAAGGCCCAATCCCGGGTATATCCCAGTAGGAACAACCCTCAACTGTTAGATCCCAAAATAATGAAACGAATGGCTACGATTCGTAGCTGAAAAGTAAAACCTGGGCCGAACACGGCCTGCGACACGCTCATGTCCAGGGCCGTGTCCCTCATTCGCCGTCAAAATCAACGCGTTACGAAACTTACACGGGTCCCGACATGCCCGTGTTTAACCTGACACGCCCGTGTTCTAACTGACAAGGCCGTGTGGTTGGCCGTGTGCCCCCATCGACACAACCCCAAAAACAACCCGAGACCCACACGGGTCCTGGACACGCCCGTGTCCTATTTGACATGCCCGTGTCAAACCCAAACATGCCTGGGCTCCAGGCCGTGTTCACTGTCTCGACACTTCGTCGAGCGAAGTTCGTCGACCACCCGACACGGCCTTGGACACGCCCGTATCCTAGGCCGTGTTCCCTGTCTCGATACATCGTCGAGCGAAAATGTCAACTCCCCGGGCCGATCATCGACACGGGCTCGACACGCCCTGAGACACGCCCGTGTCTCAGGCCGGGTTCACTGCTCGATGATCGTCGACTCCAAATTTTGTCGACCTCGCGGCCCAATCTTCGACTCGAGCCTGACATGCCCTGGGACACGCCCGTGTCCCAGGCCGTGTGCCCCCTACCAAATACCAGATTTGGCCCAAAACGCCTCCCGTCGCTCTTTTGAGTTTCGGGGCATTACACATGACCCCTTATGAGGCTTTGTACAGATGGAGGTGTAGGACCCCAATATCCGGGATCCAGGATGAGGACCCAAAGGCACTTAGCTCAGAGTTCGTGGAGGATATAGTTGCTCTAGTGACATTGATCCGAGACAGGATGTTGGAGGCCCATAGTAGACAGGACAAGTACTATGATGTGAAATATCATTAGTTGGAGTTACAGGTGGTAGACTCAGTTTTCTTGAAGATACGACCAATGCATGGAGTCTCACGGGTATGCGGGCAGAAGAAGCTCAGTGCGAGATACATTGGGCCCTACAGAATCCTGGAGTGGATCAACTCCTTGGCTTACAGACTGGAGAAACCACCGGAGCTAGCGGGGTTGCACGACATCAATCTTCCATGTCTCCTCCCTTCTGAGGGCTATACTACAACCAGAGTAGCTAATTTCTACTACAGATGGCCCGGTGGCTTCATATCGACCAATCAGTAAGGAGTCGGTCAAGATCGATGATACATCTATGCGGGTCTTGCGACGCAATAAGGTTACGTTGGTCAAGGTCCTGTGGAGGAATCATGGGCATGAGGAGCACACCTGGGAGCCACAAGACCTGATGCAGCAGAGGTACCCAGATCTCTTTGAGTCAGGTATACCTTCAATCTTCTAGGGATATTACGTGCTTTTACTTCAATAGCAACCCCGTAGGCCTAACTATTGAAGCCAAAATCTGACTTCGACGAAAGCTCGAAATTTGGGGCGTAGCCAACACCTACTCGTCCCAAGCTCTGACCTTCTACTGCTTGTGAAGGACCAAGAACTGACCCAAAAGCCTCAGTAGGGAGGTCCCACCGCTTACCCGGAAGATCTCTGAGAGCTTCCCCTCCAAAGCCAAAACCTGGGCTTGGAGCTCCTCAGAAAGCACAGGAAAACTCTTATAAAATCTTGGGAAAAAAGGTGCTTCTGAAGAACCCATATGGGTCTATTTACATTTTTCTGAGTTTGAACTGCCAATAACCAAACTGAACCGACTTGAAATTACCAAAATACCCTTGGTTGGGTCTCCCAACAACCAAATTCCGCTATTCTGAAGGGTTATATGTAGACCACGGAGGGCAAATGCGTAAAATCACCTAGGGCAAAAAAGGTGAACCGCCTTCCAACTGAACCAGCACTTGGCGAGAGCACCGTCTCACGGGTGAGAGCTCCTACCTATGGGACTCGTCTTGCCTGGCGAGGCTCTTGCCTGAGCCGCTGGGCCCTCTCGCTAGGTCCGTCTCGCCTGTGAAGGCTCTCGCCTGAGCCACTAGGCCATATCGCTGGGTCTGTCTCGCCTGGGAAGGCTCTCGCCCGAGCCACTGGGCCATTCTCGCCCGAATAGCTGGGGCCCTCTTTCCTAGCGAGCCGGCCTTAACCCGACGAGTAGCCCTTTTTTTGGGTCCCGCTCGTCAGTGAATAGGCTTCTGTCAAAGAGTCCATCTTGCCTTACCTTCCCCTCTCTTCGAGCCCGAACTGTTCCTACGAGCCCGCGGTTGTACACAATCCCCGCTCTTTTCTAGATTATTTTAAGCTCGGAAAGAAAGACCAACTGAGGTTCGTGTCATTAAAATGTATTTATGGGCATATTTATGAGGGAATCTTTGGTGTGGCCCCACACCGGAGCCTATAAATATAGGATTCCTACCCCATAAGGGAAATCCTCCCTTTCACTCTTCTCCCTTCCTTGTCCCTGCTGCAATAATGTCCCACAGCCAGAGTTTTCGGGAGCGTCTGACGATGGTGCGTAAGCAGAATAAGGCTAATATGGCCGCCCTAACCAAGACTCTGACTCGTACCCCACCCTCCTTACCGTCCTCTTCGCCTCGTCAGAAGAAGGTAAAGACAGACGACCCTTCCTCCTCGGCTGAGGGGCCATCTCGCGCTGTCCTGGAGACCCGTCCCTCTCCTCCTCCCGCATCTCCTAAAGAGAAGGAGGTGAGTTCTCGCTTTCGCCCCCATCATCTTTTCATCCATCTGCTTATTTATCATTTTGGTTCTTCAGGGAGCCCTTGTGCCTCTATATTGACCAGTCATCCCGCGGAATGACACCGTTGCCCATCGCGAAGAAACTGACTCACCACTGCCTTCTACTCCTCCATCTACTCCCCCTAACGAGAGGCGAGATGACCCCTCTCAGGCCACCGGGACCTCCCTCCATCCTGGTAAAAAACTTTCCCTCTCGCTTCTCTATCCCACTAGATACTCCAACACCCTTCTACGAGAGCCTCTCTCACCCAGTCCCTCCACTATTTGCGTAGGCGCCCAGACCGACTCGCCTGCTGAGGAGCTCTTTAGGTGACTCGCTGTCTCGCCCCCTCCTCCAATAGACGAAATTGAAGACTACCTGGGAGACCCCGCGGACCCGGTGGAGATGAAGCGCAAGACAGCCGAGATGTTCCAGAAACACGCGCGCAATATCAGCAAGCTGGAGCAGGACAGGAAGGCGGCCGATAGGCGAATCAAATGGCTGGAGAATGAATGCACTCTCCTGTCTTCTGAGGTTGACCCTGGGCTAGAGGTTGAGGGGACCGACCCCTAGGCCATTATCAGCGAGGTCGACGCATAGCTCCGTCTCGCGCGTAGTGGGCTTGGCGTCGTTTGCGCCTTCCACTCGCACAATAGGCCCCACTGCGCGGGGGCTCGCGGTGGCCGCTGGAAATGGTTCCCGTATTAAGGACTGCTCTGCTCGACCTGCTTTATTCATTCATCTCGCTCTTTCTTCTTTGTTTTTGTATTTTACCGCTATAATAATTGTGAAATACATTATGCTGCCGTCTCGCCGGCAATGTCTCAGGACATGGTTCTCGCCTTATGCGGGATGGCATGTTTAACTATTTATTACTGCTAGTTTAATTGCTTAATTTTCATTTAATTTCTTTTAAATTAATTATTCCGTCTTGTGATTGTGATGGTCCACGCAAATCGAGGTTTAGGAGAGAGAGTGTGAACCGCCAGCCGGCTCTTCCCCTTCCCCTAAACAATTTCCCGCCGATTTAATCTTTTCACTACATCCGTTATAAATACTCCTGCCCCCTGGAGCAGAAAGATATTTGCGCCTTCATCTCTGCCGCGTCCAAGCTTTTGACCCCCTGCCTCTTCCGTCTCGCCGATCCCTTTCGCCCTTTGATTCCTCTCGCCTCTCCTTCTCTTCTCGCTTTCTTCTCTTCCCTCAACCCTCTTGCCAACATCCGTCTCACTAAAAGATGGGCAAGAAGAAAGTTGAGGAAGGCGAGGGGCGCAACCGCTGTGGGAAGCGGTTTACCAACCATGGCTTCCCTCTCGGCAGGCTTCCTGACGAAGACTACCGCAGATTCATCCGCGAATATATGAAGGAGGGGCTTGAATCGTGGCCTCCAAGGTTGGAGAGGCGATCAATACTTATTACCCGAAAGAACTCGCTTTCCCCATCTCGCACTTCGAGGCGGGGTTAAGGTGACCCCTCTGGCTGGAGGTGAAGCAAGTCCTGAAGTGCTTTGGCGTCGTCCCGGCGCAGCTTAACCCGAATGTTATTTCAGTGTTAATCACTTTCGCCTGCTACATGCGCCAGGAGCGCATTGAGTTCAGCTTGACGGTCTTCTGCAAGTTCTTTATCTACCATGCCAACGCCGACGACGTCTCGTACTTCACCGGGCAAGGGCTCAAGGTGTGCGAGACGCCAAACAAAAATCATCATTGGCTCACCAGATTAGTCTTCATCCGTGGAAACTTTGGGGGCGTCCCGCTCATGCCTGTGTCTCCCGCCGAGATCTTCTAGTGTCCCCGCAGGTGGGCGACACAGACAAGTTGCTGTACGATTTCTTCGTCGGCAAGAACTTTGAGGTCAACTTCCTGAGGTGAGGCCTCAACTCGCTGCCTCCGGTGCTCCCTGACGAAGGTACTCTCACTCTCTTGTCTTATGTTTGATAATTTTTCATCTCGCCATCTCATCACCTCCTTTCCTATTTCTAGGGGAGCGAGTCGTACCAGTCCACCCCCTACAAAAGCAACATCCAACCAAGCAAGGGCCTCAGTCTCGCCAGCGCGGCAGCTGAGGCGGCGAGAGAGTCCTTGGCTCCTGCCCCCCCCGAAGAGACCTGCAGGCGACACGGCCCCCTCTCGCTCCAGCCCTCCCAGAAAAAAGATGAATAAAGCCATGGTCATATCCAAGGGGAAGAAGAAGGCCCCGAAGGAGAAGGAAATATCAGGGTCCTTGAGCCCCATCTCTATAGTGGACTCCCAGTCTCCCCGCACCCCTCCTTCTCATGCCATCTCTCCTGCTCGCGAGACGGCTCTACCCGATCAGCCTGCAGTCACTTCTAATCAGCCTGCCATCGACACCTCTCATGAGCCTGCTTCTCCCAGTCTCCCGGCCCCCTCTTCTCATCCCAACTTCAACCAGGGCCCCACGATCCAAGATGGTGCCGGCGCCCCCGTTCTGGTGTGGGAAAAGGACATCAAACGCGTGTCCATCTCCACCCTCCTTCCTTCTTGGAAAGGGCAGGAGGTTCCCACCAGCCATGCCTTTTCTGTGGGCTATGGCCTTTATGGTGCTCCTGAGGCGGTCTCCCCTGAGAATGAGTTCTCGCGAGACCTCATCCTGAAATCCTCCCATGCCCAACTACGCGCCTTGGAGCTCTCTCATCGCACCGCGCGCCGCCTGATCTATACTAACAAGAAGTGGAAAGATGCCGAGGCGGGCCTGGGGGCAGAGCGAGTGAAATCTGACGACCTCGCGAGAAGACTATCTGACACCGAGACCCTCCTCACAAAAGCCCAGGGTGGCGTGGTAAGCCTTAAAACTTATCCTTGGATTATTCTTCTTAAATACTCTTTACTAATGACTGGGCGTCTTGCAGGATGCCGAGATGGCGAAGCGGATGCACTCGTGCGTGGCAGCCCTGGAGGAGGAGGTTAAGGATTTGAAAGCCTAGAACACTCGCCTTCAGGACAACGCCACATTGTCATCTCGCCGCGAACCCCTCCCAGCCTCTCTGCCTCAATATTCTCTGGATGAAGTTGAGGAGTGGTGCCGAGACGCCAGAATCATGACGGCGGAGATGATACTAAAAATGATGAAGGAGCTGGGGGTCGTGAAGGAGGACTCCGAGACGGTGACCGCTCGTGATCTGGTCCCCCAGCTCTATGGCGAGTATAACGAAGATTACTCTTCCGGCGGGGAGGAATGAACTGCTGCATGCGAGATCCTGGACCCCTCCCCCCTCTTTTTTTGTTGCTACTGTATAACTTAAACTTTTGAGTTTCTTTTTGTGATAAAAAATGTATTGATGACTTGTGATGAATAGATTTTGATCAAATGCACACTCTTGTCATGTTACTTTGTTTTACCTTTTGCGAAACGATCTATTGGCTTGTTTTTGTCTGCGAGACGGTGCTGCCCACCCGTCTCACCACCTAGATTATACTTATTTCAATTTGCTTTATTTTGTTTACTGCGAGACGACACTATGATGCGCTCATGCCCGCGAGACGGTGCTACGTCTTGTCTCGCCACTTCACTGGAGAGTTGACTTTTTTCAGAGCGCGAGTCATCACTTCCCTCATCTTATTTGTGTGTGATATCTAACTGATATAACCCTCTCGCCTCGCCTCAGGGTACTCCCGACGCGAGTGGCTTTCAGTGACGTAACCTGCTCGCCTATTATTAGTCTTAGCCTTCTATCCCGTATGAGTGCCCACTCGCCGTAGGCGATACCATCCACGTAGCTGCCAGCTGCGAGTGCCTCCACTCGCACTGCTCCAGCCTTTTCCTCTCATAATTTGCTTTTCTTGAGTATAAGTAGGATGTTTCTTAAGGAGCTCTCCTCAACCACTCTGCCATCGAGTGAGCTTATAATCCTGCCAGCTTGATGAGAGCCTTGACAGCTGGTCTATCGGTGACCAATCCAGGCTCGGGGTGGTGCAAAAAGTCTCTAAGGACTAAGAACCAAAAACATAGAACCAAGAACCAATCCTCTCCCACACAGGCAAGCTTTCGGGCCTGCTAGCTAATGAGAGCCAGCGCAGCGGGTCTACCTGGGGCCGAGCCGTACTCGGGGTCCCGTATACCCACAGGCGAGCCTTCAGACCTGCGAGCTAATGAGAGCCTGCGCAGCGGGTCTACCTGGTGCCGAGCCAGGTTCAGGGTGGTGCAAGAGTCTCCAAGAGCCAAGAACCAATGCTCTCCCCCACAGGCAAGCCTTCAGACCTGCCAGCTAATGAGAGCCTGCGCAGCAGGTCTACCTGGGGCCGAGCCGTGCTCGTGGTCCCTTACCCCCACAGGCGAGCCTTCGAACTTGCCAGCTAAGGAGAGTCTGCGTGGCGTGTCTACCTGGGGCCGAGCCAGGCTCAGGGTAGTGCAAGAGTCTCCAAGAGCCAAGAACCAATCTTCTCCCCCACAGGCGGCCATCAGACCTGCCAGCTAATGAGAGCCTGCGCAGCGGGTCTACCTGGGGCCGAGTCATGCTCCGGGTCCCTTACCCCCACAGGCGAGCCTTCGGACCTGCCAGCTAATAAGAGCCTGCGTAGTGGGTTTACCTGGGGCTGAGCCAGGCTCAGGGTAGTGCAAACGTCTCCAAGCGCCAAGAACCAATCCTCTCCCCCACATGCAAGCCTTCGGTCCTTCCTGCTAATGAGAGCCTGCGGAGCGGTTCAACCTGGAGCCGAGCCAGGCTCGGGGTAGTGCAAGAGTCTCCAAGAGCAAAGAACCGATCCACTCCCCCACATACGAGCCTTCAGACCTGTCAGCTAATGAGAGCCTGCGCGGCGGGTCTACCTAGGGCTGAGCCGCGCTCGGGGTCCCTTACCCCTATAGGCAAGCCTTCGGACCTGCCAGCTAATGAGATCCTGCGCAGTGGGTCTACCTGGGGCCGAGCCAGGCTCAGGGTAGTACAAGATTCTCCAAGTGCCAAGAACCAATCCTCTCCCCTACATGCGAGCCTTCAGACCTGCTAGCTAATGAGAGCCTGCGCAGCAGGTCTACTTGGGGCCAAGCCGCACTCGGGGTCCCTTACCCCTACAGGCAACCCTTCGGACCCACCAGCTAATGAGAGCCTGCGCAGCGGTTCTACCTGGGGCCGAGCCAGGCTCGGGGTAGTGCAAGTCTCCAAGAACTAAGAAGCAATCCTCTCCCCCACAGGCGAGCCTTCGGACCTTCCAGCTAATGAGATCCTGCGTAGCGGGTCTACCTGGGGCTGAGCCGCACTCGCGGTCCCTTACCCCCACAGGCGAGCCTTCAGACCTGCCAGCTAATGAGAGCCTACGCAGTGGGTCTACCTGGCGCCGAGCCAGGCTCGGGGTAATGCAAGTCTCTGAGAACCAAGAACCAACCCTCTCCCCCATAGACGAGCCTTCGGACCTGCCAGCTAATGAGAGCCCGCGCAGTGGGTCTACCTGGGGCCGGGCCACGCTCGGGGTCCCTTACCCCCACAGGCAAGTCTTCGGACCTGCCAGCTAATGAGAGCTTGCGCACCGGGTCTACCTATGGCCAAGCCAGGCTCGGGGTAGTGCAAGTCTCCAAGAACCAAGAACCAATCCGCTCCCCCACAAGAGATCCTACAGACCTAGCAGCTAATGAGAGCCTACACAGCGGGTCTACCTGGGGCCGAGCCGCGCTCGGGGTCCCTTACCCCCACAGGCAAGCCTTCAGACCTGCCAGCTAATGAGAGCCTGCGCAGCGGGTCTACCTGGGGCCGAGCCAGGCTCGTCGTAGTGCAAAGGTCTCATCTTCCTGCCATTATAATTTCACAGTAAGTAAAAGCAAGAAGTAATTTGAGGAATATATTACAATAAACTTGATTTGAGTATACAATTTTTATTCTCCCTTCTCATGGGTAGAAGCACTTTAAGTCGTCGCCGTTCCAGGTTTGGCTCATGGACCTACCCTCCACATCCTAGAGGTGGTAACCTCCCATTTTCAGGACCCTCTCGATAATATAAGGCCCTTCCCAATTTGAGTTGAGCTTACCCACGGGGGTAGATCTTCCCACAACATCAACTTTCTTCAACACCAGATCTCCCTCCGGGAACTGCTTGATTCGGATATGCTTGTAAAAGTATTTTACCTTCCGCCGTTTGATCTCTTCCTGCCTGATAGCTGCGAAATCACGTAGCTCTTCCACCATATCCAATGAGAGGCATACCCCCCCTTTGTTTTCCAACCTCCAAGCCTCATCCCCGTCACCTGCGGCCGCGACTCGTGGGGATCGAACCTAGAACTCCATGGGTATGACTACCTCACACACATGGGAAAGTTTGAATGGGGTCTCGCCGGTGGCCGTGTTCGAGGTTGTCTGCAAGGCCCACAATACTGAGGGGAGCTATTCCACCCAGCTTCCCCTCAAGTTCTTCACCTTCTTCTTGAGCAGGTTCACGATGATCTTGTTCGCCGCCTCCACCTGGCCGTTGCTCCTGGGGTGGTGTACAGAGGCAAATCTAATAAGGTCTATCCCCAGCTGAGCGCAGAAGCTGATGAACTCTTTGCTGGCAAACTGGGGTCCATTGTCTATTACTATCGCATGGGGGAGCCCGTGCCTGCATATGATCTCCCCCCAGACAAAATTTTGGATGACCTGTGAGATGACCTTGGCCAATGCCTTGACCTCTAGCCACATTGAAAAATAATCAATCATGACAAGGAGGAACTCCTGTACCCCATTTTTTTTCAACCACCGGGTCTTAGGCCCAGAACCGCCGTTTTGCGGTTACACCATCCTCCAGTATTGACGAGACCACAAAATACCGATCCTGCCGGCCATCTCAATCACC
Organism: Platanthera guangdongensis; assembly: GCA_039583875.1. Classification (NCBI taxonomy): domain Eukaryota; kingdom Viridiplantae; phylum Streptophyta; class Magnoliopsida; order Asparagales; family Orchidaceae; genus Platanthera; species Platanthera guangdongensis. The sequence continues at coordinate 59,696,450 of CM077160.1, read as the reverse complement.
TGCGATAGAATGTATAATGATTGGAAAAGCAAAAACAATCAAGTCCACAACATAGAAAGAGGAAATCACATGACAAATAAAGAGTCCACACCACGATATACGGACTTATGCCCGGTATATAAAGACCTCACTACAAGCCACTCATAAAAGTAAAACTATTACTACTCAGCTCCACTCACGGATCTCGATGCCTGCCCACCCGAACTATACTGACATGTCTCCATCTGCACCGTACTCCGCTGGTGCTGCGTTTCCTGTGGCTGCTCCCCATCTCCCATCTGGACTGCCTAAAATGTGGTGGTCAAATGACCGTCAGTCAAACTAGACTCAGTCAACAGTCCCCCACCCCTCTACCCGTGGCTTCTAGGCACCAGGCGGAAGGAAGTGAAAAGGAGGACCAAATAACAGGGCATAATCAAGCAGATGATAACTATCCTAATAGGAGTGTTATAACATTAAAAGTGCAGCATGAGTTAATCAATAAATGGTAATGCAGTGTAGTAAGGTAAGCATGAAGAACTGAAAGTAAGAACTGTACAAATAGTAATTCAGTAACCATTGATTTATAGGGATTACCCCTATAGACCAAGGGGTCGTTCTGCAGGGCCTATCGTATAAACTGTCCCATACCAATTTATACGATAGGTGTCAGGGGTTAAATGCAATGACTATGCTATGACATGCAAGTATGCGAGGGTATGAACATGCAAGTGCAACACACACATGACTCTATGTGCACAGACCTTTAGTTCCCCAGTTTGGAGTTAGCTAAACTCTCAGGAGCCTCTCGTCGTGGCCAACGAAGACAGTGGGTTGGGCCTCTCCACTCCTAGATTAGTAATCACACTACCCAGCCTAGCCCCTCTCGTACATTTCCGTACTCTTCCTAGCAAACCAGCTAGTCTCCCCAAGTCAACGTACCGACGACGGTGTGATCGTTTGTCCAATATCGAGGACCCACCACTATTATGCACATGCAAGCTTGTATATTATACCATACCTAAATCTCCGAGCCCCCACCTCACCAAACCATCAAGTCTAAAAACTAGCCCTCGAGCATACAACTCCCCGGACTACCAAAACAGTTCCAAGCCCCTTTAACTCTACCAGTAAGCCCATCGACCATGGGTCTATGCTATCCATTCATTACCAATTTGTCTCACCATGTGTACAAGTGTGAGTGCAAGGTGGAGGTATTATTGTGGTTACTCTTGTCCATATTATCCCTAAAGTTTACGTTAGCCCAGGACTGCCCAAGGTATTCCCCATGAAGGGCTCTCGAAGGCACTAGGAACTACGATGGTATTACGCCCAAAGCTCCCTTTCGCAAGGCACTTAATAATATTGATTCCTACCCATGACCAATCCTCTCTTTTATTTCAGTGTGGCTCCCCTAAGTGTGTTCAAGATCTCCGAGCTAGCCTATTTCAATTCTATGTACTATATGTAGACCGTGCTAAGTTACATGATGCTCCCACTAAGTGGTACTCCATTTACTCATCCAACAGAACCAAAACAATTACTGGGAGTCTACCATGACCTATTTAGACTAACTCCAGAGTTTCATAATCTTCCTAATTAAGTGGGCATTCATTCTAATTATTCTAAGACTCCGGATGCCCTACTTTGAACTTGAAATGCACTTTTAAGTCAGTAACATATCACCACAAAATTATGATAAATACTAGGTAACATTCCTACAACAAATCCAAGGTCTAAGAATTTTCAGAATTGTTTAGGCCCCAAATCCACAATTTAGAACATAAAGTCGATATTACCTTTTTAAGAAGCAAAGACCAGCAATATTGTTCTAAAAATTATGATAAAAATTCAGTAAGACCATCATGACTAAAAACACTCTAGATGCACTCTCCCAATTTTTCCAGTGAACAGTAACCCTTAATTTAATTTTAAATCAATAATTCCATAACCATTGGTTATTGAAGCAAGTACTGTAAAAATTCATCTAATAATTATAACAAATTTCCAGAAGATATATAATGATCTAAAACTAACCCTTAACCAAGTTTTACAATTTTTCCAATAAATGAGGGGCTCTGAATCTGATTAAAAGTAATCTTCTAAATTTATAACTTTGTGAAGCAAGTACTGTTTCTAATCACCTAAAAATTATGAGAAAATTCTAGAGCCTACACATTAACATAGAACACTCACTGACCAAGTTTCATAATTTCCATAGCAATATTGGTCTCCACATATAGTTTTGATCAGAAATCCACAATTTATAAATTATTAAACAAGTACTTAAAATAAACATCTCAAAATTTCAATAAAAATACAGAGGGGACTAACATGATGAAAAACTTCTAAATACTAAATTTGACAACTTTTCAGTGGACAAAAATATCATAACAAGAAAAATAAAATTAAGGACACAACTAGAGTTATAAAGGAAGTACTGATTTTATTAGTCCAAAAATTCCACCAAAATTATTTTAGAGCTCTTTTTATCCGAGAAATACCCTGCCGAAGTTTCAAGTTATTGTGAGGTGTTTTCATTGCCTAAACCCAAATATTGGGCTTTGTGCCCTAAACTATGGTAGGGATTTGAGGGGGGTTAAAGGCTTCCAAATTCAATAAAACTTCAACCAGAGGACCATAGCTACCCTATGATCCCTTCCACCAAGTCCCATGTCATTCCAAGGTCATTTGACCCCATGACCTTCAAACCCTAAAAATCTCCATAAAAAGGGGCCCACCCTAGGGTTCTAGGGCTACCCTACCCCAAACCACCCCAAATCTCATTGAAGGGTGTTACATGCCATAAAAAAATCAGTGGCCAAAATATCAGCCTCTGTTGAGGTGATTTGATCAACCCAACATCAGAAATAGCTCTTTGACCTAAATAATTCTATAAGGGTATACCTAGGGTTGGATCAATACCTAACCAAAACATCTCCAAATGAGGTGAAATTTTTGCCAGAGCCTTTACACGCCCTCTAAGACCACCCACCCAAATTTGGGGGAGTTTTGAGATGTTTAGGACACCAAATTAATTTATTCATGGATTATTAAATTTTTCTAAAAACTATAGAAACATTTTCTCCAAAAATTCTAATTTTTGGTTAAGTCCTAGACATAGATAAGAGTAGCCAATACCCCAAATTTAAAGTCTTTTGGAGGTCTAGTTTGGAGTGGGCATCCAATTTATTCTCCGGTCAGCCCTATGGATATACTCCACCAAAAAGCATGTTGAGGTCTAACCATGTCTCCAAATGACTTGAAAAAAATGTAAAATAAACTAGAGACCTAGAGCTTCAACTTTGATGTTGATCACATTTACAGCAGGAGCCCCTAAGTATTTTTACAAATTTTAAAAAAACACTGCAATTCCTACTCAGAAAATCCCAAAAATAATAAACTAAATAAAGATCCTGCACAGATCATAAAGCTAGATCGACGGTATTGGACTCGTCTTCCTCCTTGAGCCAACGACTTAGATTAGCCGTGCCTGGAGCGTTTTCCAGGCCAAAATCCCGGCCATCCGGCCACCTCCCTATCCAGCCATCGCCACCACCACCTCCGTCGAGGTGGTGGCTATCGCCTGGCGGCGGCACGGCCGCCGGAGGGGCCTACTCCGACGAACCCGATAGGATCATTTTCATGGAATTTTGGTGAGATCTTTTTCCCCGATCGGGCTCAATTGAGCCCGATCTCTCTAGCTGATGGATCCTAGATCTAGCATAGACAGAGAGGAAGAGGATTGGACCTCATTTGGAGCGTTTCCTTGCTCCATTCACCGGCCGCCATTGCTCCTCCTCAAAGCTTTCAGTGCCATGGCATTTCCTACTCCGAGAGCTCTAAGTGTTCGGGAAAAGGGGAAATTCTACTCCTCAGAGGTCTCTAAAGATGATGGAGGGGTCAGTTGGGAGTGTGGGGGCTTTAACTCTCTTGGCCATGGTTGACCTGTTCACCTCCCCTCCCATGGCCGACCCTATGCATCCCCCCTTCCATTAAATGGATCTGGAAACTGCTGGAATCCCCTCTAATTCATCAGGGAAGATGAAAGGGAGCATAGTGGAGGGATACCAAGGGGTGCATCACCTTAATGGCCATGAATGACCACTTTCTCTCTCCTCCAAATTGGGGGGAAAAACCTCATTTCTCTCTCCTAACCACTATGGCCGAAATTCCACTCTCTCCCCCTTGTTCAATATCAGTCAATTAGGCTGGTTGACCACTCACCTTGGGCCTAGAACAAAGGGTTGGGCTAGGTTTAAATGATTTGACCTAATTTGACCAAGTTTAACTTTTTGTCAAATTGGGCCCTAGGGTTGACTAAACCATGGAATTTTTGTGCCATTGGGTCCCTTATGAGGTTATGACCCCAGGAGTGTGGTCAACTTGAAGTTGTGGTGGTCAATAGGGGTGTTTAATGGAAAATCACAGTTTTGACCTAGTAGGGGTATTTTGGTCATTTTGCCATGTGGTGACCCTAGGATGGGGATTTTTGGTCTAATTAGTCTCTTATGATGTGTTAGACCTAAAAGTGAAGCTACTTCCACATGTGATGGTCAGTTGGGCCATTTGATGGGGAAATGACCATTTTGCCCTAATTAGGGTTAGGGTTGACCTTGGGTCAACTTGGCCTGTTTGGCTGGCCCCAATGGGTCCTGAATGTCCCCCTGGGCTCCTAGATGGCCTAGGGATGTTGTGGTGGGGTCACTAAGTCAAGTTAAGGCCCTTAAGTCAAACCCTAGGTTAGGTATTTGGAAATTACTATTTGCAGACCAAGGTGTTTTCAACCCTTAGTTTTGTCTAAGTCCAAGGGGTTCCTAAGCTACCAAGGCCTTGTCATGACCTAGTCATGACAAATTCACTTGGGGGGTCTATTTGTCTGAAGGATGTTACAAATCCCAACACATAATAAAAAAATTTCGTCCCCGAAATTAAGGTTAGCCCTGCGGTGTTCTACCAGAGTATTAATTGTAACATCCCAATATTTAACTTAAAAATTTTTACCTGAGGCAAAGAGCTCCGGGTACATCTATTGCATCAAGTCCTGTGGCTCCCAAGTGTGCTCCTGCTGGCCGTGATTTCTCCAAAGAACTTTGACCAGTGGGACCTTCTTGTGGCGCAAGACCCACATACCCGTATCGTCAATCCGGACCGGCTCCATATGCACTGACCGATCAGATGCTACTGGCCCATCCGTGGTGTCTATCTGCTGCTCTGGATGTAATAGGGCCCTCCTAAGGGAGGAGACATGGAAAAAATCATGCAGGCCTTCCATCTCTGGCGGCAGCTCCAGCCTGTATGCCAAGGGGCCGATCCGCTCCAGGATCCTGTAGGGCCCCATGTATCTCGGGTTGAGCTTCTTCCTCCGTCCGCGAACTCGAGAGACTCCGTGCATCGGCCGTATCTTCAAAAACACTCTATTTCCTACCTGAAACTCCACCTGATGATGTCGTGCATCGTAATATTTGGCCTGCCTACTCTGCGCCTCCAACATCCGGTCCTGTATCAGCCTCACCTGGGCCTCGGTGTCCTCCACAAATTCCGAGCCCAGGACCTTTGGGTATTCATCCTGTATCCATGACAACGGAGTGCTGAACCTCCATCCATACAAAGCCTTGTAGGGAGCCATGCCTATACTGGACTAATGGCTGTTGTTATATGAGAACTCTACCAGTGGCAGCATCTTCTCCCATGGCTTTCCTCGGTCCAGAATGAACAGTCGTAGTAGATCTTCCAATGTCCGATTGGTGCGCTTTATTTGCCCGTCCGTTTGAGGGTGGAAGGCTGTGCTGAAAGTCAGCGGGTGCCCAAATATGCCTGAACTGACCGCCACTCCCTGGACGTAAACTGCCCATCACGATCCGACACTATTGACCTGGGCATGCCATGGTAGCGAATGAACTGCTCCACAAACTTCCGCAGCAGCACTCCGACTGAGTCATTCTTCCTGATCGGTATGAATCAAGCCACCTTCGTCAACCGATCGACGATCACCCAGATCGAGTCATTCCCCGTCCGAGACCGGGGAAGCCCATGTATGAAATCCATAGCTATGTCGTCGAATTTCCACTCTGGCACCGGGAGTGGTTGCAACAATCCTGCGGGGTTCCTGCACTCCGCCTTCACTAGCTGACATGTCTCATAATGAGTCACGAAGTAGGTGATATACTTCTTCATGCCTGGCCAATACATCATCTTCTTCAAATCAGCCGCCATCTTCGTGATTCCCGGGTGCACTGAATACCGGCTGCAGTGCGCCTCCGTCATAATCTCCTCCCGGATCTGGCCTCCCTCCGGTATATAAACCCGTCCTCTGAAACACACCAGGCCATCCCTTAGTGTGTAGTCTCCTGCAGTGCCTGCCTCTAAGGCCTGGAAGATAGGCTCTAGTTTGGCATCCTGCCTCTGTCCTTTTCTGACTCGGTCTCTAATATTATTGGTGACGCCCATTGCGGTCAAGTACTCCTCATAGAGCTCGGGGTCGTCAGACGATACCAGAGTAATATGCATGTCCTCCAGTCTTTGCAGCACCTCCATAGACATCAGCTGAGACTCTACTCCCGCTGTGGCGGCTCTATTGCTCAGTGCATCCGCTACCACATTCACCTTCCCCAGGTGGTAGTGCATCTCGTACTAATAGTCCGATAAAAACTCCACCCACCTCCTCTGCCTGATATTCAGTTCCTTCTGCATGTCCACGTACTTAAGGTTCTTATGATCTGAGTATATATCACAGTGGACTCGGTAGAGGTAGTGTCGCCATATCTTCACTGCGAACACGACTGCACCCATCTCCAGGTCGTGTACTGGATAGTTCTTCTCATGGGATTTCAGTTGGCTGGGGGCATACGCTATGACATGCCCGTTCTGCATCAACACCGCACCCATCCCCTGATATGATGCGTCAGTGTACACCTGGAATCCTTCCTTCCTAGATGGAAGGGCCAGGATAGGGGCTGAGATAAGTAGGTTCTTCAGCTCCTGGAAGGCTGCCTCACACTATTGCGTCCATACAAAGGGCACGTCCTTCTTCGTCAGCGAAGTGAGTGGAAGGGTGATCCGAGAAAACCCCTCCATGAATTTTCAGTAATAACCGACAAGCCCCAGGAAACTCCGCACGTTCGTGGCCGTCTTCAGTGGTGGCCAATCCCTGACTGCCTGAATCTTTGCCGGGTCCACCACTAACCCGGCTCCGCTGATAATATGGCCAAGGAAAGCCACCTCCTTCAACCAGAACTGACACTTGCTGAACTTCGTATAGAGGCGATGCTCCCGCAATCTCTCCAAAGTCAGTGCCAGATGCTGTGTATGTTCCCCCTTCGTCCTAGAGTAGATAAGGATGTCGTCTATGAATACTATGACAAACACATCCAAATAAGTCTCGAAGACCCAGTTCATGAGGCTCATAAACGCCGATGGAGCATTTGTGAGCCCGAAGGGCATCACAGCGAACTCATACAGGCCATATCTGCTACTGAAGGCCGTCTTCGGGATATCTTCCTCCTGGATCCGCAGCTGGTAGTAGCCTGACCTCAAGTCCAACTTCGAAAAAAATGGGCTCCCTCCAGCTGATCGAATAACTCATCTATCCTTAGGAGCGGGTAGGTATTCCGGAAGGTCAGCCTGTTCAGTGCTCGATAGTCAATGCACAGCCGAAGTGTCCCATCCTTCTTCTTCATGAATAGGACCAGAGCTCCACATGGCGAGGAACTCGGTCTGACGAATCCTGCTTCCACCAGCTCCTGCAACCGTGTCTGAAATTCTGCCAGCTCCCTTGGGGCCATCCGATAAGGGGCCTTGGATACCGGCTTAGCCCCTGGAACCAACTGAATCTGAAAGTCCTTCTCCCTATGCCGAGGTAGTCCTGACACTTCTCTAGAAATACATCGGCGTAGTCACAGACCACCAGAATGCTAACAATCAGGTCCTTCTCATCAATCATCCTGAACAACACCTGATATACCTCATCTCCCTACAGGTGGGCCTTGACAGCCTGAATAGATGTAAGGAGGCGGCGAGAAACTGGAGTAGTACCTTCGAATGTCGTATAAGTATCGCTGTGTCTCAGCATGACCCTCCTTGCCGGGCAGTCAATCTGGGCATGGTTCCAGACAAGCCATGTCATGCCCAAGACAAGGTCGAAGTCCGACATTCTCAGGATCGTCGCCAGGGACTCGAGTGTCAACCCGTTTATGGTAACCTTCAGGAGGAACTTCTCTGTGGACTGGATCTCCATCCCATTGGGGAGACTCACCCTCCTGGCATCTCCCGTATAATATCGTATCTGGCCTAGATCCTTGATGAAATCCTCCGACACAAAGTTGTGTGATGCCCCCGTGTCGAACATGGTATGGGCAGGTTTGCCGCACACCATCACGATTCCTAAATTAGTTAAACGAAAAAAAATAGCTTAGGTCTTAAAGTTTTCTAACCTAGGTTGTGTAGTTGTTCTACCAATACTTAAAATTACTCTCATACCTGCAAAAACCCTGTTCGGGTTCCGGGGCTGCGCTAAGTCCAGAGTGTAGATCTGCTCCCCATCCTGCCTGTCTTCACCGCCCTGAAATCTGCATCCGCGACCACGTCCACGACCTCCCATCTAGTGAGCCGGTGGTCCACCCCGTGCAGTAGGTGTGGATCCATTTCTCGTAGGGCAATTAATCCGAATGTGCCCTGGCTGATGGCAGTGATAACACAACTATGGTGTAGGTGGTCCCTGCCCTATCCTGGGCACCTCCCTCATCTGTAGCGGCTGCGGAGCCAGCACTGCCCGCTCCCTTGGATCCTGTCTTTCCTCCTGACGGGGTTGATCCCCGTTCCTTCTCTCTCCCATGACCCGACCACTCTGCGGGTCCCTTCTCCCTCCTAGCACTGCATCATCCCCATGTCTCTTCCTGCCCCGGACCGCAAGCTGGTCTGCCTCCAGCTTCTTGGCCATCTCCAAGATCCGGGCCATGGTACCATAAGACACGAACAAGAGGGCTTGCCTCAGGTTATCGCGAAGGCCCTTGTAGAACCTCTTGGCGTAACCCACGTCATCCAACTTATAAGAATCAGTAAACTGGGCTAAATGAGTAAACTCCCGGTGATATTCCAGAACTGTCCTGTTCCCTTGCTTTAACTGCAAGAATCTATCCTCCAATTCGTCCCTTGCGGAGTGCAGCACAAAATGCTCTAGTAGTGCCGCCCTAAACTCCTCCCAAGTAATGTCCGCGATCTCCACTCCCGCATAAGTGGTGTCCATCACCGACTTCCACCACCTCTTCGCATGCGACTCCAGACAAGAAACCACCCACGATACTATAAGGTCCACCGGGCACTGTATTCCCACCAACATCTCGTACATAATGTCTAGCCACTCCTCCGTGCGCACTGCCGTCTCCGTCCCCAAGTATGATGGTGGGGCAAGGCCCCAGAATGCAGTCAACTAGTTCGCTCCGGGGTTCGGCTGAGAAGCCGGAGCCTGCTGTGCCCTAAAGGCCTCCGAGATAGCCCTCAAAGTTTATCCCAGCTCCGTCTGCTGCAACGGGGTCGGAGTCGACGGGGGTGGAATCACATTCGGGGTCGGAGGTGTCCCCTGCGGCATGGGAGGATTCGTCGCACCCTACAGAAAGATGGTCTTAAGTTTATTAAGTTGACCTAAAACTCTTCGTTATTAGAAGCATTGCACATGATTCCTCCCATGGGCACACCATTGCTTCCGCTGCTAGTTTGTTCTCAAACTAAGCCCGCGCGGGGGGTCCCATGTTTTGTGGACTACATTCTCTCGGATCGAGGTTACCTCTGATACCACTTGTAAGACCCCCCCCCCTTTTTTTTTCTTTTTAAACCCCGGGGTCTTATGCCCAGAACCGCCGTTTTGCGGTGGCCCCGACTCTCGGGAAGGCCGCCACTACAAAACGCCGATCCTGCCGGCCTTTTCGATCAACAAGAGAGAGCAGCAATCATAAACAGTGTTATAATTCAGTCCACAAACATCACAAGTAATAAGAGAAATCACCACCAGTCCATAAATAGAAAGGAGAGTGTATTGCAAAGTAACAAAATGGAAATATAAACGGGCTTAAGCCCGGTACATCAGATCCTCACTACAATCTCTCGCTAAAGCTATAAAAAGACTATCACTCACGGAGCTGGTCGCTGGTGCTCCGGTACTAGACTGTCCCATCTTCAAGCGTGCCGTCCTCCTGGGCTACTCCTCTATACTGGGCTCCACGATCCCCTAAAATGATATGGTCCACTGACCGTTAGTCATAAAGACTAAGCCACTATCGTCCTCGCCTCACCCCCGCGACTCCTAGACACCGTGCAAGGAGGATGAAAGTGGAGGACAACAAAGCAGAGTGGAACAAGCAGGTGACAATGGAACAAGTCTAGCAGTTATTTATATTGTATAAACAACTAAGAAAGAAAGGTACAAGCTAGCAGTTATATAATAGTATGCAGTATGGTAAGCAAGTAGAGTAAGCAGTATATGTAAGAAAGATAAGGTAACAAGTAAGTAACCTTAACTTATATGAATGCTCATACAAACTTATAAGTTAAGAGGTCTTTTGAGGGGATCCCATCGTATAAAAAATCCCATACCAATTTATACGTTGGGGTGTCGTTTTTATGCAAGTATGAGTGTAGTGATATGCTATGCCATGATTCATGCAAGTGCAACTAACGCACACAACTCTATGCGCACAGACCTTTAGTTCCCCAGTTTAAAGTTAGCTAAACTCTGAGGAGCCTCTCGTCGTGGCCAATGGAGATAGTGGGTTGGGCCTCTCCACTCCTAGACTGGTAATCACACTACCCAGCCTGGCCCCTCTCGTACGTTTCCGTACTCTTCCTAGTAAACCAGCTAGTCTCCCCGAGTCAACGTACCGACAATGGTGTGATCATTTGTCCAATACCGAGGACCCACCACTGTTATGCACATGCAAGCTTGTATATTATACCTCACCTAAATCTCCGAGCCCCCAGCACACCAAACCATCAAGTCTAAAAACTAGCCCTAGAGCATACAACTCCCCGGACTACCAAAACAGTTCCAAGTCCCTTTAACTCTACCAGTAAGCCCATCGACCATGGGTCTATGCTATCCATTCATTACCAATTTGTCACACCACATGTACAAGTGTGAGTGCAAGGTGGAGGTATTATTGAGGTTACTCTTGTCCATATTATCCCTAAAGTTTACGTTAGCCCAGGACTGCCAAAGCTATTCCCCATGAAGGGCTCTCGAAGGCACTAGGAACTACGATGGAATTACGCCCAAAGTTCCCTTTCGCAAGACACTTAATATTATTGATTCCTATCCATGACCAATCCTCTCTTTTATTTCAGTGTGGCTCCCCTAAGTGTGTTCAAGCTCTCCGAGCTAGCCTATTTCAATTCTATGTACTATATGCAGACCGTGCTAAGTTACATGATGCTCTTACTAAGGGGTACTCCATTTACTCATCCAATAAAACCAAAACAATTACTGGGAGTCTACCATGACCTATTTAGACTAACTCCAGAGTTTCATAATCTTCCTAATTAATTGGGCATTCATTCTAATTACCCTAAGACTCCGGATGCCCTACTTTGAACATGGAATGCACTTTTAAGTCAGTAACATATCACCACAAAATTATGATAAATACTAGGTAACATTCCTACAACAAATCCAAGGTCTAAGAATTTTCAGAATTGTTTAGGCCCCAAATCCACAATTTAGAACATAAAGTCGATATTACCTTTTTAAGAGGCAAAGGCCAGCAATATTGTTCTAAAAATTATGATAAAAATTCAGTAAGACCATCATGGCCTAAAAACACTCTAGAGGTACTCTCCCAATTTTTCCAGTGAACAGTAACCCTTAATTTAATTTTAAATCAATAATTCCATAACCATTGGTTATTGAAGCAAGTACTGTAAAAATTCATCTAATAATTATAACAAAATTCCAGGAGATAGATAATGATCTAAAACTAACCCTAACCAAGTTTTACAATTTTTCCAATATATGAGGGGCTCTGAATCTGATTAAAAGTAATCTTCTAAATTTATAAATTTGTGAAACAAGTACTGTTTCTAATCACCTAAAAATTATGAGAAAATTCTAGAGCCTACACATTGACATTGAACACTCACTGACCAGGTTTCATAATTTCCATAGCAATATTGGGCTCCACATCTATTTTTGATCAGAAATCCACAATTCGTAAATTATAAAACAAGTACTTAAAATAAACATCTAACAATTTCAATAAAAATACAGAGGGGACTAACATGATGTAAAACTTCTAAATACTAAATTTCACAACTTTTCAGTGGACAGAAATATCATAACAAGAAAAATAAACTTAAGCACACAACTAGGGTTATAAAGGAAGTACTGATTTTATTAGTCCAAAAATTCCACCAAAATTATTTTAGGGCTCTTTTAATCAGAGAAATACCCTGCCGAAGTTTCAAGTTATTGTGAGGTATTTTGATTGCCTAAACCCAAATATTGGGCTTTGTGCCCTAAACTAGGGTAGGGATTTGAGTGGGGTTAAAGGCTTCCAAATTCAATAAAACTTCAACCAGAGGACCATAGCCACCCTATGATCCCTTCCACCAAGTCCCAAGTCATTCCAAGGTCATTTGGCCCAATGACCTTCAAGCACTAAAAATCTCCATAAAAAGGGGCCCATCCTAGGGTTCTAGGGCTACCCTACCCCAAATCACCCCAAATCTCATTGAAGGGTGTTACATGCCATAAAAAAATCAGTGGCCAAAATATCAGCCTCTGTTGAGGTGATTTGACCAACCCAACATCAGAAATAGCTCTTTGACCTAAATAACCCTATAAGGGTATACCTAGGGTTGGATCAATACCTAACCAAAACATCTCCAAATGAGGTGAAAGTTTTACCAGAGCCTTTACACGCCCTCTAAGACCACCCACCCAAATATATGGGAGTTTTGAGATGTTTAGGACATCTAATTAATTTTTTCATGGATTATTAAATTTTTCTAAAAACTATAGAAATATTCTCCAAAAATTCTAATTTTTGGATAAGTTCTAGATATAGATAAGAGTAGCCCATACCCCAAATTTCAAGTCTTTAGGAGGTCTGGTTTGGAGTGGGCATCCAATTTATTCTCTGGTCAGCCCTATGGATAGACTCCACCAAAAAGCATGCTGAGGTCTAACCAGGATCCAAATGACTTGAAACAAATTTTAAAATAAACTAGAGACCTAAAGCTACAACTTTGATGTTGATCACATTTCCAGCAGGAGCATCTAAGTATTTTTTAGAAATTTAAACAAAACACTGCTAATTCCTACTCAAAAAATTCCAAAAATAATAAACTAAATAAAGATCTTGCACAGATCTTAAAGGAAGATCGGCGGTATTAGAGTCGTCTTCCTCCTTGAGCCAATGGCTCAGATTAGCCGTGCATTGAGCGTTTCCAGGCCGAAATCCCAGCCATCCAACCACCTCCCTAGCCGGCCACCGCCACTACCAGCTCCGTCGAGGTGGTGGCTATCGCCTAGCAGCGACACGGCCGCCGGATGGGTCTACTCCGACGAACCCAATAGGATCATTTTCATGAAATTTCGGTGAGAAATGTCTCCCCGATCAGGCTCAATTGAGCCCGATCTCTCTAGCTGATGGATCCTAGATCTAGCACAGACAGAGAAGAAGAGGATTGGACCTAATTTGGAGCGTTTCCTTGCTCCATTCGCCGGCCGCCATTGCTCCTCCTCAAAGCTTTCAGTGCCATAGATTTTCCTCCTCCGAGAGCTCTAAGTGTTCGGGAAAAGGGGAAAATCTACTCCTCAGAGGTCTCTAAATATGATGGAGGGGTTGGTTGGGGGTGTGGGGGCTTTAACTCTCTTGGCCATGGTTGACCTCTTCACCTCCCCTCCCATGGCCGACCCTATGCATCCCCCTTCCATTAAATGGCTCTAGAAACTGCTGGAATCCCCTCTAATTCATCACGGAAGATGAATGGGAGCATAGTGGAGGGATACCAAGGGGTGTATCACCTTAACGGCCATGAATGTCCACTTTCTCTCTCCTCCAAATTGGGGGAAAAACCCCATTTCTCTCTCCTAATCACTATGGCCGAAATTACACTCTCTCCCCCTTATTCAATATCAATCAATTAGGCTGGTTGACCACTCACCTTGGGCTTAGAATAAAGGGTTGGGCTAGGTTTAAATGATTTGACCTAATTTTACCAAGTTTGACTTTTTGTCAAATTGGGCCCTAGGGTTGACTAAACCATGGAAGTTTTGTGCCATTGGGTCCCTTATGAGGTTATTACCCAGGAGCGTGGTCAACCTGAAGTTGTGGTGGTCAATAGGGGTGTTTAATGGAAAATCACAGCTTTGACCTAGTAGGGGTATTTTGGTCATTTTGCCATGTGGTGACCCTCAGATGGGGCTTTTTGGTCTAATTAGTCTCTTATGATGTGTTAGACCTAAAAGTGAAGCTACTTCCACATGTGATGGTCAGTTGGGCCATTTGATGGGGAAATGACCATTTTGCCCTAATTAGGGTTAGGGTTGACCTTGTGTCAACTTGGCCTGTTTGGCTGGCCCCAATGGGTCCTGAATGTCCCCCTGGGCTCCTAGATGGCCTAGGGATGTTGTGGTGGGGTCACTAAGTCAAGTTAAGGCCCTTAAGTCAAACCCTAGGTTATGTATTTGGAAATTACTATTTGCAGACCAAGGTGTTTTCAACCCTTAGTTTTGTCTAAGTCCAAGGGGTTCCTAAGTCACCAAGGCCTTGTCATGACCTAGTCATGACAAATTCACTTGGGGTGTCTAGTTGTCTGGAGGATGTTACACCTCCTCTGCCCACTAGCCGGAGGGAAAGGTCCGACCAAATCCATCCCCTAGATTGCGAAAGGCCATGGTGCCATGATACTTCAGAGCCTTTGAGCAGGCAAGAGATGGATGGGGGCGTATAGCTGACACTTTCGGCACCTCCTCGCAAACTCAGCCGCATCCTTCGTCAGGGTCTGCCAAAAATACCCTTGCCTCACCACCCTTGCTTCCAACATCCTTCCCCCAGAGTGACCGCCACACTCTCCTGAATGCACCTCCTCCATGATCCTCGGGACCTCCTCCTCGGTCACACACCTTGCCAGGAGCACTGACAACATCTTCCAATACAACCCCCCTTCCAGCATTAGGTAGTGAGCTGCCTTGTGCCTGAAGCTTTTCCCGTCCTTGGTCCCCTCTAGAAGCTCG
This sequence comes from Platanthera guangdongensis, assembly GCA_039583875.1. NCBI lineage: Eukaryota > Viridiplantae > Streptophyta > Magnoliopsida > Asparagales > Orchidaceae > Platanthera > Platanthera guangdongensis. Next base: position 59,681,245 of record CM077160.1, on the reverse strand, counting down.
CCAATGGTTAGGAAGGTCACCAATGGATCCACCCATGAGTGTCTCTGATCCACCTCCATCAACTCTCCTTCCTCGATATCCGGTCGAAATAGCTCCGTATAGGTCCATCCTCCCCGAGGTCCAAACTTAGCCAACTAATCGGCAGCTATAATCTCTTCCATAGGAACATATTGAATTGAGAACGTCCGGAACCCTCCGATGACTGCCCTCACCTTGGATAAGTACTTCACAAGGGTGGACTCTCGAGCTTCGAACTCTCCTCAGATCTGTAATGCCACCACCATCGAGTCTGTAAATGCTTCCACATCCTGGATCTCCAGTTCCTTTGCCAAACGAAGGCTGGCTATCACGGCCTCGTATTACGCCTGATTGTTAGTCGCTGGAAAGTGTGAGACCACTGCTTGTTCTATGGTGACCCCTTGATGACTTATCAACACCACCCCTACTCCGAGGGAGTGCTTTCCCGAGGCCCCATCGACCATCATCTTCCATGACTCTTGCGGCTACGGCTCCTCAGCCCCGACCTCAACAACGTAGTCCGCCAAGAAGTCAGCCACTGCCTATGCCTTAATGGAGAGCCTTGGCATGAATGAGATATCCAACTCACTCAATTCGATAGACCATTTGGCTAACCTTCCTGAGTGCTCCACTCGCTCAAAAATCTTGCGAAGGGGATGGTCCGTCACCACCTTGATTTAATGTACATGGAAGTATGGCCGGAGCTTCCTTGCAGAAACGATCAAAGCATATGCCAGCTTTTCCAAGATGGGGTAGCGTAGCTCCGCCTTCTTCAGGATCCTGCTAACATAGTAGATTGGAAATTGATTCTTCCCCTCTTCCCTGACCAGGACCGAGTTCACGGCCTCCGCTCCTACTCCGAGGTACAAGGCTAGGTCCTCCCCCTCCTTTGGGCTTTGAAGTAGAGGAGACTGGGAGAGCTAGCTCTTCAGCATTTGGAAAGCCTCTTCATATTCGGCAGTCCACTCAAACCTTTGAGTACCTATCAACACTTTGAAAAATGATGAACATTTCTCTCTCGACCTGGAGAAGAATCTGCTTAGCCCGACCAGCTTGTCGGTCAAGCGCTGGACCTCCTTAGTGTTACGTGGTGATTACAGCTGCAGGATGGCCTTCACCTTATTCGGGTTAGGCTCCACCCCTGCTGGGGTCAGAAGATGTCCAAGGAACTTCCCGCGGCTCGCCCCGAAGACGCACTTCAAGGGGTTCAGCCTCATCTTGAACTTCTGCATGGTGGCGAACGTCTCCTCCAGGTCTCGAAGGTGCGAGTCCACACATTTGCTTTTGAACATCAGATCATCAACATAGACTTCCGGGTTCCTTCTCCTTTGACCCTGGAAGACTCGATCCAACATGCACTGCTATGTAGCCCCTGCATTTTTCAACCCAAAGGGCATCATCTTATAGCTGAAGCATCCCTCCCTTGTGATGAATGAGACATCCTTGACATCAGGAGGGTGCATTCGGATCTGGTGGTAACCTGAAAAAGCATCCAAAAAACTCATAATAGAAAAACCAACGGCTAAATCAACCAGCGCGTCGATTCGAGGTAGGGGGTAGCAATCCTTGGGGCATGATTTATTTAATAAAGAAAAATCAATACACATGCGCCACTTCCCTCGCCCTTTCTTCACCATTACCACGTTGGAGATCCAGCCTGGATACTGTATCTCTGAGATGAAGCCAGCCTCCAGAAGCTTCTTGACCTCCTCGCAGATGGGCTCCTCCAACTTGGTAGCGATGGTGCTCATCTTATGGCGAATGGGGCGCGTCCGAGAGTCCAAGTTCAGGCGATGCCAGGCCATATCCGCATTGATGCCCGGCATGTCAGCCGCACTCCAAGCAAATATGTCGACGTTGCTCTGGATGTAAGCCCGAACTCGCTCCTGGTCCTCGGGACTCAAGCCCCCGCTGATCCGGACCCTCTGCACCTGGCCGACGCTGGTGAAGACTTCCATCTCCACCACTTCTCCAGCCGGCTCCAGCCGCGACTGCTCCCAGCCGGCTCTTGCCTCCTCTTCCTGCCCATACCCTTCCTCCCATCCCGCTTCCTCGACTTTCATCGCCTCCCATAGGATCTCACTCTACTCCTTCTCAACCTTCATGCCTCTCAGGGCCTCCCTCTCAACTTCTTCTCCTACTCCTTCCACCTGTGCTCCGACTCTTCGTCCCTCTGGACCTCCTGCACAACTCCTCCTCATCGCTCCTCAATCTCCTCCCTCGCCTCCTCTAGGCTCACCTCCTCTTCTCCGACAACATCTTCCTGCTCCGCCATCTCCCTCTTCAGCTCTTCCGCCTCTGCCATCCAAGATATGGTGTTGACCGCCGTCACGTAGCATTGTCTTTCCACCTTTGGGTCCCCCCTGATCCTAACCTGCACGCCTCCATTGTTGAACTTAAGACATTGATGAAACGAGGAGGGGACACAGCGAAAGGCGCTGATGAGGGGGCGCCCAAAGATGGCGTTATAGCTGCTCGGGGCATCTACGATCACGAACCTGCAGTTCCATGACACGCCCCCCAACTTCACATGCATCCCTACCCCTCCTTCTACCTCCTTTATTTCTCCTGAAAAACCAAAAAACGGTCCATCCGAAGCTAGCACCCTCTTGCCCTCAACCTTCATCTCATCGAAGGCCTTCTTGAAGATCACATTCACGGATCTCCCGTTGTCCACCAAGATCCTAGAGACCGTGAAGTTCCCGACTGCTGTCTGGATCACCAAGGTGTCACCGAATGGGTCCTCATAATCCGGAATATTTGTTGAAGAAAAAGGTAATTTTTTCTTTCGGAGGGAGAGCCTGGGAGGTCGAGGCTACCCCCCTTCGGAACATGGTCTGGAGGCTCCCCTTTCGAGTTTCCTCAATCCCAACTCCTATGTGGATCACCCCGATCCCTCCCCAGGTTCCTACATCCGCCCAGTCCTCACACCTATCTTCCGTCTCCCCATGCTGCACCTCCACGATCCTTATCAGCGGATCCTGCATCCTTAGCCCACTGGCTTTTCTCATCCCCATGAACTCTAGACAGGTGGCTGTCGTGTGACCCTCCTCCTGGTGGAAGTCACAGAAAAGCAACGCCACCCAGCCCCCTCTTCCTTCTCCACCTCCTCTTCTTCTGGCTCCTCCCCGGGCTCCTCTCCTTCCTCCTCTACCTCGGTCGACCACCATTGCTTCCGGCTGATGCGGGAAGTGACCCCTCAGCTCCTGCCTCCTCGCCGGATAATCAAACCTCCTCGGCTCACGAAAGTTGTCTCTTCCCTGAAAGCCTCCTCCTTGCTCGTGGGGGCGACCCTCCTGAGGCCTCCAACCTAACCGGTTGTTCGGCTCCCGGACCCCCCGTCCTTGATGTTGTCCCTGCTGCCCCTATCCTCGGGGCTCCTCCCTCCTTCTCTCTTCTCTCTGCTCCCTCTGCCTTCCTGCTCCCGGCTCCTTCACGTCATCCTCCACCAACCTGGCTAGCTTCCTAGCAAAGGCCGTGTTGGCCCTCTCGAATTTTATCTCCTTCACTGCCCTCTCCATGAGTTCCTCAAAAGAGAGGGGGGCACTCTCTTCAACTCCATGCTAAAGAATCCCGGGCTCAGCCATATGGTAAAAGCGAGCATCAGTGAATACCCTGGGACCTCCTGGACCAGGAGGATCTCTTCTTAAAACCAGTCCACATAATGGCTCAAAGTCTCGTCTTGCTTCTGCCTCACCGCAAACAGGCACTTCACCTCCTTCTTACGCTTCTTTGATGTCGAAAACCTAAATAGAAAACCTCAATGCAGATCCTCAAAACTGTAGATCGAACTTGCCGGCAACTGGTGGAACTAGTCCCGTGCCTTCTCCTTCAACATGATGGAAAATAGCCGACACTTGAAGACATCCATCATCTGCCTTATCAAAACAACATCTTTAAACCACTATACGTGCTGTATAGGGTCATACTTCCCCGAGTAGTAGGACATGTCGGGCTCGCGAAACCCCTCCGGCACTGGGGCCGAGATGATGAGCTCACTGAAAGGGCTCTCGCCTCCTGCCTGCCGAGAGGGAACATCTCGCGGACTCAGCTGGCTGGCCCGATCCGCGAGACCATGCCCAGGGAAGAGCTCTCCCACAGCTGCCTCCCACTCGCCAACTTCTGCTGGAATCTCCTTCCCGGGACGCTGGCCTGGGAAGAGCTCTCGCGTGACCACGTCCCTCTCGCCAACCTCTGCCGGGACCTCCTTCCCGGGGCGCTACCCAGGAGCGTTCTCGCCCAATAGCGGGACCGCCTCTACTGGGACTTGAGGCATTGCCCACTCGCTCCTTGCCGAGTAGGCCAAGCCGATAGTCTGTAAGACCTCTCTCCTGAAGTCCTCCTGCATCTTCATTGTCGCCTCCTCTCCCAGGGGGGGGGGGGAATCTCCTGAACCAGATGCTTCACCTTCACCTCATGCCATAGTACTAAACTCAAAACTTTCTTGTACCGGCTACCTTCCACGCTCACCGCACCAGAACTGTTGAAGCCAAAATCTGGGCTTGGAGCTCCTTAGAAAGCACATGAAAACTCTGATAAAATCCCGGGAAAAAAGGTGCTTCTGAAGAACCCCTATGGGTCTATTTATAGTTTTCTGAGTTTGAACTGCCAATAACCAAACTGAACCGACCTGAAATTACCAAAATACCCTTAGTTGGGTTTGCCAACAGCCAAACTCCACTGTTCTGAAGTGTTATATGCAGACCACCGAGGGCAAAAACGAAAAATCACTTAGGGCAAAAAAGGGGAACCGCCTTCCAACTGAACCGGCGCTTGGCGAGAGCACCTCTCGTGGGCGAGAGCTCCTACCTATGGGACTCGTCTCGCCTGGCGAGGCTCTTGCCTGAGCTGCTGGGCCCTCTTCCTGGGTCCGTATTGCCTGGGAAGGCTCTCGCCTGAGCCACTGGGCCATCTTGCTGGGTCCGTCTCGCCTAGGAAGGCACTCGCCTAAGCCACTGGGCCCTTCTCGCTCGAATAGCTGGGGCCCTCTTGCATAGCGAGCCGACCTTAACCCGGCGAGTAACCCTTTTCCTGGGACCCGCTTGCCAGTGAATAGGCTTCTGTCAAAGAGTCCATCTTGCCTTACCTTCACCTATCTTCAAGCCCGAACTGTTCCTACGAGCCCGAGGTTGTACACTAACCTTAATTTCGGGGATGAAATTTTTATTTTTATATATTGGGATTTATAACATCCCTAAAACAACTAGACCCACAAGAGTGTTTTTGTCATGACTAGGTCATGACAAAACCCTAGGAAGCTCAGAAGACCAAGTGAACCAAGGCATGAAAGTTGAAATCACCTTAGTCTACAAATAGCTCATTTCAAGCACCACCCCTAGGGTTTGACTTTAAGGCCTCAACTTGACTCCACGATCCCACCTCAACACCCCTAACCTTTTAGGAGGTCCATAGGGTCACTAAGGACCCAATTGGGTCAATCTAAGTGGTCAAGTTGACCAAAGTCAACCGTAATCCTAAATGGGTCAAACTAATCTTCTTAGGGTCAATTGACCTTCCCTTAGCAAAATTGACCCCACCTAAACCTTCCTAACCCTTAATGGAGGTCAATGGGTCACCAGGGATCCATTGAGGTCAACTAAAGAGGTCAAGTTAACTAAAGTCAACACTAGTCCTAAAATGGTTAAAGTGCACTATATAGAGTCCATTGGCCTCCAAGGTGCCAAACCCACCCTACCCAACCCTTCCTAGACCTTAGGGGAGGCCAATGGGTCACCAAGGACCCATTGGGGTCAACCAAAATGGTAAATTTGACCATAGTCAACTCAACCTTAGATTAGGTCAAATTAACTCAAGTTGACCCAACCAAGCCCAATCCACTTAGGCTAAGCCCAATTTGAGTAGCCCATTAACCTTAGGATGATGAGAATTATCTTAAATGACATTCATTTTCCTGAAATAGTGACTAAGAGAGAGAAATCTATATAACCTTTAATGGAAGAGGGAGAAAAGAAGAGGAAGAGGCGACTTATGGCCAAGGAAGGCCAAGGGGCCTCCTCTCTTCATTTCCAATGGCTTGATTCACCTCCCCCATCAGTTCTGAGAAAATCAAGGGGTGTCAAGGCCCTTTCAGTGGCTGGGTGCACTGAATCACCACTTGGACGAAAACCTCCCACATGACCATTAGTGGCCATTGAAGAATGACCTCTCCTCTCCCTATATGATGCCTTTAAAAGCATCTCTGGGTCGAGAGTAGTCGGTTACACACTTTCCCTAAAGAAATTGAATGCTTTGGTGTAGAAGTTGCAGAGCACCGAGCAGCTCCACCACCGTCAATGGCAACCCGACGATCCGGCTAGGCTCCAGCCCTCCTAGAAGGTCATGTTCCTCTCCCTTTATTCAGTGGATAGATCCACATCTGTTGGCCACGAGGTTTGGGTCCACATGGACCTAGTTCAAGCTGGCCGAGAGCTTGGATTCCAAGCTTTTTCCTCCACATATAGATCACTATTCCGGCCATCTCCGGCCCACCAACCACCGTTAATCACAATCCACCACCTCAACGAAGGTGGTGGTGGCCGTGGCCGGCCGGGAGGAGACATGGGTGGCTGGGAATTTGCCAGCCAAAACAACCCAGGATGGGTTAATCTGGGCCGTTGGCGCCATGGGGACTATGACCGGATGCCATCGATTCAGTGCTTTAAGATTCGTGTAGCTAGATATTATTAATTTCATTTAATTCAATATTCTGTCACATATTATGTAGTGGTTAGTTTTAATTATTAAAAATACTTAGAGGACAAATAAGAGGAAATGTTCTCTATGAAAGTTGTAGCATTTTGAGTCTTGTTTACTTTAAAATTAGTGCCCCACTAAACCAGTTAGGTAAATGTATTGAAATTTGTTCCGTGTGCTAATTATATAGACACTCATCATATCCAAAAATGAGAATTTTTGGAAAATCTTTTTTTATAGTTTTTGTAAAAATTTAATAAATCATGTGTGATTTAATTATAGGGTCTAATGACTTCATAACTCCCCAATATTTTTGTGGGTGACCATTAGGGTCATGTCATGACTATGGTAAAAATCTCAGCCCATTTGGGGTTGGTTTGAGAAGGTATTGATGTGACCAAAGTTTGGTCCCTTAAGGGTAAATTAGGGCAAGTGTGTATTTGATGAGGATTGTGGCCAATCATCTTCCAAAATGAATGAAACTTTGGCCACTGACTTCAAGTCATCTAAAACAACCCCACAAGAGGTTTACAGTTGTTTGGGATGGAGATACCCTAAGATCCTAGTGTTTGCCCTAGGGTTGAGGTTTGGAGCCTATTTAAGGACATGTGATCAAATGTCCTTGGATTGTCTTGAAACTTGGTTGATGAATTCTTAGAGTGAAAATAAGTTATGGTAAATGATTTTTGGATTTTTAGGAGCTTATACCTTCTTTAAAATAGTTATGGATAGATTAGGGTACTTTGATACAATATTTTTGTGCATGCCTAAATGACCTTGGATGCTCATGAAATTTAGACAGTATACTTACTTAGATGATGTTGCTCCCTAGAAATTTTATTGTGAATTTTGGATTGATAATTTTAGTACTTCATTCACAAACCTTATGTTTGATTCAATCACAAAATAACTATTTTAGAGTTATTTTTTACTGAAAAATTATGAAACTTGGTTAGAAAACATTTGAGGACATAGTCATGCTCTGTGAATTTTTATAAAATATTGGAAGAATTTTCGCATAGGATCCTTCAAAAGTGCCCATTTTGAATATTTTTAAATAATTCATCAAAGTGACCAATTCGAGTTAGAAAAATTATAATTCTTGGTCATTACTCTTTTCTAGTCATATTTATCATTTAGTAATTTTCTCATAATATTTGGATGTCTGATAAATTTTCCCCTAATTAAATTAATATTGTGCTTGTTTTTTCATAATTTGTTAAAGGTCAAATCCACCTTGGAAAATTGGGATTTTTGGTATTTATTGTTATTTTGATGTTTTTAGTTTAACATAATTTTGTTAAGGCCATACTTAGTTAGAAAATTGTACTTGGTGTTCAAAGCTTCATGAGGACTAATTTTGTTGAAATTAAAATAAATACGAAATGATGTAGAAAAATTGTAATCTTCTTGATTTGTTCCTAAAATATCATGATAGACCCCCAATAATTATCTTAGGTCATTTGGATGAACAATTGAAGGTGGTCACCATTCATACACATCAAGTAGGTTATTTGGTCTGCACTTGGTAGAAATTGTAAAAGTAGGGAAGCATTTAGAACTTATATGAGAAAGGGTAGTTGGTGTACCTGGTCGGGTTGGAATATATAGTGTCACCAAAAGAAGATAGGTTGTGTGAGCCCGATTGTGCACGGACAGAGTTGTACTCGGGTTCGACGGTGGACCATCCTTCCTTGGAGAGGGAAAGTCTAAATATGAGTTCAAGAGTACTGATAACAAATTAGGATATGGGTAGATACTAATAATAATAATAAGTATCTTACGAAATGGAACTTTGGGTTTCACCCATCGTAGTTCCTAGTGCCATCAAGAGCCCTTAATAGGGAATGTCCTGGGCAATCCAAGGTTAACCTTAAATCGTAAGACTAAAATGTTAAAGAGTAATTATTAAAAACTTGGGCTTCACCTTCACTCACACAGATGACTTGGAAGGTTAGCTTAGTTGGGTTGTCCGAGCGTTAGGCTCGGTGGATGTAGAAATGAGCAAGTTAGCTCGGCGAACCAAAGTCTCGAAAGGTAGTTGCAACAAACAGGTCAGTCCGGGGAGCTGATGGCTCGGGAATTCATGGCTGCATGTGCATAAGGTGGTGGGTTTTCGGTATTTGACTATTGTTCACATCGACATCGATACAATGGCTCGACGGGTGTGGTTTACACTAAGTCAAGGAAAAGACTGGCAGGTTTGTCAGCATTAGTACGTGGTGACTCTGGTGTGTCCATTAGATGCGTACGTAAGGGCTAGGGATGGTAGCGTGGATAACCACCTAGGAGTGGGGTGGCCCAACCCACTATATTTGTTGGCCACTACAGAGGCTCCTGAGAGTGAAGCTAGCTTCCAAAACTGGGGAACTAATGGTCTGTACACATAGAATTATGTGTGGGTGTTGCATATGTATGAACATAACATTAAATCTGCATAACATAGCATAACATGCCTCTATTGCATTTAAACCCCTACCCCTATCGTATAAATTGGCATGAGACTTTTTATACGATAGTCCCTGCAAAACGACTCCTTAATTTATAAGTTTGTATAGACATTCTTGTAAATTAAGGTTACCTTTAAATATAGTTTATTCTCTTTACTTTTCTTTTATTACTACTCTACTTGTTATATTACTGCTAGTTTAGACTCTTGTATATGGTATACTATATAAATTGCTAGATTAGAACCACCATCACCTGCTCTTGTTTACTCTCCACCATCATAGCTTTCCTATCATTCCTCCTGCACGTTGCCTAGGAGCCACTGGGGGAGTGGTGGGGGAAAATAAAGCTTAGTGTTTTTGGCAAACCGTCGGTGGACCAAACATTTCAGGGGCGCCATATGGGAGACATGGAACAACAATAGGAGATGCAGCACCAGCGGAGTGCGGTGCACATAGAGGTGGGCTAGTCTAGTATGGGAGCACCAGCTTCTGGCTCCGTGTGTGTTAGTTTTACTTAGCTTCCGCGAGAGGGTTGTAGTGAAATCATGATGTACCAGGCAAGAGCCCTTTTATATTTCTACTTTACTATTCTATTTCAGTACTTTATCTCTGTGGACTTTGTTGTAATTCATGCATATATATATATATATATATATATATATATATATATATATATATATATATATATATATATATATATATATATATATATATATATATATGATTTTTGTGGACTTGACTTGATTGTCATCACTATTGTACTTCTACTTCTTTGGTGATTATTAATGCCGACATTATCGGCATTTTGTAGTGGCCACCCTCCCGAGTGACGGTATCACCACAAAATTGCGATTCTGGGCGTGAGACCCAGTAACGCAAAAAAGGGGTCTTATATACCCCTACTCCAATAACTCCTGCATCTGTACCTTGAGCTCGACCAACTCCTTTGGTTGCATCCTAATTGGAGGACGTGACACTGACCTAGTTTCTGGCACTAACTCAATCGAGAAATCGATCTTCCACTGAGAAGGTGCTCCTAGAAGCTCCTAGGTAAACACATCCTCGAATTCTACCACCACCGACACTTCTCTAGATGATATATTAGAAAGGTGCACTTCCAATAAAGCTACGAAAGCTACTCCTCCCTGATTAAATAACCGCACAATTTGCATGGCCGAAATCAGGGAGTAGGCCACCCCACTAAGGCCCTCAAACTTGACTTCTTCCTTTCCTTCACTTCTCAGGGTCACCACCTTTGTTATGCAGTCAATACTTGCCCGCTTCTTTGAAAGCTAGTCCATTCCCAAAATCACATCAAACTCGGCTAATGGTAGGACTGCTACTACCAATACGAAGTCAACTCCATCTAAATTTCAACCAATGCGCCCTTTCGTCCCCGTAGTCATGGAAGACCCATTGGGCTTGCACAGCCTAAGCTCTGCGTCCGCCCAAAAGGGCTCAACCCCAATTCTTAGGATAAAGCTTTCCACATGAAAGGAGTGTGACGCTCCCATGTCAAATAATACCCTAGGAGGATAACCAGAAACTAGTACGAATCCTAGTATACATGCAATACACATAAAATGACGAGAAAGTATTATGCTAAAAAATAAAGTTAAATTTTTCCATACCTGTCACCATATCTCTTCCTGCTGCCCAAGATTGCAGGCCCTTGGCTGCACGAGTTGGAAACGGGAAGTACTCGACTCCGTCATTTCCCCTTTCTCCGCAATATTGGGACCGGAATGCACTGACTGCTCCTTCCTTGGCTCTGGTTCAACACCACCCTAAGTACAATATCGAGCTATATGACCTGGCTTGCCACACATGTAGCATGTTGGTGGTTCATTGAAACTAGATCCCCCCAACGTCGTACTGCTCTTCTCTCCCAACCTGACGGGATTGGGTTTCTTCCTCCACTTATTCCCTTCTGACTTCCCCTATGATTGAGAAGGCTTTCCTTCTTCGTGCTTCACGGTATGACCATTGCGACGTTGAGTTCGCTCCATATAACTTTCCAATGTCCTAGCGGCCTCAAGCAACTCATTAAAACCCGCATTCTTGAGAGCTATTAGGGGTTGTCTCAGATTCTCTCTCAAACCATGATAGAAGAGGTTGTCCATACTCATCATCAATCGTGGTTGTTCCCGCATAACGACCTAAACAAGCAAATTCCTGCACGTACTCATCCACAGTTTTGTCTCGCTGTAACAAGTGCAGAAACTGCCTCAGAAGAGCTAGCCTTGTCGATGATGGAATATACTTCCTTAAGAAGGCATTCGCGGACTCATCCAAGGATGTGGTGCCTCCAGGAAACTGACGACCGCTATGGCTCACCGACCACAGTTTTGCATCACCTTCTAGCATGATGGCCATGAATTGGGACTGCTTTTCCTCTGGTGTTTCTGTCGCTCTCAGGAGTTTCTGAATCCTTGCCAACCTGTCCTCCACATCAGTCGGTGTGTCGACACCCTTGAATGTTGGAGGATTGAAACTTAAAAAATACTTCATCTATCGGTCTCCTTTCCCGACAACAACTCTCTCAGCCAATGGCTCTGCCGGTCTGGCTCCTTTGCCTGCTGTAACCGATTTTGCTACCGAGGTAATGGTAGACGTTACACAGGCAACAAGGGTCACAACATGCGCTATCACCGCAGCTTGGCCTGCTACCATTGCCTCTGCTAAAGTGCAATAGAAATCGGCCGTGAATACACCCATGCCCATAGGACCTGAAGCAATAACACTGTTCGCCAAAGGCGCCTCTCGAGTCCTCTATGTCCGCGCCTCGTCATTAGAACCCTTAGCAAAAGCAAGGTAAAACAGGAATCAGGTTCCATTCGCAAAACTCAAACACAAGGACACTCATGGTCCCACAATACTCCTATGTGGATAACTTCTTTACGGGATCTGAGTACATTAAATCGACCACTAAACCTTACCTTGGACGCTAAATTTCCTCTGATACCAAATTATAACACCTCCCCTATAATGACCATATAATATGGGGTCCAGCTAGGGCCCCACAACATAGAGACGTCACATATTTAACATTAAAAAGTGATATAAAGAACTATGCATTTCAAAACACAGATAACAAGACAACAAAAACACACAACCAGCATAGAAGTTATCCACATCCATTGGAGTCCAACATGTCCTAAAGGCATTACAACAATCAAATGCCAAAAACTTTATTATCAATAAATAGAGCAATGCGCCTTAGCAATCCAAGGCTACCTCGACGTGCAAGCCGAGTTACAGTTCACGAAACAAAACATTCAACACTTTATAAACTAATAGAAGAGAGAATACTTCATGAGGCTTAGACCTTTCAGGCCGGAGAGCTTGCTCCAGCTTGCGATCCTTGCCCTATAAAATTTGTTGTAACGCAAGCGGTAGTAAAGACTGGCCTCAACTGTGTAACCAACACATCTCCTCCCTGCCATCCCTAGTGGAACCTGGGGTACTCCATCACCCTGCAGGTCAGCACTTCATATACAAATGTACATAAACATAAAGAGTAAAGTAATAGGTTTGAATATCTCAAACAACAAACACGTTTCTAAGTTGAGTATTTATTAAAAGGGCCCTAACATGCAACATGTATGCAAATCTAAATTTCACCAAAGACACCCTATATCCTAGATGAATCTAACAAATCATCACACATAACATTCCACAATCAACCATACAGGTACTTCCAATATCCCCTAATGACATTTAAACTGCAACACAGAACTCTTGCCTAGGCCCCACCTGCTCGTGGGTCTCAAACCCGAGCTTGCCTGCAAGCTCTAACTCGCACGTCAGTTTCATCACACAAACAATCTGATGCTAAGAACCCTAGCTTGACCCCGCCCTCTCGCGGGATTCATCGCTCGGGCTTGTCCAAAGCTTGACATTCTTGTCAGTTTCACAGAAGGGGACTTGTCTTGGTAGTACACTCTTCATACATGACTTGTAACGTCACGAGCTTGCCAGCTGTCTACAAAGACCAAGTCAAGCCTTCGCATATCAATCAATCACATCTATTCCACCCTAAGTCACTATTTATTCTCACACAAAAAGGATGGCAAACATCACAAATGACGTCTTTGCCGCATTTCAATTTCTAGCAAAATCCTTAGTGCTCGTCATGCAACATCATCACATCGGACAAACTGTCATGATTACGGCTTCACCCACAATGCTTAATCCACTAACAGAGCGGATTTCTAGTGCAACAACATTCCGGGGACAGACTCAATCGACTCGGTGGCTCCTCTTGAACCAGTGCCCAACGCTTGAAAAAAAGCAAAAACGCAACGGATGTCATGCACGCATCCTAAAAACTGAGTGAAGAAATGTCATTACCTTATGACTCCTTTTCCTAGCCATGAAGATCTTGGTTTACACGGATGAAAGTGTGCGCCTTCAAGTCCTCTCCACGGATCTAGACTCGGATCGCCGAACGGATCTCCAAAGCTTCGTTAATGGCGGAAGATGCTCTTCTTCTTCCTCCTCCAATCTCTCCATCAAAACCCTAAAGGATGCGACCAGGTGAGGAAGATGAACCCCTCAGCCATACTTAAGGTTCAAGGACGGACGATTCTGGGCCATAGGATCGATTTCTAAGAAGATCGGACGACCTAAAATCAGAACTTACGGAACTGCTTTAACCTTCTACCGACGGGCGGTATCTACCTACAGCGCCGTGGTAGCTCACAGAGCCGCCTACCTCTACAGAACCCCCCGCTATCGCTATCGGTAGCGATACTGTCACACGGTAACCTCTCAATGCCTTTGTCTCAAAGCTTCGTCTTGACGAAAAGGGGCTACCGCCGAGCGCTAGCTAACTATTGCCACGTGGTACCACTCGATGATTTCGTCTCGATGGAAGAATTCTACCGCCGGGTTATAGTTGCCTACCGCCGTGCGGTAGCTCCCTGAGCCTCAGGTTCTAGAAAACTGGGGTGTTATAGGGCGCACACTTACAATTTTTTCCATTCTCCCCCGGAATTAACAAAAAAAACCCTACAAAACAAAATTTAAGCTTAAATTAGTAAAGAAATGTAAAAACAAAAAATTTATAAAGGAAATCATACTTAAGCTTTTGCTATTCGAGAGCAAAAATATGGAAAATATTTATAAGATATTAATATAATTTTTAATTAAACTAATATTTCATTTAATCAAAAGTAAGCTTGAAATAAAGTTTAGGAATTCAATTAAAAAGTCCTAAATTATGATAATAACTTGAAAAGAGGGAAATGTTTAGCTAAAACGTCTCAAAATAAGTAATTAGCAATACAAAATTACAGTGACTAGCAAACAAGAGTAGATTAAAATTAAAAAACTCTAATTTTAAAGAAGCTTAAGGAAAAATACAACCAACTAATTATTTGCTCTGAATATTTTAATGTATGTCTAGTTCAATTATATTTAAAAGGGGTGTAGAAAAATTGGCATTAGAAGAGTTCTTGGATTGTAGATGATTGATTTTATCCTCTCTTCTCACTCATTCTACTTTCTATTTGTATATGTTTAGAAAAATGATAAATTTTATTCTCTCATTTTTTATTATATATAATCTTTGAAAACTACTCTTAAAAATCCTAAAATGTATATGTTTAAAAAATGATGAATTTTTTTCTTCTCTTTCCTATGATATATGATCTTTTAATTTTAAAACTACACCAAATAACGAGTGGATGTTAAAGATAGGGTAAAGGGCTAGAAAGAGTTTCTAGATTATAAACCAAAATGTTTTGAGAGCAAATCATAAAATATTAAACTTTTCTGAAGAAACTAAAAGCTAGAAGTACACATAATTAAAATCAAAGTGTTGTGGGTCACTAGGTTTACCCCGGTCTGGAGAAATCGGAGCACTTTAGCTCGGAATTGGACCGAGCCCGCAAACAGTAAAGGTAAATAACAATAAATGAGAAGAGGCCTTTTTTGACGAGGAAAAACAAGAAAGGGTGAAAAACCACGTGGTTGGATCTGTGCTAAGACAAAATAAATTAGTTCTTTTCAGTTTACAAGGGTTGGGATTTGATCTCACAGGGCGACAGACTGCTTCTCCATTACAATTACAGAGTAGAAAAAAATAGGGAATGAAACTAAGTCCTCGGAGCCTCAATGGAAGCGCTCTGGCCTTGGTGGTTTGGCTAAGTCCACAGAACATTGGTGGAAGCATTCTGCCCTGAACATTTGGCTAATTCCACGAAATCTTGGTGTAGTCATTCCGGTTGGGAAAATCTCTAAATCCACATAGCCTTTGTGCAAGAAGAAGTGGAGCGGAGCGAATTCTTAACTAGAGGACCAGCTTAAGTCCACGATCTTGTCAGTAAACCTCAAAACTCTCTCTTATCTATGGAGTTACTTGTCCTCAAATAAAGGACTAGGGGCCTATTTATAGTTTATAGAGGGATACATCAGCAATTGCGTTGGGGTAGAATTTGTGTTGGCGAATGGCATTGTTCTATTTCGATCACCTGCATCACCACGTTTAGCAAAATGATGGAAGTGCCCCCCACCCCGGGCGGCTCAGGCAGGGTGCCCGGAGGCGGTGACAGCTAGCAGAGTCAGGAGGCAATGGCGGTGACCAAAGGCGGCCGGGGCCAGTGGTGCTTGCGGCGGGCGCAATATGCGAGTGCGTAGGCTAGACCGTGGCCGCACGATGTGTGGCTGCAGGGGTTGCAGCCGCGTGTGCGTGGCACGACCGTGCGGGGAGCGGCCACACTGGATGGCCGCGCGCCGCCACATGGGGCACAACCTCACGATGCGGTTGTGCGTGTTGGCCACCTGCGCAGGCCGTGCGTGCCTATGCGGTTTGGCCATGCACATGTGGGGGTGTTGCAGGTGCGTGTGAGTGAGCCTTGGCTTCTTCTCGAGCTCTAGCATGGTGCGTGCGACTTGTTCGATCAGGTTGGATTTTCCGCGCGTCCTCAATTCAAGTATTTCTGGTTTAGCATAGAAATTTCAAGGGGAACACCATCAAATGCCCACAATTTTTTGCGGGTCATGCTCCATGATAAGTCTTTATTTATAGTAGTTTTATATAGTTTTTAGTTATTAAATATTTAGGTTTTTATTTAGTTTTTATTATTTTTTTGAATTAATTCCTTTGTTTTCTTATTTTAGGTCAATCTGGGCGTTCACTATCAAATTGGAGCATGCTAGGCTAATCAGAAGAACAAAAAGAGAATTCCTTTAAAAATCACGTTTACACGCCCCTGTCACAGGCATGACCTTCAGGTCACAGGCATGACAGGTGTCCGTGACCCATAAAGGAAGCTCCAGAGTTCATGCCACGTCAGATTAAAGTTACACGCCTCGGTCACGGGCGTGACCAATTAGTCACGGGCATGACATGCATGCGTGAGCAGCAGGCGTGGCTATCAGAAGTCAGTTCCAAATAATTTTCGGCCAACACGCCCCTTTCACGGGCGTGACACTTGGGTCACGGGCGTGCCCGCTAGGCGTGACACCAAGGAGCTCAGATTGTCGTTCGAAGAAGTTCGAACAGACACGTACATGCCCGTGACCCAAAGGTCACGGGCATGACCAAGGGCCTATCAGTAGCGTTTTCCAGCCAATAACAGCCGTTCCTGCCATTGCTGCCAGTCTAAGACCCCCCTCCCGGATCCCAAAACACGGCACGAAGGAGGTCTTATGCCCAGAACAGCCGCCTTATTGTAGCATTAGTGCATGGGCTAACCTATACCACAAGATGCCTATTCCACCGGCTACAATCAATATCAACATACATATGCCAACCCAACCAAAATATAATAAGAGAAGTCAAATCCACACCAAGCATGTATGTCCAAGTACATCAATTAAGGAAGCTAAAACATGCTTCTACAATATTAGAGTATAGCTAATAATTGCCCAAAGGGGCTACATCAGAGTCGCTCAACACTCATATTAGTAACCGACAGTAGCGACGGCACCGTCACTTCAGGCACTGTCGACCTAGCCTGACTGTCCTGCTGCAAAGTCTGTGGCTGCTCTACCTGCGGGGTGACCTCCTAAAAAGGAAGACGTAGCAACCGTTAGTCGAAAAGACTAAGTGGCTTCACATCCACTCCCCCGGTGACTCCTCGGCACCGAGCGGAGAAAAGAGTAAGGGTAAAAAGTATATTAAATAGTATAAGAAGGTACAAGTAGGTGGTAAAGGTACAATAAGATTAACAATGAAAGTGAGCTATTAGATCAGGAATACTCTAGAGGGGGGGGGGGGGGTGAATAGAGTATTCAGGGTTTATAAAATTTTCTTCTAATTTAATCTAGTACAAGAACAAAATAAAAAGCAATCCTAATAAATAGCCACAGCACAAAAACAAAAGAAAAGAGCAATCCAGACAACACAAGAATTTATAGTGGTTCCCCTAAACTTGGGTACATCCACTCTTCTACCGCCCTGGTAGAAATCCACTAAGATTTTTGATCAGGTGCCTGACACCAATGAGCTTTTGATCAGGTGCCCAAAAACCAACCCAAGTCTTTTGGAAGGAGACTTGTGAACCAGAATAATTTTGAAGGGAATTAAAACCCTGTATAGAGGTGGGGATGAGAGAGTGATGAAAGTCTTCTTTTCTCAATCATAATGAGAAGACTATGTGGATTCAGTGATGTTGTCAAAGCTCCCCCTGAGATTTAAATGGGTTCAGGCTGGGAAGCTTTGCACAAGGTGAGTAGGCCTTCAATCTGCAGCCTTGACCAGAGAAATCTTCAGGAACTTCTTTGACAGATGGATTTCTTGTTGTCCTTTGAAGTGTGCTGCAGAGATGAAAAAGGAAGACTCTTGATATTTGATTGATTTTTCTTCTTCTTTAGAAGTGACTGATGTTCTGGTCTAGGGATTCTTCTGTATCAGAAATTTTTTTAAGAAAATCACTAGGCACCATAAGGATAAAATCTTGTTAGTACAAATTTATGTGGATGACATCATATTTGGGTCTACTGATTCCAAATTATGCAAGAGGTTTTCTGACCTCATGCATTCTAAGTTTGAGATGAGTAGCATGGGTGATCTCTCCTACTTCCTTGTTCTCCAAGTGAAGCAGCTACCTGATGGCATCTTCATCTCCTAAGATAAATATGCTAAAGAGCTTCTCAAAGAGTTTGGGATGAATGATGCCTCAGCAAAGAAAACACCTATGACAACTAATGTTGTAATAGATTCTGATCCACATGGGAAACCTGTTGACCAGAAGTTATATAGGGGTATTGTTTGGTCCCTATTATATCTTACAGCTAGCAGACCTGATATCATGTTTGCCACATGCCTTTGTGCTAGGTTCCAAGTGAACCCTAAAGAATCTCACCTAATTTTTCTAAAAAGAATTTTGAGATATATAAAGAGTTGTCCTAGTCTAGGCCTATGGTATCGTACTGAGTTAGAATTTAAGTTAACTGGAAACTCAGATGCTGACTTTGCTGGATGCAGGGTAGATAGGAAAAGTACCTCAGGAACTTGCCAGTTCCTTGGTATGAGACTAGTGTCTTGATTCTGCAAGAAACAATCATTTGTGTCCACATCAACTACTGAAGCAGAATACATTGCAGCTGGCAGTTATTGTTCACAGATGTTGTGGATTCAGAATCAAATCGTGGACTATGGTTTCAACTTAAATAATTCAACTCTCTTATGTGATAACACAAGTGCTATAGCCATAGCTCAAAATCCAGTCCATCACAGTAGGACTAAACATATAGACATTAGGCATCATTTCATTAGAGAGTGTGTAGACAAAAATAAAATTAAACTTGTCTATATCTACACTGATTTATAAAGAGCTGACATTTTCACCAAACCCTTGGATGAAAAAAGTCACCTGTTATTTATAAATCAGCTTGGCATGATCAATGAAGAAGCTTTAGTTTAATTTCTGTCTGCACTCGACGAATTTGCCAAAGTTCGTCGAACGGAGCTCGACGAACTGGGGAAAGTTCTTGAGATATTCGTCGAACGGAGATTGACGAACTCTCTGTGAGTGAAGATATTTTCGTCGAACTAAGATCGACGAATTTGCTTCAGAAAAATTTCGTCGAACGGAGCTCGACGAAATATCTTCAAATCTTCAGACTGAGCTCGACGAATTGTTTACCTCCAAATTATTTCGTCAACCTTAGATTGAAGAATTATTTTATTTTTCGTGGAACGAAGTTTGCCGATTCATATTCTTGAAAACCTTATATCTAGGTTTTTTTCGACCTCCAACCCGCGCTTTCAGTTCTCTTGCACTTGATCTTCATTTTTCCCTTGCAGGTGAACTAATGGTGATTCCAGCAGGAAATCTTACGACAATGAAATTCGACACCGGCTTTGATGTCGATTTTGATTCATTCCAGCATTCAGACCCAATCTTCCTGAAAATCCTGCAACTGCTTGAAGAACAGTAGTTGAAGAGTCTGATGTCAACCAAGATCAAACTCGCCAGCACTGAAATCAGGGAGTTGGACTATACTTCCTCCACCACAGATGAAAACACTATGACAGGGACAGTCTCAGGTAATGCTATTTCTCTTACTCCCGCCGTCGTAATAGAAATTTTTGGATTAAGTAATGGTGAAGAAGAGTTAGAAATTGATACTGAGGAATATGATGTGATGCTGAGTATGATGGGTTATACTGGAGAAACCCCTACTAACTTACTGAAGAAACACTTGTCTGCTGAGTTCAAATTTCTAGCAGACATTGTGGGCAAAGTGCTGATGGGCAAGCATACTGCACATGACTACATAACCAGGCACTAATTCCTGGTTATGTATGTTGTGGTTAACAAGAAGACAGTCAATTGGACTCAGATCATGTTTGATCTGATTAAGAAAAAGAATACAAAGAAAGAGATTTACTTTGGAAGGATCTTAGGGATCTTCCTCAAGGAAAAGGCTGCAGAATCCCTGGTCTCCCAGACCATATTCATCAATGCTTCCAAGAGGCTAACCTGTGCCCTCTTTGGCAGGTGGGAGAGGACCATCACCAAGCCCTACAAGGCTTCTTCCTCTTCCACCAGGGCTTCTGAGAGTAGCAGGGCTTCTCCAGTCTCTCCCCACCCTACTGAAGAAGCTCCCTCCACCTCCCACATTCCCTCTTCTCCTCACCACCACCAACAACAAATACTTCACATCACTACCCCAATTCCATCTCCTGCACAGTCTCCACCTCCACTCTCTCCACAAATACATATCACTGAAATTCCCTCCCCTCCCATTCAGGAATCCCATCAACCCTCTCCTTCCCAATCACCACAACCTTCCCATTCTCATATTCCCTCTCCTCATGGTACACCAACTCCATCACCACCTTCATCTCCTTTACCCCCCCCCCCCCCCCCCGCAATACCTCTACTCCTCAGGATGAACTAATACAAGATGCACCACCTCCACCTCCAACTCCACCATCCTCCTCCATTCCTACCTGTGTCTCCACTACTATACCTTCTACACAATCCTCTGCAGCTCTACTCTTGGATCCCTCCATCATACCACAACTCATTTCACTTCTCACTCCCCTTCTTAAAACCATTATAGCAGAGGCCATTTCACCTCTTGCTACTTCCATTTCCTCCCTTGCTGCACAAATATCTGCTCTCTTTGCTCCTTCCTCTTTAGTTAGGGGCCTGGATCCAGTGTGCACTGAAACTAGGTAGGGGGAGATACTCCATGAAGAAGAAGTAGCAGCAACAACAACAACAACAACAATAGTAGTAGCAGCATCAGCAACAGCAGTAACAGCAGATGTAGTAGAAATAGCAGAAGCAGTAGAAATAGAAGAGGCAGAAGCAGCAACAGATGCTGATAAAGATTTAATTGATTTCATTAATTTTATTGAAACATATATGGAAATAGATACTGTGGATGATGCAGTAACAGAGGAAACAATAACTGCTGGTGATTTTATTATAAATCCTACAGTAGATTTGTTAAATTTATTGAGAACTTTTGATATAGTTCATTTGAACTTTCTTCCAGAATACAGTACTAAGCCATCCATGGCTATAATCCCATATACCTCACCCATAAGCCCCAAAGTTGCCAAGTAACTAAAGGCTAGTTTTGTTACAACAGAGGTTCCAACTACAAAGGTTCCAGCTATAGTGGTTCCAGTCATTCCATCTCCACCCAAAGCTGCTTCCCCCATTATTTCATCCCCTCTAACAAATATTTCTACTCCAATTTTTGTAATGGATGATTCACCCATGACTGATCTTGATGCATTGATCATGGCTGACATTGAAAAAGAAAATAAGACAGTGGCTGAAAGCACTGTTATATATAGCCCTTCTGTTCTAGCTCCAGCTCCATGTAGTTCTCATCCTCCAGCTCCTACTCTGGCTGAAAAGCCAATTGACAAATCAGTACTAAAGGCCATTGATGCCTTATATGATGCTCCTCAAGATTCTGATGATGAGGATGATGATGAAGAGGACTCAGATGATGAGCCCAAGAAAAAGAAGGTATCTAATAAGAGGAAAGCTCCTCCACCTCCTGCCCCAAAACCAAACCTAGCAAATAACACTCCATACTATATACTCCAGAAGATTACACCTTACAAGGGCATGCCAGCATGGATGTGGCTGTCTAAAAACCAACAGAAAGAAAGGAAGAAAAGCAGAAGATATTCTCCTCCTCCACAAAGATTTAGAAAGGACCCCCCTCCTCCTCCTCCACCAGTTGCTGCTGCTTCTAGTTCTTCAAATCCAAGGACTACCCAGTTTCAGACCTATTAGAGACATCAGGGTAGATCCTCATCTTTAGGAAGCAACCAGCAAAGACAGTATTCATCTGGCAAACACCACCACCACCACCAACAGTAGCATCAACAAAAACAACAGTAACAATTCCCTAAACATCAAAAGGCTGAAAGCCCCAAGAGACCTGCTTCCCTACCTGTACCCTTTGAAGATCTAGAGTCAGTTACAACTGCTAGGATGGCCAGATTCCAGGAATTGGTTGGCCTATCCATGATCAACAAAGCAAGAGCTGAAGGAAAGGATCCATCTCAATACTTTACAATGTCCATGTACAGCAAGGAAGAACTGAACAGGTTTGCTAAGGCTAACAAGTTTTTTTTAATGTTGATGATTATATGAAACTACATCCAGAAGCAGTAGTGCCCAGGGCTACATCTCTTAATATCATTGGGGCTGCTGACATGACAATAACCAAGGCTCAAGCTACAGATCCTAACAGGGAAATTATATTTACACAGTCTGGAGGCAAAGCCAAAGAGGAGAAGCACAAGGAGAAGAAGAAGAAATAAACTTTGAACTTTCTTTAGTCTTTCTGAGTTACCTTAAACTGTTTATCTATTTCTTGATGCAAAGCTTATTGTATATATATATATCTGCTGCACATTTAAATTTTTCATGCCTGATATATGTTTTATTGCTTTGTTATTAATGTGAGTCTGTAATTAGTGACCTTACCCAAATAGGGGGAGATTGTTGGATCCCTAGTTGGATTTGGGTTAGGTTCACTAAATTAGGATGTCTGACCCAACATGTATAGCCAGGGTCATGTGTGTGTTCTAGAGTCTAGGCCATGTCCTTAGAATCAACACTATATGGACTAGCCATCAACAGACTGCAGAAGTCTCAAGACTTAGAGAAATTTTAGACTCAGAAAATGAGTTCGACGTTCATCGAACTCAGGTCGACGAAAGTCCTGCTCAACTTGACGAACTTAGAGAAAATTCTCTGAGCTGAGCTCGACGAACTTGAATCTCAGGTCGATAATTTCTAGAGTATACTTCAACATTCCAAGTCTAGAATTCTTCACACTTAACTCCAGTCGACGAAATTAGTTCTCAGGTCGATGAACTTAGTTCTCAGGTCGATGATCTCTGTGTATTCTACTTCAACATCTTATTCCAGAAACATCTAAGTATTCTAAGTTCAAGATCACACTCTAGTCGACGAACTCATCTTCTCAGCTCGAAGAACTTATATCACAGTCTTGGCAAGATCTATCAAGTATCAGTTAGAAGTTCTCAGCTCGAAGAAACTAGATCTCAGGTTGACGAACCCAGTTCTGAGGTCGATGATTTTTGGACACGTTACTTCAACATTCTTAAGTCCAAGAAACATGGAATTCTAAACTCTAGTCGACGAAGTTATATACTCAGCTCGATGAACTTGATATACAGATTTGGCAAAGGTTCCAGAGAAAGCAGTTGTCTGTCCTCAGCTCGACGATCTTGGATCTCAGCTCGACGAACAAAGATTATTTGGTCGACGAACTTGACTTCTCAGCTCGACGAACTCTGGACACAGGTCGATGAATTATGTTCAACGATTTCTGTGAAGTTTTAGACTTAGAAATTTCCCTCCCTTTGTCTCTTTTCTATTATAATAATTCCTGAGTAATCAATGCATAAATATTCTCTGAATATTACCGTTAGTAGCAAGCATTAATTACAGTCTTCATCGGGATTATTGCTTGCCATTTTTCCATGGGACAGTTGGGGAAATCAATCAATGCAAATATTCTCCAGGCCGTCAGCATTAAATGAAGAAAGGAATTCAAATTTCAAAGGAAAATCATATGGAAAATATAAAAGGGATTTTATTCATCTCTCTCGAGAGCACACTGAGAAATAAGAGAGAAAGATAGTAACAGAAAAGATAGAACACAGTGATACATAGAAACAAGCTCTAGACCAAAGAAAGAACATCAGGCTGAAGAAGAAGAACAATCATTCAAATCAAGAATCTTCTTCTGTCTTCATTCAGGATACTTCAAAGGACAACAAACATTCAATCTGTCAAGAAGTTCCAGGAGTTCTTCTGGTCAAAGCAAAAGCTTGAAGACCTATCACTCTGCAGCAAGGCTTCAACTTCCTGAACCATTCTATATCTCAGGGGAGCCTTTGCTAACATCATTTTTCCACTAGAGTCTTCTCAGTTGTATCTGAGAAAGAGAAGACAAAATCATTCTCTCATCTTCCACTGTATAAAGGGTTCTTACCTCCCTTCAAAAGTTATTCCTAGTTCAAGTAACTTGATCAAAATACTTGAGGTTTGTGTTGAAATTTGTGAAGTGGAAGTGGGTGACGGGACAGGCCGCGCGGCCTGTGCGGACAGCTTTGGCAGACTGGGCGGACTAGGCGGACTGTGGGTTGCGGCCTGGTGAAAAGTCTGGTGGAAGCCGGCTGTGTTCTGAGCGGGTTGTAGCATGGAGTCCACGGTTTGGTACGGCCTGGTATCTGCGGATAGAGAGGCTTGCGGACTGATGCATTGCTCAGTGGCCGCGGGTGCATGCTTGCGCTGTTGGCGGGTTGGTTCGAGTTCGCAGGAAGCCTTGCGGACTGGTGTGTCCGCGGTTTGGGCTGTTGCGGACTGGGCCTTGAGCTTGGCTGAGGCCTTGTCGAGCTCAGGTGTTACAGCAGGTCTTGCTGTGGAGACCGGTTGGCGGACTGATGTTTGGAGTCCGGGAGGAAGCTGCTGTGTTGGACAAGTGCGAGGAGCACGCGGACTGGTTGCGGTCTGTGCTAGGGTGTTTGGCGGACGGGACTTTGTGTCCGCCATGCTCGCACTGGCCCTTGATGGTTTTGGACTTGGTCACACTTGGTGTCAAGTTCATGGTGTCCGCCGTATCCGCGAAGTCCGCTGTGACCGGGCGGACTGTTGCTGTTTGCCTTTGGTCGTGGACTTGTGGCGGATTGAGGTGTGAGTCTTGCGGACTGCCTCGGGTTGGTGCGGACTGCCATTGAAGAGGGTGCTGTCCTGAAGCAGTTGGAGCTTTGCGGGCTGGTGCCTTGTCCGCTTAGCTTGGGCGGACTGGAGAGGGTTCGTCAAATGGTTGCCTTGCTCCTGGCGGTTTCCCTTGGTGACTGGCTAAGTCCTCGCGGACTGAGCGGACGGTCGTTTGTATTCGCGCGGACTGGGGCGGTGTCGCTATCTCATGGGCGGTGACCACACTCCTCACCTGGCCTATAAATAGGACCCCCCTGGCACATCTACAGTAACCTAAGTAACGTGAGTGAACAGTAAATTGGGTTGGGCGAGTGCTGCGGTCTGTGTTTTCCAGTCCGCGCGGATTGTTACAGGCTGACGGTTTGCTGTGTGCAGGTCGCGCGGATAACTTCAAGGAGCCAGGAGGTTGGCTGTGACTTCGGTCAGTGCTTGGAAGTGTGCGGTCTCTGCGGACTCAGCAGGAGGTCGCTCTGCGGCTTGTCAGTTCTGTTTCAACTTTCCCAGCTTCAATAACCTGTCCGCCGGCTTCAGGCGGGTAGGGGAGTTCCTCAGTTCGGGTTCAGCAGGAGGCGAATAACGGTCTGTCCGCGCGGCCTCGCGGTCTCGGCGGACTCCGTGGTATTCGGCGGATTGCAGCATAGCTTGGGCGAGCTCAGCGGTCTCGGCGGTCTCGGCGACCTCGCGGTCTCGGCGGACTGGAGTGCTGTCCGCCCGGCTTGTTTTTTGGTTCTTTCTGTTTACAGCTGTAATACTAGCGAAATCATGTCTCGCTATGTATGCCTCGGATTGTAAAGAAGTGAATGCATAATAAGACCTTCTTGTGCTTCCATTGTTTTGTTGGGTGCAACCTCTAGTCCTTGGGTTTTCCACAGGTTCAGCGTGCGAACTGGGTAGTTCCGAAGATATTAATTTGGTGTTTGGGCTATCTTGCTGACCACGTTGAGAAAATTTAACATGGTATCAGAGCCAGGTTTCTGAGGTTGCGGAGGTTCAGTTGCGTGAGCGGAGGTCAGCCAGTGTTGTTACTCAGTGATTGAGTGGTGTTCAACCTGTGTTGTTGCTCGGAGCTGCTGAAGGGTACCAACAGGTGGTTGCAATGGAAGGAAGCTTAGCAAGAGGTCTGGGCATTGAACTCTTAACGCCGACTAACTATAAAAAGTGGAAGTCATGCATGAAGAGTTATCTTCTAGGCGAGGAGCTGTGGGAAGTTGTCGGTGGAGACGACAGACAGGAAGTTACTGCTGCTTTCGGTACTGCTGAACAGGTGAGGCTCTGGAGAAGAACTAATGCTAAGGCAGAGTTCGTTCTGAAGAGAGCTGTCTCTCCGGAACTGTTTGATCACATCATTGGGTGTGAGTCGGCTGCTGATATTTGGACAACCATTGATGAGTTGTTCAATAGGAAGAATGTGGCGCGGCTTCAGTTCCTGGAGAATGAGTTGGCCAGGGCAAATCAGGGAGACCTTTCCATCTCCAAGTACTTCTTAAAGATGAAGAGCTTATGTGCTGAGCTGTCGGCACTGGATCCTGATGAGCCTATCTCTAAGGCAAAGATGAAAAGGCACATTTTCCGCGGCTTGCGGAAGGAGTATGTGGCCTTTGTTACGTCTGTTCAAGGGTGGGCTACTCAGCCGTCTCTGCTGGAGCTGGAGAATCTGCTTGCCTCGCAGGAGAGCTTAGCAAGGCAGATGGCTGGAGTGAATCTAAATCAGGAAGGCAGCAAGGCTCTCTTCTCAGGCAAGAAGAAGGGATGGGAAGGGAAGAATAAGAAGAAGGTGCAGGCCGCTGGTGAAAAGGAGACTTCAACTTCATATCCGCCGGAGAGGAGCAATGCTCCTAAGGACTGGAAGAAGAATCTGAAGTGCTATCGGTGTCATCAGCGAGGGCACTTCAAGCGGGACTGCAAGGTCAAACTGCAGCCTGGGCATGCTGCGGGAAAGGAGGAAGCTTGCTCGCGAAGTGAAGAAGCAGAATGGGGAGGAGCTTTCATGACGGGCACTTGTGTCCGGGCCTTATCTGTTGAGGACTTCAACAGCGAGTGGATCATCGACTCCGGGTGTGGTCATCACCTCACCGGAGACAAGTCGAAGTTCACCTCCATGCAGGCTTACTCAGGTAATGAAGCTATTATCACTGCTGATAATACTGTTTATGCAGTAGAGAAGGAGGGGGTCATGTCTTTGGGTAGTGATCAGGGGCCACTCACGTTAAGGAGTGTGTATCACGTGTCGGGCATGAAGAAGAACCTCTTCTCGGTGACCAACGCGGTGGACGCTGGGTATCACGTTCTGTTTGGGCCAACAGACGTGAGGTTCCTTCGCAACGTATCAGCAGTGAAGGCTGATGTTGCTCATGTTGGGAGGAGGGTGAAGAACTTGTTTGTTCTTTCCACCAGTGCCTATGTTGATAGGATGAGGGCCAATGATAGTGCGGCTATCTGGCATGAGAGGCTGGGGCATGTTGGCATGGACAAGCTAAAGGCAATGGCGAGTAGAAGTCTGGTGAGGGGGTTGCCGATGTTGTCCTCCTTTGGTGATGGGCATGTTTGTGCGGGCTGTCAATACGGTAAGGCACATCGCCTTCCGTTTGATAAATCTCAAACAAGGAGCAAGAAACCATTGGAGTGTATTCATGGCGACCTGATGGGACCGACTGTTACTGCCAGCCTTGGTGGAAGCAAATACATGCTTGTCTTGGTTGATGACTACTCAAGGTATACTTGGGTGTACTTCTTAAAGGAGAAGTCGGAAGCCTTCCATTTGTTCGTGGAGTTCAAGGAGTTGGTAGAAGGCCGGCTTGGCTTGCGGATTAAGAAGCTTAGAACTGATAACGGGGGGGAGTTTGTCTCTTCCAAGTTTTCTAACTTCTGCAGGAAGCACGAGATCCAACGGGAGCTTACTTGTTCTCACACTCCACAACAAAATGGGGTAGCGGAGCGGAAGATCCGTCATTTGACGGAAACCTGCAAATGCTGGCTGCATGCGAAAGATATCCCAAGGTCCTTTTGGGCGGAGGGAATGTCTTGTGCTGCTTATGTTATCAACCGGATGCCACTCAGCCCTATCAACATGAAGACTCCTATTGAGCTGTTGCTGAAGGAGAAGCCGAGTGTTGGACACCTTCGGGTGTTCGGTTCAACTTGCTACGTGCATGTCCCGGATGCTTCACGGACAAAGCTGGATGCGAAGGCAAGGAAACTTGTCTTTGTTGGCTATGATGAGCGGAAGAAGGGATGGAAGTGCATGGACCCTGTGACGAAGAAGTTCGTGGTGTCAAGAGACGTTGTCTTTGACGAGCTGACGTCATATGGAGGTGGCTCGGTGGAGCCTACCAGAAGTAGCAAGGTTGAGGAAGCACCGGTGGAGGCTGCTGAAGGCTTGGAAGAGGAGCTTGCTGTTTCACCAGCAGCTCCTGTTGCTTCGAACTACGAGGCTGAGCCTTCTGGCTCAGGAAGCAGGGGGAGCACTGCTCAATGCTTGCCCCAGGTAGGAGTGGAGCCTGAAGAAGCAACGGAAGCCATGAGCAAGGAGCCGTGTCTTCGGAGATCGAAGAGGGTGGTTAAGCCACCGGCTCGGTACTGTGATGGGAATGCAGTGAGCTTTGTCTCCTGCTTCTTTGCAGGTCCTCTGGATGAGCGAGAGCCTGCAAGCTTCAACGAGGCCACTGGAGTGAAGGAGTGGGAAGGTGCCATGAAGGAAGAGATTGATGCTCTGAAGAAGAATGAAACCTGGGACCTTGTGCCCAAGGTTGATGGCATTACTCCGGTTACTTGCAAGTGGGTATATAAGTTGAAGAAGAAGGCTGATGGGAGCATTGATCGATTCAAGGCTCGCCTGGTCGCTAGAGGATTCTCACAGCAGTATGGAGAAGACTATGAGGAGACATTCAGTCCTGTTGCGAAGATGACATCTGTAAGAGTGGTGATCGCCTTGGCTGCTAGCAAGGGATGGAGGTTGTGGCAACTTGATGTGAAGAATGCTTTTCTTTACGGAGAGATTGACAAGGACATCTTCATGGATCAGCCGCTTGGTTTTGTCTCTGAAAAGCATCCGGACTATGTCTGCAAACTCAGGAAGGCTCTCTATGGGTTGAAGCAAGCTCCTCGAGCGTGGTATGGGAAGATTGCAGAGTACTTGCAATTCTGTGGATACCTGGCTTCTAACTCGGATTCAAGCTTGTTCGTCAAGAAGAAGGGAGAGCTAAGAGTCTTGGTCCTACTGTATGTGGATGATATGATCATCACAGGGAACTCGGAGGAGGAAGTAGCAAGGCTCAGGGGAGAGCTTGCTATACGCTTCGAGATGAAAGACTTGGGAGAGTTGCATCACTTTCTTGGTCTGGAAGTGGAGAGGAAGGAGTGCGGGGTTCTCATTAGCCAGAAAGGGTATGCTGATCGCATTGTGAAGCGGTTTGGCATGGGCGAAGGGAAGAAGTGCTCTACTCCACTAGAACCTGGGCTAAAGCTTCGACGAGATGAGGGAAGGGTGCTTAATGATCCCTTGGTGTTCAGGGCTCTTGTTGGGAGCTTGATCAATCTAACGATTACAAGGCCGGATATAGCTTATGCTGTTGGCCGAGTAAGTCGGTATATGGCTGAACCAAGGCAATCTCATCTAGTGGCGGCGAAGGGAATTCTGAAGTATGTCAAGGTGACTTCTGAGATGAGACTCCTCTATAGAAGGGATGCGGAGTTTGCATTGCTCGGGTACACGGATGCTGACTATGGCGGTGATTCGGATGATCGGAGGTCTACTTCAGGTTATGTGTTCACTTGCGGTTCAGCTAGCATCTCGTGGTGTAGCAAGAAGCAGGACTCGGTGTCAGTTTCAACCACGGAGGCGGAGTATAAGGCTTTGGCCTTGGCTGTTCGGGAAGCCGTTTGGTTGAGGAGGCTTATAGAGGATGTTCATGAAGAAGTGCAAGGGCCTACTTTACTCCGGGGTGACAATGAGAGTGCTCTCAAACTGGTAAACAATCCAGTGTGTCACGCCAGGACCAAGCATATAGAGATTGATCACCACTTCATCAGGGAGAAGGTGTTGGAGGGGTCTCTGCTGGTCGGGCATGTTCGGAGTGAAGATAATCTTGCTGACATCTTCACAAAGCCGCTGTCGAAGGGTCCCTTTGAACGCTTGCGCAGCTTGCTGGGCTTGGTCACCACTTCTCACTTCACGGGGGAGTGTTGAAATTTGTGAAGTGGAAGTGGGTGACGGGACAGGCCGCGCGGCCTGTGCGGACAGCTTTGGCGGACTGGGCGGACTGGGCGGACTGTGGGTTGCGGCCTGGTGAAAAGTCTGGTGGAAGCCGGCTGTGTTCTGAGCGGGTTGTAGCATGGAGTCCGCGGTTTGGTGCGGCCTGGTATCTGCGGATAGAGAGGCTTGCGGACTGATGCATTGCTCAGTGGCCGCGGGTGCATGCTTGCGCTGTTGGCGGGTTGGTTCGAGTTCGCGGGAAGCCTTGCGGACTGGTGTGTCCGCGGTTTGTGCTGTTGCGGACTGGGCCTTGAGCTTGGCTGAGGCCTTGTCGAGCTCAGGTGTTACAGCAGGTCTTGCTGTGGAGACCGGTTGGCGGACTGATGTTTGGAGTCCGGGAGGAAGCTGCTGTGTTGGACAAGTGCGAGGAGCACGCGGACTGGTTGCGGTCTGTGCTAGGGTGTTTGGCGGACGGGACTTTGTGTCCGCCATGCTCGCACTGGCCCTTGATGGTTTTGGACTTGGTCACACTTGGTGTCAAGTTCATGGTGTCCGCCGTATCCACGAAGTCCGCTGTGACCGGGCGGACTGTTGCTGTTTGCCTTTGGTCGTGGACTTGTGGCGGATTGAGGTGTGAGTCTTGCGGACTGCCTCGGGTTGGTGCGGACTGCCATTGAAGAGGGTGCTGTCCTGAAGCAGTTGGAGCTTTGTGGGCTGGTGCCTTGTCCGCTTAGCTTGGGCGGACTGGAGAGGGTTCGTCAAATGGTTGCCTTGCTCCTGGCGGTTTCCCTTAGTGACTGGCTAAGTCCTCGCGGACTGAGCGGACGGTCGTTTGTATTCGCGCGGACTGGGGCGGTGTCGCTATCTCATGGGCGGTGACCACACTACTCACCTGGCCTATAAATAGGACCCCCCTGGCACATCTACAGTAACCTAAGTAACGTGAGTGAACAGTAAATTGGGTTGGGCGAGTGCTGCGGTCTGTGTTTTCCAGTCCGCGCGGATTGTTACAGGCTGGCGGTTTGCTGTGTGCAGGTCGCGCGGATAACTTCAAGGAGCCAGGAGGTTGGCTGTGACTTCGGTCAGTGCTTGGAAGTGTGCGGTCTCTGCGGACTCAGCAGGAGGTCGCTCTGCGGCTTGTCAGTTCTGTTTCAACTTTCCCAGCTTCAATAACCTGTCCGCCGGCTTCAGGCGGGTAGGGGAGTTCCTCAGTTCGGGTTCAGCAGGAGGCGAATAACAGTCTGTCCGCGCGGCCTCGCGGTCTCGGCGGACTCCGTGGTATTCGGCGGATTGCAGCATAGCTTGGGCGAGCTCAGCGGTCTCGGCGGTCTCGGCGACCTCGCGGTCTCGGCGGACTGGAGTGCTGTCCGCCCGGCTTGTTTTTTGGTTCTTTCTGTTTACAGCTGTAATACTAGCAAAATCATGTCTCGCTATGTATGCCTCGGATTGTAAAGAAGTGAATGCATAATAAGACCTTCTTGTGCTTCCATTGTTTTGTTGGGTGCAACCTCTAGTCCTTGGGTTTTCCGCAGGTTCAGCGTGCGAACTGGGTAGTTCCGAAGATATTAATTTGGTGTTTGGGCTATCTTGCTGACCACGTTGAGAAAATTTAACAGTTTGATTTTTGAGCACCTGATCAAAAGCTCATTGGTAGCAGTCACTTGATCAAAAACCAGAGTGGATTCCTACCAGGGTGGTAGAAGAGTGGATGTACCCAAGTTTAGGGGAACCACTATAAAATTCTTGTGTTGTCTGGGTTGCTCTTTTTCTTTTGTTCTTGCTATGGCTGTACTAGCTAGGTTGATGTGTTTGTGTTTTTAATTTAATTGCTACTGTACGAGAAATAGATTGAATAAATTAGCAAAAAATTGATAAACCTTAAATACTCTATTCACCCTATCTAGAGTATTTCAGATCTAACCCTTACTTTCAAAAAAGACGCACAACTCACCTATTCACCCCCTATGGGTGATTTAGGTTGACAACTGAATAACTTTCAATTGGTATTAGAGGGAGGTTCATCACTAAAAGGTTAACACCGTGATCAAATCCGTCCCTTGCTGTCTTTTGAGATTATCCAAGCATGGATAAGGCTAAAGATTTTGCCAATCTTCCATTGTGCACAAAGAATAACTTTCCCATGTGGAAAGAGAGAATTAGATTTTTCATGGAAGCTGGGGATCCAAAGATCTACATGATCATTGAAGAAGGTCCTTACGTTCCGATGACCGTCTCCACTATCGATCCAACAAAGAAGGTTCCTAAGAAATTGATGGATCTCGACAAAGATGAGATTGCACTTGTGTCTTTAGACAAGAAGGACAAGAATATTATAACAAGTGCAGTTGATGACTCCATATTGCAGAACCTGATCCACTGCCAGTCTGTTAAGGAGATGTGACAGTCTCTCGTTACCTTGATGGAAGGCACAGAAGACATTATTGATGATAGAAGATCCATTCTTAATCAGAAATATGAAGCCTTCCAACAAGGACCCAAGATACCACTGCTGACACTTTTGAAAACTTCCTCAAGATAGTCAATGACCTAAGAGTATACGGCCGAGTCTTCACAAACGGAGAACTGAAAGATAAGTTCTTGAGATCCCTAACTAAGGAATGAGATAAAAAGGTTTATGCAATATGGGAGTTTGGAAAGCTAGCTGAGACAGACCCACAGAATCTCTTCAGGAAGCTTATGTCATACGAGCTGTAACTCAATACGAGAAAAGATGAAGAAGAGAAGTGCAGGTCCTCATCCAAGGAGAAGTCTGTGGCTCTCAAGGCAGACACCTCAAGGAACTCCAAGGATGCCTCTCCTGCCCCAACACAAGAAGTTAGTGAAGAAGAAACCTCGGAGCCAAGGACATCAGGCTCAGAGCTATCTAAAGGAGAGTTCTCTCTACTCTCAGGACAGTTTAAGAAATTCTTGAACAAAAAGAAGCAATGGAAAGGAAAGAATGCCTCCTATAGAAGATCACGACATGACGGTGATCGACATAGAAAAGGCTCATGCAGCCATGACAGGTATATGTCTAAACCGAACAAACATATTATTACTGACATCATTTGTTATTACTGTAATTAGCCAGGTCATGTCATCGCTGACTGCCCCCACAAGAAGAAGGAGGGTGGAAGAAGAGAAGAAAAGAAATCTTCTTACAATAAGAAGAAAATGAAAAAGAGCCTAATAGCCAAGGAGGGAAAGACTCTAAGCGACTCCGACTCATCTGAGCCGAGTGAAGAAGAAGAAGCCTAATTCGGCCTTATGGCTCAGACTGATGATGAACAAGAGCCCCAGTTTACTGGGAAGGTAAACCCTCACACTCCTCTCTCTGAATCTAATGTCTCTGAGCATGATTATGAGGACAACTTTCTGACGATGAGTCTAAACCCATGGCCCAGTACAAGGAGTTAATCAAGGCTAACGACAAATGTCGACGAGTTGTGAAAACTCAAGCTAAAGAGATAAAGTCTCTGAAAGCTGAAGAGATCACTTTGAGAGAGGAAGTTGCTAAGACTGGCTCTCTCAGAGAAAACTTCAATGTTGCCATTGAAGAATATAACAAGGCTCTCAAGCACCTAGACCTTAAGGAGAAAATCATAAAAGAACTGGAAGAACAACTTGAAGCTTAAAAGAAACTTGTTGAAAGTTTCTCGAAGCCAAAGACTGTCCTTCCTTTCGTTGCTGAATTCTCAGCTAAGGCCAAATATGCTGGGCTAGGCCATGTTGAAGCTCCTAGTAAATCTTCTAGGAGGAATAAAGCTCAAAGAAAGAATAAGGAAGCCAAAAGGCTTTGGCCAAAGAGAAGGGGAAAGCCCCTCAAGATTATATCCCTTTCAAGAAGGTCATATTTCCAACAAATGAGTTTGATCTTGACTCATCCTACGGTCACTTGACTAGGCCTACATATGTTGAACCCAAGTCTCGTTACTAAGGATGGACTCGCCACAGAAACTTTGGTGAGAGTGTCTTTAAGGAACCTTATGAAGAAGTTATTCATCAGAGATATAACCCTTATAATCATGGTCATAACATCAAGAAAGCACCAAAGGTAAAGCCTATTGTGGAAAGGCCACTAAAGGAGAAGAAATCATGTGATTATCATCACCATGAAGCTTCTTCCTCCAAGAATGTTGCACCTGCTAGACTACCATCTCAAAAAGTCAAGCAGGAGAACACAAGGCAAAGATACAACATGTTCGACTGTTGGTGCTCTGGCAAAATTGGTCACTTTTCCATTGAGTGCTGGTTTAATCCTAGGAATTTTGCAACTCCTCATGTTAGCAATATGAGAAAGATCACTTATAATGCCAATACTCGTAGCGGGAGTGTTATAACAAGAGACCAAGGACTCAAACGTGTTTGGGTTCTTAAGGAAAATTGATTTATAATTGCAGGTATGTACAAAGGCCACCAAAATGCCTATTTGGTATTTGGACAGTGGATGTTCTTGGCACATGACCTGTACAAGAAGCCTTATTCAAAACTATTCTCTAGTCTTGAACGGGCCAAAGGTCATCTTTGGAGTTTCAGACCGAGGAATTACTAAAGGCTATGGTATGATCCCTAATGGTAAAGTATCCTTCTCAGATGTGGCTTATGTTGAAGGATTGGAACACAATCTCATAAGCATAAGCCAACCTGGCGATAAAGGATATATTGTTGAATTTAATGCTGATAAGTACTTGATAAAATCGGTTGACAATATGGAGATGATTATATCAGACACTCAAAGCAGAAATATATTTTGTTTAAATTTCATTTGTATAGACTCTTCTACACCAGTGTGTTTTATGGCTAAAGATAGTGCGTCTCTTGGTGACCAATGACACAAGAGATTAGCACATATTAATTTCAAAACTATTAATAAATTATTTTCACTGAATTTAGTATATGATGCCCCAAATGTCAAGTACGCCAAAGATAGACCTTGTCACGCATGCGTAAAAGGCAAGCAAACAAGGGCTACCTTTAAAAGCATTATTGGCAAAGATTCTAACAGATGTTTACATTTGCTTCATATGAAATTGTTTGGTCCACTGCAAGTTAGAAGTTTAGGAGGTAAGGATTATACATTGGTTATTGTTGATGATTACTCGCGGTTTGCATGAGTGTTCTTTCTAAAACACAAATCAGATACCTTTGACATCTTTACAAATTTTATCAGGCAGGTCCAGAATGAATACAACTATTCCGTAGTCAAAATCAAAAGTGACAATGGAACAAGTTCAAGTCTGGGGCCATGACAGAATACAGTGAAAGCCTAGGTATCTTTCATGAGTTTTCCTCTCTCGTACTCCTCAACAGAGCAGAGTGGCTGAGAGAAGGAATAGAACACTCATAGAGGCCTGCACGACCATGTTGAGTGATGCCTCACTACCAGAATACTTCTGGGCTGAAGCCGTCAACACTGCATGCCACGTGCAAAATCGAGCACTCATAAATAAGAATCACAATAAGACACCTTACGAACTTCTAAAGGGCAGGAAACCAACTGTCTTATATTTTAGAATTTTTTATTGTAAGTGCTTCGTGCTTAACAATGGTAAGTATCATACTATAAAATTTAGCGAAAAGAGTTTTGAAGGTATTTTTGTAGGGTATAGTAGTCATAGTAAGGCATATAAGATATTTAATAGAAAAACTCTGGTCGTGGAAGAATCCATACATGATGTATTAGATTAGACGAGTTTGCTGCAAGGAAACTCTTCTAGTGTGTTCATTGAAGATGCAGGTACAAAGTTTAATGAACTTAACTTGGAAGAGCCGACTAAAGAAAAAGGTGGAAAGTTCATCAAGATCACCACTCAAACCCCTATTGGAGAGGTTAATGATCAAGATGAAGAAATCGTCCAAGTTGATGAAGTCACTCCGGTGATAGAAAAAGAAGTTCCAGATGCAAGGACTCTAGAGCTCAGACATCTGAAGGATCACCCAATGGAATAAATCATAGGAGATCCCCGGGATGGTGTCAGAACTCGTAGAGGTACAACTAACAAGAATTTATATTTAAGCTTTCTCTCACAGGTTGAACCAAAGAAGTTTGAGGAAGCAAACTCAGATGTATCTTGGATAATGGCGATGGAAGAAGAACTAAATTAGTTCAAGCGCTGTCAAGTATGGAAACTTGTTCCAAGACCTAAAGGTAAGAATATCATTGGGACAAAGTGGGTCTGCAGGAACAAGATGGATGAGGATGGAACGATCATAAAGAACAAGGCCAGACTCATTGCCAAAGGATATCATTAAGAAGAAGGAATTGACTTTGACCAGACGTACGCTCTAGTGGCAAGGATAGAGGCAAGCAGGTTATTCCTAGCATATGCCGCTCTCAATGGCTTCACTGTCTATCAGATGGACGTGAAGTCTGCCTTCCTTAATGGTGACATAAAGGAAGAGGTGTATGTGGAACAACCTCCGGGTTTCGTTGACTCTAACTTTCCCGATTATGTTTATTTATTACATAAAGCATTATATGGTTTGAAACAAGCTCCTCGAGCTTGGTATGAGACGCTGTCTAGCTTTCTTCTTGAGAATAAGTTCACAAGGGGAAAGATAGATAAGACATTATTTCTTAGGGAAATAAAAGGCAAGATTATGCTAGTGCAAATCTATGTCAACGACATTATTTTTGGCTCTACTGACGACAACCTCTGTAAGAAGTTGTCTAAACTTATGCAAGGGAAGTTTGAAATGAGCAGTATGAGCGAGCTGAAGTATTTCTTAGGGCTTCAGGTGAAACAATCTGAAGATTGAATTTTCATCTCGCAGACTAAGTTCACCAAAGAGCTAATTAAGAAATTCGGAATGGAGAACGCTACCTCTATGATGACTCCAATGGGTTCAACTATGTCTCTGGACAAGGATGAGAAAGGGTAACCTTTTGATGAAACCAAGTACAGAAGCATAATTGGATCCTTTCTCTACCTTACTGCTAGTAGACTAGACATAATGTTCTCAACATGTGTATGTGCTAGATTTCAAGTGGACTCTAATGAATCTCACTACGCTGCTGCAAAGCGGATTTTGAGATATCTTAAAGGTATACCAAATCTTGGCTTATGGTACCCAAGAAGTAATGATAGCAAGCTAATTGGTTTTTCAGATGCAGATTTTGCAGGTTTCAAAATC
Source organism: Platanthera guangdongensis (assembly GCA_039583875.1). NCBI lineage: Eukaryota > Viridiplantae > Streptophyta > Magnoliopsida > Asparagales > Orchidaceae > Platanthera > Platanthera guangdongensis. Next base: position 59,644,070 of record CM077160.1, on the reverse strand, counting down.
GACAGGAAGAGCACTTCCAGGACTTGCCAATTTCTTGGAAGAAGGCTCATTTCTTGGAGTAGTAAGAAGAAGAACTATGATGAAATCTCAACAGCTGAGTTAGAGTATATCTCTGCAGGCAGTTGCTGTGCACAGTTGTTATGGATAAAGAATCAGCTGGAAGATTACAATCTTAAAGTCTAGAACATCCCTTTGTTGTGCGACACCTCCAGCGCGATTGCAATAGCCAACAACCCAGTCTCTCACAGCTGGACAAAGCACATAGAGCTGCGGTATCACTTCATCTGGGAGCATGCGGAGCATAAAGACATTGATCTACAATATGTCCCAACAGGCAGGCAGATTGCAGACATTTTCACGAAGCCGCTGGACGAGGCCAAGTTCTCGTTCTTCAAAACAGAACTTGGAATGCTCAACAAAGAAGATTAAAGAGGATGGACTCACAGAAAGGCTCAGAGATCAAGAAATCTGTCAAAAGCTGAAATTTTTCAAAATTCTGTCTTTATGACTCGAGTAAGACAAAGAACACTCGAGTAAGAAGTAAGTCACTCGAGTACCTTTTTGAACTACTCGAGTACTTCCTCAGCCACTCGAGTACTTCTTAAACCTACTCGAGTACTAAGTTTCCACTTGAGATGTATAAAGACAGATGACTCGAGTACTTCCATTTCTTCACTCGAGTACTATCATCATTTCACTCGAGTACTTCCGATTCACTCGAGTACCAGAAGACTCTTTCTCAACTTCGATTCAAATTTCTTTATTCGCAACTCGAGGCTTATGCTGCCATTTCGAAGGTATGTTAAGCTTAATTTACTTTCTTAATCCTCATAAATTAGGGTTATATAAATAGAAAAGTCCGAAATTCATTAGAGTAAATGGTCGTTTTTTGTGCTAGACACGCCCCCTGCCACGGGCGTGACCCAGGCCGTGACCTCCTTGACTCGACGAATTTTTCTTGCGTCGAGTTGAGCTCGACGAATGGGGTACACGCACCCTGACACGGGCGTGTCACAGGGCGTGTCCCGCTTTGTAGAGTGTCGAGTGTTGAGTGTCGAGTGTCGAGTGTCGAGTGTCGGGTGTCGAGCAAGGTGACACGGCCTGTGACACGAGCGTGTCACAGGGCGTGTCCAGCTGAGTCGAGTGTCGACACTTTGTGTCGACGAGGTGTCGAGACACGGGCTACACGCCCTAGGTCACGGGCGTGACCGACCAGTCACGGGCGTGTACCCGGCCGTGTACCGTGTGGATAAACTTGGATTTTGCCGACTTTCTGCGCCGCTTATGGTACACGCCCTGTGTCACGGGCGTGACACAGGGCGTGATCGGCCCGAAAAATCGAGTTTTTCCAGTTTTTTGTGCCGTTCTTTTCCTTGGTTCTGCATTTAACAGTCCAGCTCTGTTCTGGAGGAAATAAGGCCGAAACAGAGAATTGTTCTTCTCATTTCACCTTCTCTTCATCTTCTTCTTCACTCTCAAAGAGAAAGCAAGGGAGAAAGGCTCAAGCAAGGCAAGGAAGAGAGGAGCAGCCGTCGTGGCATCATCTCGGTTCAGGCAAGCGGTGTTCTTCACCCTTGCCAATCTTGATTTCTTGTCCTTTGATTAATTGCTCTTTCAATTTCCCTATGCTTATTTTGTTCTTCTTGATTCAATTGCCTAGTTTGTTCTTCTTGATTCAAAATTATGCTTAGTTTATGTAAGTATCAATCCTCTTGCTTCTGATCAAATTTCCCTATGCTGAATGACTTTGATCTTCCATGTGTAGTTTTGTTAGTTATCAAGTCTATGATAGGTTGCTTCATGTCATTTATCTTGTTCATGTGACTCATGTAGCTCTATTTATTCATGTTCATGTAGCCTTTTTCTTGCCTAATCATGTGATTTGTTCTTGTTCCACATCATGTAATTCATGTAGATTATAGCTTAATTACTTTTCTAGCAACTTGTCGTCATGCGTGAGAACGATGAAAGGAACGTGTTTAGCTTGGGTTATGGGGCGTTTTGCGAGGCGAATTGTGAACCATGGCAGGAGCGTTTGTGTGAGAATTCTGCAAGGGGTGGTGTGGTTTCAGCCTGTGGCCACCGGGTTTTGGTTTTTGTGGTTAGAGAGACCACTTTGGCCCCGATTTGGGCTGGTTTTGTTTGGTGCGTTCCACTTTAGGGCCACCACCGAAAGACTCTTGCAAAATTGAACTTAACCGCTGCTTAGGTTTCACTCGTTTGATTGTTTCTTGTTTGTAAGATGCTGAGTTTGGGCATGTGTATTGCCCTTTTTCTCCTGCAGGTGGAGCAGGACTTGTTGAACTTGTACGCACTTGGTGCGGTTGACACTTTGGAATGACATTGTTTACTACTTGTACGCACTTGTTTTATGCATTCTTTTTACTTATATGAAACATTGCTACGGGGTCGGTAAGCCCCTTCTTTATCAATTATGAAATTCATTGTTTCTTTTGTATAGCTTTGATGGTTGCTGAGGTATTCTTTCTTGAATGCCTCAGGTGCAGGTTGTAGCCGGTTAAGCGGCTAGAGTTATTGCTGGAGTTTCTGTGGAGCTTGCCGAGCTTCTTTGGCAAGGTAGTTTTTATTTTGTTGTACAGACACACTTTCACCCCCAATGGGTTCGTGTCAGCTTGTTGACGCCCATTTGGTGGGTTTTCTTTTGTGTGAAATATGAACTAGACTGCTAATGTGACTCACTTGGATGGAATGATGTCTACTTGCTTTTGAGAAGGATTTATGGTAGGTTGCATTAGATATTTTGAAGCTAAACAAACCTATTATTGTATTCATGCATAACATGTTTTGGTTACCAAATAATTATTTTCCAAATGACGTAAACAAAGATGATTTCTTATAGTAGTATCACTATAGACTGCATATAGGAGATCGTCATAAATAACCAAAGTGTTTCCGCCGCGTACAAATACAGTTTTGATCCCTAAGGCCGAGGGATACGACCATCAAATGAAATAGTTTTCTTGTGTTTAACAGTTGAATTTCAACTCATAAAGTAAGCGTCAAGGGTTGCCTGAGCGTGTGCAGTTATCCCCTGTACGACGTGGCATCATAACCCGTAGTTCCTCTTGCTCTGATACGAGGTACTCGTTGAGGAAATGCGGGTTGTGACAGTTGGTATCAGAGCGAGGTTTGCTTGACATTTGGTCGGGCAAACTTTCCCTTTTTTTGTGCTTATAAGCATCATCTCATACACACACCGAGGTGCCACCAGTATGTCTTGGCCGAAGCACGTACACTACACTCATGGCATGAACAGAAGTATACGGGGCATATCATGTAGTATGGGATGCATAATATGTGGTTGTATATGGATCCACCATAGGGACAACATGTGAGGGTTATGTAGTATGGGATGCATAACCTCACCACATGGATGCGACCAGCACGTTTTCTTTTATTCGTTGCATGCAATGCTATGTAGTATGGGATGCATAGCATTGTGATGCGTACGACCGCTCATGGCATGCATTAAGGCCTTTTCTAGAATGCATAGCACAACACGCATAACATAACATTACATAAGCACAACGTGCCAAGCTAAGACGTACATGATGACACCTGTACACACATGGTTTTGGGTCAAAGAAAGTCATGCATTCATGGTTTAGGCACAAGTTAGTGGGATGACGGTGAGTCATCTTTAGGTTAGGCATACCAGCATTCTCAAACTCCCAAAGCAAGTTAGCAGTTGATGTTTATCTTTCTTTATGTATGGTCTGTACATAGCCGTTGTGTGTTTTGTTGGGTTTGAGTGTGACAAGAGTGAACGTGTTAATAGGATGTCGAAGCGTCTAGTGACAAGGCAAACTGCCCAATCCGAGGGCAAGTCTTCGGGCGCGCAGAATAATGCCCTGATGGATAGTTTACGCCAAAGTAATGAGGCTTTGACGAGGCAGGTGTAGGAGGTACAGTCCCAGCTTCAAGCTATGTCATCAGCGATGTCGGGGCTGGCACCAAGAGGACAAGAGACCGTTAGAGGCCCCACTAGTTCGACTCCTTCAGTGGCAGTGACACCCCCAGTTGTGGTTCCTCCTGCGATGACTTTCATCTCGCAGTTTCAGCGACTTGGACCACCGACGTATGATGGAAAAGCAGACTTTGTGCTCTTGGATGATTGGGTGATCACGTTGGAAGAAATGTTTGTTTATTCTGGCGTTACTGAGGACCAGAAGGTGATGCTTGCTGCCTATCAACTGAAAGGGTTGGCGAAAGGTTGGTGGTTACGAGAAAAGGAAGGCTTAGGGGCGGGCTGTTCGTGGGAAGCGTTCAAAGAAATGTTACGGCGTAAGTTTCTACCGACAGGTTAACGGGACCGCCTGATGAATGAGTTCTTGTATTTGAAGCAGAGGAAACTCACAGTTTGTGAGTATGAAATGGAGTTTAGCAAGCTAAGTCGGTTCGCTCCGAGCTTGGTGACGACGGAAGCTGACCGAGTAAAGAGATTTCTTGGCAGACTCCGCAGCGACGTGCAGCAATTCGCAAGTGCTTATGGAGCGACAAGTTACACCACTGCGGTTGAGGCTGCGTTGAAGGTAGAAGCTATAGAAAATGCCAAACAAAGAGGACAGAAGATGAGGCAGGGCAAGAGACAGCTGGTGGGAGAGAAACTGTCCCACGAGTCAGACGTAAAGAAGAAGAAGGAACTATGTAGCTTCTGTGGCCGAGCCGGTCACCCGTTTGAGACATGTTTCAAGCGGTTGGGGATGCAAAAGAAGGAGCAGGTGCACGCTATTCAGGGTGCGCCAACCAGAGAGTTGTCGTGTACAGTTTGTGGGAGAAGAGGTCATGATGTGGGCCGCTGCTGGGCCAAAGACAAGGTGTGCTTTCAGTGTGGCAGACCAGGACATCTTCGTGCAAGGTGCCCGCAGATCCAACCTGTTGTGCAACCCGCACCACTCCAAGCTTTGCCTCCGCCTCCGCGTGTAGACAAAGGTAAAGGGAAGTTGAATGTGGTCTCTTCAGAGGAAGCTCATACATCACCTCAAGTTATCTCAGGAAACTTTAAGGTAAAGAACCGTTGGGCGCGTGTTTTATTTGATTCTGGCGCGACCCATTCTTTTGTGGCGCGAACCTTTCTAGATCGGTATCATCTGACACCAGATCGAGTGGGGAATGCGTTTTTGGTGAAATTTCCTTCCGGTGCTTCGGTGGTGGCAGACTGGGGTCTTCTTGATTGTCCCATTTTGTTGGGCGATTTCGTAGCAAAGGCTAATTTCAAGGTGATCGATTTGGACGATTTTGACGTCATTCTGGGCATGGACTGGTTATCTCGCTATGACGCCGTCATCCAGTACAGAGGGAAGCGCTTGGATTTTATCAAGGACGATGGTCAGCCAGGAAGTGTGTATGGTGATTCTTGCCAGGATTCTCCAGGGATTTCGGCGGTATGTGTTCGGACGTTGTTTGTTTCCGAATGTTTTGCTTGTTTTGTCTCCGCTGTGGGGACTAGTGCTGTTTTGCCGCGTTTGGAGGAGATTCCTGTTGTGCGTGAATTTCCAGATGTTTTTCCTACTGACCTTCCTGGTCTACCCCCTGATCGTGATGTCGAGTTTGTGATCGATTTGGAGCCGGGTATGCGACCTATTGCGAAAGCACCGTACAGAATGGCCCCGCGTGAGCTATCAGAGTTGCGCACCCAATTGGATGACTTATTGGCAAAAGGGTTTATCAGGCCGAGTTCATCACCTTGGGGTGCACCGGTGTTATTTGTGAAGAAGAAAGATGGGTCGATGGGGCTTTGCATCGATTACCGGGAGTTGAACAAGGTGACCATTAAAAATAAGTACCCACTGCCAAGAATCGATGATTTGTTTGATCAACTGCGAGGCAGTTCCGTATTTTCGAAGATTGATCTCCGCTCGGGCTATCATCAGCTCAAGGTCCGGGAGTCTGATATTCCGCGGACTGCATTTCGATCAAGGCATGGCGATTTTGAATTTTTGGTGATGTCGTTTGGTTTGACCAACGCACCATCAGCCTTCATGGATATGATGAACAAGATGTTCAAGGACTACTTGGATAAGTTTGTGGTAGTTTTTATTGATGACGTTCTTGTCTACTCCCGCAGTGTTGAAGAGCATGAACAACATCTACGATTGGTATTGGCCACTTTGCGAGACCAAAAGTTATTTGTCAAGCTAAGTAAATGCGAGTTTTGGTTGTCTCAAGTTGCTTTTCTGGGTCATGTCATTAATCACCATGGAATTTCAGTGGATCCCGAAAAGATTGCTGCAGTCATGGAGTGGAGAAGACCGGAGACACCCAAGGAGATTCGAAGCTTCTTGGGACTGGCCGGCTATTATCGCAGATTTGTCGAAGGGTTTGTGACGTTGGCCGCACCTTTGACTCGCTTAACCCAGAATAATGTGGCGTTTGAGTGGAATGACAAGTGTGAGGCCTCATTACTGGAACTCAAGAACAGGTTATGTACCGCTCCTGTGTTAATCTTGTCGACGGAAGGGATAGATTATGACATTTTTGTGGATGCGTCGCACGTTGGACTTGGATGTGTGTTAATGCAAGACAAGAAGGTGATTGCGTATGGGTCTCGGCATTTGAAAAGCCATGAAAGGAACTACCCAACACATGATTTGGAGTTTGCATCGGTGATATTTGCATTGAAGTTGTGGAGACACTTACTGTATGGTGCACAGTGTAAAATCTTTACAGATCATAAAAGCTTGAAGTATGTCTTCACACAGAAGGAACTGAATCTGCGCCAATGGCGATGGCTTGAATATGTTGCTGATTATGATGTGGACATTCAGTATCACCCGGGGAAAGCGAATGTTGTGGCCGATGCTTTGAGTCGGAAGACGGGGAAATTATTTCATCTTTCAGTCGACCGTCTTGTGGAAGAATATCTATTGATGGATATTTCCGTGGGAAAATATGACCCGCAAAGTCATTCGGCAATAGAAGAACCGTCATGGCTGGTGCTTGCAAGACAACATCAAAAAGATGATCCTGATCTTTTACATTTATTTCTTCGGACTGAAAAGGCTGAATTACCAGATTTTGCGATTGATGGTGCAGGCACGTTAAAGTATCGTGGTCGATTTTGTATTCCCGTGGTTGGAGATATTCGCGAGATGGTGTGTAAGGAAGCACATGGCGCAAGTATGGCCTACCATCCAGGCTCAACAAAAATGTACCGTGATCTGAAACAAATTTTCTGGTGGTATGGAATGAAAAGAGATATAGCGCAATTTGTATCGGAATGTCATACTTGCAAGTGGGTGAAAGCTGATCATGGGAGGCCTGGTGGCAAGTTGACACCATTGAAGATTCCAACCTGGAAGTGGGAAAGCATCTCCATGGATTTTATTACAGGTTTACCAAGATCTCCACGAGGACATGACTCCGTGTGGGTGGTCGTGGATAGATTGACCAAGTGTGCTCATTTCATACCCTTTAAGGTCAACTACCCGATGAAGACAATAGCGAAGCTCTATTTGAATGAGATCATCCGACTGCATGGTGTGCCTGTGAATATCATTTCAGACCGAGATTCCCGCTTTCCTCTCGTTTTTGGCGAAGTCTACAAGAGTGTTTGGGGACAGATTTGCGATATTCCACGGCTTATCATCCTCAAACGAATGGCCAAACCGAAAGAGTAAACCAAATTGTGGAAGATATGATTCGATGCTATATTCTTGAGTATGGCGGAGCATGGGATGAACGTTTGCGGCTTATGGAATTCGCATATAATAACAGCTATCAAGAAAGCTTGCAAATGGCTCCGTTCGAAGCGTTATATGGGCGTCGATGTCGGACTCCCCTCTTTTGGACTGAAGTTGGCGAGCGGCCTTTGTTGGGCCCAGAGGCACTCGAGGACATGGAAGTTGCCGTCTGAGGTATTCGGGAGAAGCTCCGAATCGCCCAAGAGCGATATGAAAAGTATGCCAACCGACGAAGGTCGGAATTAGAATTTGCGGTGGGGGATTCCGTTTTCTTGAAAGTCTCCCCAATGGTTGGGATTAAAAGGTTTGGGAAAGAATGCAAATTATACCCAAGATTTGTGGGTCCCTTCACGATTCTTGCGCTAGTTGGAGCATCCGCCTACAAAATAGACTTACCCGTGAACTTTCCCGGTGTTCACAATGTGTTTCATGTTAGCCAACTTCGCAAGTGTGTGCGGAATGACAAGCAAGTGTTGGACGTTGTGCCGCAATTAGCGCCCAACCTTTCATATGAGGAGATGCCCATCCGGATATTGGACTCCCAAGATCGCGTGTTGCGGAAAAAGAAGATTCCTATGGTCAAGGTGCTATGGAAAAATCAGGATGTGGAAAGCGCGACGTGGGAACTCGAGTCAACAATGAGGGCGGCTCACCCTCATTTGTTCCCGTAGATAAGTTGGTATGTGACTTGGTGTTTGGTTGAATTCATGTTTTGGTTTGCTTATGTATTTGTGTTTGTGAAAAGTTTCGAGGCGAAACTTTTTGTTAGGGGGAGTGATTGTAACGCCCCGGCTTTTGATTGCGTCCGCATGCTGGGCGTTACGTTGGCTTTGACCGTAGTTTGAGCATGGTTTTTCCCACGGGCTTGCGAGTGGCTGTTTTGGTTGTCGAGTTGCACGATTCCCCAGCAAACCGGAGTCCAAATTAGGGACTCGGTGAGGCCTCTTAGGGAATGCTTGCACTTTTTCGCGCCCGGGTAATGTTGCTCAAAATAAGTTGCTGGTTCAGGAAAAAAAGGGTAAAAAGTGCTTAAGGCAAAAATGGTCTAGGACGACACAGGAACATTTTTCAAAACAGGGAAAAATGTTCGTTTTTTGTGCTAGACACGCCCCCTGCCACGGGCGTGACCCAGGCCGTGACCTGGGCATGACCTCCTTGACTCGACGAATTTTTCTTGCGTCGAGTTGAGCTCGACGAATGGGGTACACGCACCCTGACACGGGCGTGTCACAGGGCGTGTCCCGCTTTGTCGAGTGTCGAGTGTTGAGTGTCGAGTGTCGAGTGTCGGGTGTCGAGCAAGGGGACACGGCCTATGACACGGGCATGTCACAAGGCGTGTCCAGCTGAGTCGAGTGTCGACACTTTGTGTCGACGAGGTGTCGAGACATGGGCTACACGCCCTAGGTCACGGGCTACACGCCCTAGGTCACGGGCGTGACCGACCAGTCACGGGCGTGTACCCGGCCGTGTACTGTGTGGATAAACTTGGATTTTGCCGACTTTCTGCGCCGCTTATGGTACACGCCCTGTGTCACGGGCGTGACACAGGGCGTGACCGGCCCGAAAAATCGAGTTTTTCCAGTTTTTTTGTGCCGTTCTTTTCCTTGGTTCTGCATCTAACGGTCCAGCTCTGTTCTGGAGGAAATAAGGCCGAAACAGAGAATTGTTCTTCTCATTTCACCTTCTCTTCATCTTCTTCTTCACTCTCAAAGAGAAAGCAAGGGAGAAAGGCTCAAGCAAGGCAAGGAAGAGAGGAGCAGCCGTCGCGGCATCATCTCGGTTCAGGCAAGCGGTGTTCTTCACCCTTGCCAATCTTGATTTCTTGTCCTTTGATTAATTGCTCTTTCAATTTCCCTATGCTTATTTTGTTCTTCTTGATTCAATTGCCTAGTTTGTTCTTCTTGATTCAAAATTATGCTTAGTTTATGTAAGTATCAATCCTCTTGCTTCTAATCAAATTTCCCTATGCTGAATGACTTTGATCTTCCATGTGTAGTTTTGTTAGTTATCAAGTCTATGATAGGTTGCTTCATGTCATTTATCTCGTTCATGTGACTCATGTAGCTCTATTTATTCATGTTCATGTAGCCTTTTTCTTGCCTAATCATGTGATTTGTTCTTGTTCCTCATCATGTAATTCATGTAGATTATAGCTTAATTACTTTTCTAGCAACTTGTCGTCATGCGTGAGAACGATGAAAGGAACGTGTTTAGCTTGGGTTATGGGGCGTTTTGCGAGGCAAATTGTGAACCATGGCAGGAGCGTTTGTGTGAGAATTCTGCAAGGGGTGGTGTGGTTTCAGCCTGTGGCCACCGGGTTTTGGTTTTTGTGGTTAGAGAGACCACTTTGGCCCCGATTTGGGCTGGTTTTGTTTGGTGCGTTCCACTTTAGGGCCGCCACCGAAAGACTCTTGCGAAATTGAACTTAACCGCTGCTTAGGTTTCACTCGTTTGATTGTTTCTTGTTTGTAAGATGCTGAGTTTGGGCATGTGTATTGCCCTTTTTCTCCTGCAGGTGGAGCAGGACTTGTTGAACTTGTACGCACTTGGTGCGGTTGACACTTTGGAATGACATTGTTTACTACTTGTACGCACTTGTTTTATGCATTCTTTTTACTTATATGAAACATTGCTACGGGGTCGGTAAGCCCCTTCTTTATCAATTATGAAATTCATTGTTTCTTTTGTATAGCTTTGATGGTTGCTGAGGTATTCTTTCTTGAATGCCTCAGGTGCAGGTTGTAGCCGGTTAAGCGGCTAGAGTTATTGCTGGAGTTTCTGTGGAGCTTGCCGAGCTTCTTTGGCAAGGTAGTTTTTATTTTGTTGTACAGACACACTTTCACCCCCAATGGGTTTGTGTCAGCTTGTTGACGCCCATTTGGTGGGTTTTCTTTTGTGTGAAATATGAACTAGACTGCTAATGTGACTCACTTGGATGAAATGATGTCTACTTGCTTTTGAGAAGGATTTATGGTAGGTTGCATTAGATATTTTGAAGCTAAACAAACCTATTATTGTATTCATGCATAACATGTTTTGGTTACCAAATAATTATTTTCCAAATGACGTAAACAAAGATGATTTCTTATAGTAGTATCACTATAGACTGCATATAGGAGATCGTCATAAATAACCAAAGTGTTTCCGCCGCGTACAAATACAGTTTTGATCCCTAAGGCCGAGGGATACGACCATCAAATGAAATAGTTTTCTTGTGTTTAACAGTTGAATTTCAACTCATAAAGTAAGCGTCAAGGGTTGCCTGAGCGTGTGCAGTTATCCCCTGTACGACGTGGCATCATAACCCGTAGTTCCTCTTGCTCTGATACGAGGTACTCGTTGAGGAAATGCGGGTTGTGACAGTTGGTATCAGAGCGAGGTTTGCTTGACATTTGGTCGGGCAAACTTTCCCTTTTTTTGTGCTTATAAGCATCATCTCATACACACACCGAGGTGCCACCAGTATGTCTTGGCTGAAGCACGTACACTACACTCATGGCATGAACATAAGTATACGGGGCATATCATGTAGTATGGGATGCATAATATGTGGTTGTATATGGATCCACCATAGGGGCAACATGTGAGGGTTATGTAGTATGGGATGCATAACCTCACCACATGGATGCGACCAGCACGTTTTCTTTTATTCGTTGCATGCAATGCTATGTAGTATGGGATGCATAGCATTGTGATGCGTACGACCGCTCATGGCATGCATTAAGGCCTTTTCTAGAATGCATAGCACAGCACGCATAACATAACATTACATAAGCACAACGTGCCAAGCTAAGACGTACATGATGACACCTGTACACACATGGTTTTGGGTCAAAGAAAGTCATGCATTCATGGTTTAGGCACAAGTTAGTGGGATGACGGTGAGTCATCTTTAGGTTAGGCATACCAGCATTCTCAAACTCCCAAAGCAAGTTAGCAGTTGATGTTTATCTTTCTTTATGTATGGTCTGTACATAGCCGTTGTGTGTTTTGTTGGGTTTGAGTGTGACAAGAGTGAACGTGTTAATAGGATGTCGAAGCGTCTAGTGACAAGGCAAACTCCCCAATCCGAGGGCAAGTCTTTGGGCGCGCAGAATAATGCCCTGATGGATAGTTTACGCCAAAGTAATGAGGCTTTGACGAGGCAGGTGCAGGAGGTACAGTCCCAGCTTCAAGCTATGTCATCAGCGATGTCGGGGCTGGCACCAAGAGGACAAGAGACGGTTAGAGGCCCCACTAGTTCGACTCCTTCAGTGGCAGTGACACCCCCAGTTGTGGTTCCTCCTGCGATGACTTTCATCTCACAGTTTCAGTGACTTGGACCACCGACGTATGATGGAAAAGCAGACTTTGTGCTCTTGGATGATTGGGTGATCACGTTGGATGAAATGTTTGTTTATTCTGGCATTACTGAGGACCAGAAGATGATGCTTGCTGCATATCAACTGAAAGGGTTGGCGAAAGGTTGGTGGTTACGAGAAAAGGAAGGCTTAGGGGCGGGCTGTTCGTGGGAAGCGTTCAAAGAAATGTTACGGCGTAAGTTTCTACCGACAGGTTAACGGGACCGCCTGATGAATGAGTTCTTGTATTTGAAGCAGAGGAAACTCACAGTTTGTGAGTATGAAATGGAGTTTAGCAAGCTAAGTCGGTTCGCTCCGAGCTTGGTGACGACGGAAGCTGACCGAGTAAAGAGATTTCTTGGCGGACACCGCAGCGACGTGCAGCAATTCGCAAGTGCTTATGGAGCGACAAGTTACACCACTGCGGTTGAGGCTGCGTTGAAGGTAGAAGCTATAGAAAATGCCAAACAAAGAGGACAGAAGATGAGGCAGGGCAACAGACAGCTGGTGGGAGAGAAACTGTCCCACGAGTCAGACGTAAAGAAGAAGAAGGAACTATGTAGCTTCTGTGGCCGAGCCGGTCACCCGTTTTAGACATGTTTCAAGCGGTTGGGGATGCAAAAGAAGGAGCAGGTGCACGCTATTCAGGGTGCGCCAACCAGAGAGTTGTCGTGTATAGGTTGTGGGAGAAGAGGTCATGATGTGGGCCGCTGCTGGGCCAAAGACAAGGTGTGCTTTCAGTGTGGCAGACCAGGACATCTTCGTGCAAGGTGCCCGCAGATCCAACCTGTTGTGCAACCCGCACCACTCCAGGCTTTGCCTCCGCCTCCGCGTGTAGACAAAGGTAAAGGGAAGTTGAATGTGGTCTCTTCAGAGGAAGCTCATACATCACCTCAAGTTATCTCAGGAAACTTTAAGGTAAAGAACCGTTGGGCGCGTGTTCTATTTGATTCTGGCGCGACCCATTCTTTTGTGGCGCGAACCTTTCTGGATCGGTATCATCTGACACCAGATCGAGTGGGGAATGCGTTTTTGGTGAAATTTCCTTCCGGTGCTTCGGTGGTGGCAGACTGGGGTCTTCTTGATTGTCCCATTTTGTTGGGCGATTTCGTAGCAAAGGCTAATTTCAAGGTGATCGATTTGGACGATTTTGACGTCATTCTGGGCATGGACTGGTTATCTCGCTATGACGCCGTCATCCAGTACAGAGGGAAGCGCTTGGATTTTATCAAGGACGATGGTCAGCCAGGAAGTGTGTATGGTGATTCTTGCCAGGATTCTCCAGGGATTTCAGCGGCATGTGTTCGGACGTTGTTTGTTTCCGAATGTTTTGCTTGTTTTGTCTCCGCTGTGGGGACTAGTGCTGTTTTGCCGCGTTTGGAGGAGATTCCTGTTGTGCGTGAATTTCCAGATGTTTTTCCTACTGACCTTCCTGGTCTACCCCCTGATCGTGATGTCGAGTTTGTGATCGATTTGGAGCCGGGTACGCGACCTATTGTGAAAGCACCGTACAGAATGGCCCCGCGTGAGCTATCAGAGTTGCGCACCCAATTGGATGACTTATTGGCAAAAGGGTTTATCAGGCCGAGTTCATCACCTTGGGGTGCACCGGTGTTATTTGTGAAGAAGAAAGATGGGTCGATGCGGCTTTGCATCGATTACCGGGAGTTGAACAAGGTGACCATTAAAAACAAGTACCCACTGCCAAGAGTCGATGATTTGTTTGATCAACTGCGAGGCAGTTCCGTATTTTCGAAGATTGATCTCCGCTCGGGCTATCATCAGCTCAAGGTCCAGGAGTCTGATATTCCGCGGACTGCATTTCGATCAAGGCATGGCCATTTTGAATTTTTGGTGATGTCGTTTGGTTTGACCAACGCACCATCAGCCTTCATGGATATGATGAACAAGATGTTCAAGGACTACTTGGATAAGTTTGTGGTAGTTTTTATTGATGACGTTCTTGTCTACTCCCGCAGTGCTGAAGAGCATGAACAACATCTACGATTGGTATTGGCCACTTTGCGAGACCAAAAGTTATTTGCCAAGCTAAGTAAATGCGAGTTTTGGTTGTCTCAAGTTGCTTTTCTGGGTCATGTCATTAATCACCATGGAATTTCAGTGGATCCCGAAAAGATTGCTGCAGTCATGGAGTGGAGAAGACCGGAGACACCCAAGGAGATTCGAAGCTTCTTGGGACTGGCCGGCTATTATCGCAGATTTGTCGAAGGGTTTGTGACGTTGGCCGCACCTTTGACTCGCTTAACCCAGAATAATGTGGCGTTTGAGTGGAATGACAAGTGTGAGGCCTCATTACTGGAACTCAAGAACAGGTTATGTACCGCTCCTGTGTTAATCTTGTCGACGGAAGGGATAGATTATGACATTTTTGTGGATGCGTCGCACGTTGGACTTGGATGTGTGTTAATGCAAGACAAGAAGGTGATTGCGTATGGGTCTCGGCAGTTGAAAAGCCATGAAAGGAACTACCCAACACATGATTTGGAGTTTGCATCGGTGATATTTGCATTGAAGTTATGGAGACACTTACTGTATGGTGCACAGTGTAAAATCTTTACAGATCATAAAAGCTTGAAGTATGTCTTCACGCAGAAGGAACTGAATCTGCGCCAACGGCGATGGCTTGAATATGTTGCTGATTATGATGTGGACATTCAGTATCACCCGGGGAAAGCGAATGTTGTGGCCGATGCTTTGAGTCGGAAGACGGGGAAATTATTTCATCTTTCAGTCGACCGTCTTGTGGAAGAATATCTATTGATGGATATTTCCGTGGGAAAATATGACCCGCAAAGTCATTCGGCAATAGAAGAACCGTCATGGCTGGTGCTTGCAAGACAACATCAAAAAGATGATCCTGATCTTTTACATTTATTTCTTCGGACTGAAAAGGCTGAATTACCAGATTTTGCGATTGATGGTGCAGGCACGTTAAAGTATCGTGGTCGATTTTGTATTCCCGTGGTTGGAGATATTCGCGAGATGGTGTGTAAGGAAGCACATGGCGCAAGTATGGCCTACCATCCAGGCTCAACAAAAATGTACCGTGATCTGAAACAAATTGTCTGGTGGTATGGAATGAAAAGAGATATAGCGCAATTTGTATCGGAATGTCATACTTGCAAGTGGGTGAAAGCTGATCATGGGAGGCCTGGTGGCAAGTTGACACCATTGAAGATTCCAACCTGGAAGTGGGGAAGCATCTCCATGGATTTTATTACAGGTTTACCAAGATCTCCACGAGGACATGACTCCGTGTGGGTGGTCGTGGATAGATTGACCAAGTGTGCTCATTTCATACCCTTTAAGGTCAACTACCCGATGAAGACAATAGCGAAGCTCTATTTGAATGAGATCATCCGACTGCATGGTGTGCCTGTGAATATCATTTCAGACCGAGATTCCCGCTTTACCTCTCGTTTTTGGCGAAGTCTACAAGAGGGTTTGGGGACAGATTTGCGATATTCCACGGCTTATCATCCTCAAACGAATGGCCAAACCGAAAGAGTAAACCAAATTGTGGAAGATATGATTCGATGCTATATTCTTGAGTATGGCGGAGCATGGGATGAACGTTTGCGGCTTATGGAATTCACATATAATAACAGCTATCAAGAAAGCTTGCAAATGGCTCCGTTCGAAGCGTTATATGGGCGTCGATGTCGGACTCCCCTCTTTTGGACTGAAGTTGGCGAGCGGCCTTTGTTGGGCCCAGAGGCACTCGAGGACATGGAAGTTGCCGTCTGAGGTATTCGGGAGAAGCTCCGAATCGCCCAAGAGCGATATGAAAAGTATGCCAACCGACGAAGGTCGGAATTAGAATTTGCGGTGGGGGATTCCGTTTTCTTGAAAGTCTCCCCAATGGTTGGGATTAAAAGGTTTGGGAAAGAACGCAAATTATACCCAAGATTTGTGGGTCCCTTCATGATTCTTGCGCTAGTTGGAGCATCCGCCTACAAAATAGACTTACCCATGAACTTTCCTGGTGTTCACAATGTGTTTCATGTTAGCCAACTTCGCAAGTGTGTGCAGAATGACAAGCAAGTGTTGGACGTTGTGCCGCAATTAGCGCCCAACCTTTCATATGAGGAGATGCCCATCCGGATATTGGACTCCCAAGATCGCGTGTTGCGGAAAAAGAAGATTCCTATGGTCAAGGTGCTATGGAAAAATCAGGATGTGGAAAGCGCGGCGTGGGAACTCGAGTCAACAATGAGGGCGGCTCACCCTCATTTGTTCCCGTAGATAAGTTGGTATGTGACTTGGTGTTTGGTTGAATTCATGTTTTGGTTTGCTTATGTATTTGTGTTTGTGAAAAGTTTCGAGGCGAAACTTTTTGTTAGGGGGAGTGATTGTAACGCCCCGGCTTTTGATTGCGTCCGCATGCTGTGTGTTACGTTGGCTTTGACCGTAGTTTGAGCATGGTTTTTCCCGCGGGCTTGCGAGTGGCTGTTTTGGTTGTCGAGTTGCACGATTCCCCAGCAAACCGGAGTCCAAATTAGGGACTCGGTGAGGCCTCTTAGGGAATGCTTGCATTTTTTCGCGCCCGGGTAATGTTGCTCAAAATAAGTTGCTGGTTCAGGAAAAAAAAGGGTAAAAAGTGCTTAAGGCAAAAATGGTCTAGGACGACACAGGAACATTTTTCAAAACAGGGAAAAATGGTCGTTTTTTGTGCTAGACACGCCCCCTGCCATGGGCGTGACCCAGGCCGTGACCTGGGCGTGACCTCCTTGACTCGACGAATTTTTCTTGCGTCGAGTTGAGCTCGACGAATGGGGTACACGCACCCTGATACGGGCGTGTCACAGGGCGTGTCCCGCTTTGTCGAGTGTCGAGTGTTGAGTGTCGAGTGTCGAGTGTCGAGTGTCGGGTGTCGAGCAAGGGGACACGGCCTGTGACACGGGCGTGTCACAGGACGTGTCCAGCTGAGTCGAGTGTCGACACTTTGTGTCGACGAGGTGTCGAGACACGGGCTACACGCCCTAGGTCACGGGCTACACGCCCTAGGTCACGGGCGTGACCGACCAGTCACGGGCGTGTACCCGGCCGTGTACCGTGTGGATAAACTTGGATTTTGCCGACTTTCTGCGCCGCTTATGGTACACGCCCTGTGTCACGGGCGTGACACAGGGCGTGACCGGCCCGAAAAATCGAGTTTTTCCAGTTTTTTTGTGCCGTTCTTTTCCTTGGTTCTGCATCTAACGGTCCAGCTCTGTTCTGGAGGAAATAAGGCCGAAACAGAGAATTGTTCTTCTCATTTCACCTTCTCTTCATCTTCTTCTTCACTCTCAAAGAGAAAGCAAGGGAGAAAGGCTCAAGCAAGGCAAGGAAGAGAGGAGCAGCCGTCGCGGCATCATCTCGGTTCAGGCAAGCGGTGTTCTTCACCCTTGCCAATCTTGATTTCTTGTCCTTTGATTAATTGCTCTTTCAATTTCCCTATGCTTATTTTGTTCTTCTTGATTCAATTGCCTAGTTTGTTCTTCTTGATTCAAAATTATGCTTAGTTTATGTAAGTATCAATCCTCTTGCTTCTAATCAAATTTCCCTATGCTGAATGACTTTGATCTTCCATGTGTAGTTTTGTTAGTTATCAAGTCTATGATAGGTTGCTTCATGTCATTTATCTTGTTCATGTGACTCATGTAGCTCTATTTATTCATGTTCATGTAGCCTTTTTCTTGCCTAATCATGTGATTTGTTCTTGTTCCTCATCATGTAATTCATGTAGATTATAGCTTAATTACTTTTCTAGCAACTTGTCGTCATGCGTGAGAACGATGAAAGGAACGTGTTTAGCTTGGGTTATGGGGCGTTTTGCGAGGCGAATTGTGAACCATGGCAGGAGCGTTTGTGTGAGAATTCTGCAAGGGGTGGTGTGGTTTCAGCCTGTGGCCACCGGGTTTTGGTTTTTGTTGTTTGAGAGACCACTTTGGCCCCGATTTGGGCTGGTTTTATTTGGTGCGTTCCACTTTAGGGCCGCCACCGAAAGACTCTTGCAGAATTGAACTTAACCGCTGCTTAGGTTTCACTCGTTTGATTGTTTCTTGTTTGTAAGATGCTGAGTTTGGGCATGTGTATTGCCCTTTTTCTCCTGCGGGTGGAGCAGGACTTGTTGAACTTGTACGCACTTGGTGCGGTTGACACTTTGGAATGACATTGTTTACTACTTGTACGCACTTGTTTTATGCATTCTTTTTACTTATATGAAACATTGCTACGGGGTCGGTAAGCCCCTTCTTTATCAATTATGAAATTCATTGTTTCTTTTGTATAGCTTTGATGGTTGCTGAGGTATTCTTTCTTGAATGCCTCAGGTGCAGGTTGTAGCCGGTTAAGCGGCTAGAGTTGTTGGTGGAGTTTCTGTGGAGCTTGCCGAGCTTCTTTGGCAAGATAGTTTTTATTTTGCTGTACAGACACACTTTCACCCCCAATGTGTTCGTGTCAGCTTGTTGACGCCCATTTGGTGAGTTTTCTTTTGTGTGAAATATGAACTAGACTGCTAATGTGACTCACTTGGATGGAATGATGTCTACTTGCTTTTGAGAAGGATTTATGGTAAGTTGCATTAGATATTTTGAAGCTAAACAAACCTATTATTGTATTCATGCATAACATGTTTTGGTTACCAAATAATTATTTTCCAAATGACGTAAACAAAGATGATTTCTTATAGTAGTATCACTATAGACTGCATATAGGAGATCATCATAAATAACCAAAGTGTTTCCGCCGCGTACAAATACAGTTTTGATCCCTAAGGCCGAGGGATACAGCCATCAAATGAAATAGTTTTCTTGCGTTTAACAGTTGAATTTCATCTCATAAAGTAAGCGTCAAGGGTTGCCTGAGCGTGTGCAGTTATCCCCTGTATGACGTGGCATCATAACCCGTAGTTCCTCTTGCTCTGATACGAGGTACTCGTTGAGGAAATGCGGGTTGTGACACTCAGTCACCATTGAAGAGGTTATTCCATGGTCTGCTCCTCCTCTTCCTACAGTTCCTTCTACTACTGCTCCTCCTGCTGCTGCTGCAACTGATATTGTTGGTAAGATTGAATAGATGCTACATGAACAGAGAAAATACTTTGGTGACTCTCTCAAAATTGTTCAAGACAAAGTTACTGCTCTTGAGAAAGAGATGAGCAGAGGATTTGCTGAGATTCAGCATAATTATGATGAATTGAGGCGGCTATTCCAGATAGGTGGAAAAGATCTAGACCACACAATCAATAGTATTGGTCATGTCATGGATCAAGCTGTTACTGTTGCTAACAACCAGATTCAGTTAGAAAAGAATGCTTAAGCTCACACTTTCAAAGTCTGTGAAGAAGTAGGCACTTTCAAAGAAGATGCTATAAATACTTTTACTGTAGAAGTCAGAAAGGGGGAGAATTTAGTCAAGGAATACTTAGAGAAATCAGATGCCAACAAGCAAACTCTCTGGGAAGCAAAGATGAAAGAAATTCATAATGATGTGTTGGGTCAGATTCAAAGTGTAAAGTTTCATACTTATGATACAGCAGTGTGGATGCATAATCAGATACTCCCTGACTTTCCAGCTGATCCAAATGTCATTCCTCATAATTTGAATCCCTTAGGTCCAGCTCCAGTTCCTTATCCTTCCTTCTCTCCAAGTCTTGAAGGCTTTGAAGGCCCTCCTCTAGACTCTTATGCCTAGGTTGGGAGGCAGATCCAACAGACATCTTTTTCCAAGCTCCTCCTGAAATTCACATACCAAAGAAGAGAAGGTATGGTGATGGAGCCTCTGCTAGTAGATCTATTACTGTTCCAGATTCAGAGAAGAGAAAAGCTCCAGAATTTGCAGAGATTTGGTCTCCTACTTCGAAGTCACTCATTCTTGACACTCTCAAGCTAGTCTTGGATTTCAATGAAAATAAACATGATCATAACATCTCCCAAGAATGGGACTTGTATGAGAAGTCTATGACAAATATAAGACTGTATGATAGAGAACATGGAAGAAACAACCCTGCTCCTCCTCCAAAGCCTCCAAATTACTATCCTAAGTCTTACAGTTATCAGAGAAGACAATAGGAGAAGAAGGACAAACAACAACAACCTCAAGTTTAAGCATGAAAAAGTTACATGAGTGTGGTTAAGAATTGTGTAGAAAAGACTTTTGGACAATCTTATTTATATAATTCTTAATTTTGTTCATCTACTCATTACTTTTAATCCATATGCTTATTACTGTGATTTCTCTCTTACATATCTAGTTTTTATTTATCTATATAATTCACCTTAGTTTAGAGGGTTCTGACTTCTATAAATAGGGAAAGATTGTTGGGTATCATATCCACAATAACCCAGATTTGATGAAGTCACCCTTGAACTAAGATGAATTAAGTTGTATTTGATGTCTTGTTTGAGCTATGTGTTTGCAGGACTAAATTGCCAAGTGTAAACCAATGTCAGTCTACAATGGGTCACCAAACACAGGACCGTACAATGTAATCCCTCATTGTGTGATCCATGGTGTTGACTCATGTGTAGCCTCTCTATTGGGATACACTTCATGTTTCAAGCACTAGGATTTATTGGAGAAAGAAGTGTTGCTGACTTTATTGAAGAAAAGAAATTCTCTTGAAGGAAAATTTTTCAAGTCTTTCACTCGAGTAGAAGCTTATGTACTCGAGTTAAATACTTAGTAATTACTCGAGTAAGTCTGTCTGTAATCGAGTAAGAGAAATGACTCTCCAGTAGTCTAAACAAAGCTCTCGAGTGGCCAAGTCCATTACTCGAGTAGACCTTGTCTTATTCTCGAGTTGACAGATTTTCCTATCAGAAATTATTCTAAGTCCTTTACGCGAGTAGTCATGTTAACCACTCGAGTAGATAAGTCTTTTGTCTCGAGTTATAGAAGGAAGATTCTCGTGTTATTTTACCCCACTCAAGTAGCTCAGTTCATGTACTCGAGTAGGCTTTCTACTACTCGAGTAGTCAAGTTCTAATGCTCGAGTGATCAGATTTTTATCTTTTAGAATATTTTCTAAGTCCTATACTCGAGTAGCAATATTCATATACTCGAGTAGTTAATCTACTTGTCGAGTAGTCAAACTACTTCTCGAGTAGTCCAGTTCCAGTACTCGAGTAACCAGAATTCTTCTCCCAGAAAATCAGCTAAATCTTTTTCTCGAGTAATATTTCTAGTACTCGAGTAGTTCATCTCCACGTCTCGAGTAATCATATTAGCACTCGAGTAAGTCTTTTTCTACTTGAGTGATTACTCATCCTATTTTGAAGTTTCTCAAGGACTTCTACTCGAGTAATCTGTTTCTATCCAATCGAGTAATCATATTAGTACTCGAGTATCTTATATTTCACTCGAGTACCTCAGTCAGATTTTCCAGAAAATCGCTAAGTCCATAACCGACAGGATTTTCAAATGTCATGACGTGATTGGTCCATGTGTACGTCATTAATGCTAATTATGACTGTTAGGGAGATCTTATATAAGGTATTGTGAATTGACAAACCCTAACCAGTGCTGAAAAGATTATTCTAAGTTTTTGAATCCATTTTTCTCTTTCCAAAAATGGAAGCTGCCGCCGCTGATCTTCGTACAGATCGCCTAGAGTTTTCGACTCAAGAAGATTCAAATCAAGGTTAACTTACAGATCGAGATTGCTCTTCAACTCCTCATCATCTCTCGGATCATGTGAGTCAAAAAATTCCAGATCTAGAACTTGCCGAGCCTCTTCTTTAACATTTTCTAGTAAAGCCGCAAAGATCAAAGAAGAAGACTTTGGCCGACAGTTTCCAGATCTGAGAAAAATATTCTGTTTGTATTTCAAATTTTCTCTATCTATTTTTGTAGGAGATTCTTTACCGAGTGTAGGAGCTTTTGTCTCCGAGTTGTAGGAAATTTTTATCTTCCGAGTGTAGATCCGTGTTGTGGATCGAGATTGTAGGAACTTTGTTCCGAGGCATAGGAATGGTTTTCAATCCAAGATAGTGGAGTAGCTGAGTCTAGTGCTTTGCTAGATCGGTGAGTGGAAAGTGGATATACCCAAGGTTGGGAAACCACTATAAACCTCTTGTCGTCTGTGAATGCTTGGTAGATTTTTGTATGCATAGATCTCTAGATTTTTATTCCACAAAAAGAGGCACAACTCACCTATTCACCCCCTCTAGGTGATTTTGGTAGACAACTGAATAACTTTCAGCAGTGTATTCTAAGTTGGACTTGAAGTCAGGGTACTATCAGTTGCGGATTCGAGACAAGGACATACCCAAGACAGCTTTTGGTACGAGGCATGGTCACTTCGAGTTCTCGGTAATGCTGCTCGGGCAGACGAACTCGTCATTTGTATTCATGGATTTGATGAATTGAGTATTTCGGGAATACTTGGACACTTTTGTTGTCATCTTTATCGACGATATTTTGGTATTGATAAGTTGTAAATATACATATTTTTATGTACATTAATTAAGTCATTTTCATTTATTTTTGTTATTTTTAGTTAAATTACTTTAATAAAATGTTTTTTTTATAAATATGTTCTAACTTAAGTTTATTTTGATTTCCTAAAAATTTGCAGAAAATTGCCAAAAAAAGCAAGTACACGCCCGTGTACTTTGGGTCACGCCCATGAAAGGGGCGTGACACTTTAATTTCCCGTGGAAATCAACGAAATGAAGAAAAAATATGACACGCCCGACGACACGCCCGTGTCCAATGACACGGCTCGTGACCGTGATCGGTGTCACTCCAGCTCGATGAAAACGCGTTCAACGATCGTTGATCGACCCAACACGCCTAGAGTCACGCCTGTGACATAGGGCGTGACTCCTCCACCTGGCCCGATAAGATGCGCCGACGACTTTACGATGTAACTCGAGCCCAGATAAACCTCCCTGACATGCCCACCGTCATGCCCGTGGCCTGGGGTGTGATAGCCTCGTGTACTGTAACGCCCCGAAACTCAAAGGAGCGACGGTTGACGTTTTGGGCCAGCTTTGGGTTATGGCAGGAGGCACACGGCCTGGGACACGGGCGTGTCCCAGGGCATGTCAGGCTTGTGTCGTCGAGTTGGCCGAGAGGTCGACGAATTTCGCTCGACATTGTGTCGAGACTAGGAACACGGCCTGCGACACGGGAGTGTCGCAGGGCATGTCTACCCGTGTCGACACTCAGCCCGTGAAGTCGACATTGTGCTCGACGAAGTGTCGAGACATGGCACACGGCCTGCGACACGGGCGTGTCGTAGGGCGTGTCGACCCGTGTCGACACTCGTCCCAGGAGTCGACGATCTTTGCTCAACGAGGTGTCGAGACAAGGCACACGGCCTAGGACACGGGCGTGTCCAAGGCCGTGTCGTTAGGACGACTATCTTCGCTCGACGAAGTGTCGAGTGTTGAGACCGTGTACACGACCTGGAGCCCAGACGTGTTGAGGTGACACGGGTAAGGACACGGGCGTGTCCTAGAACCCGTGCAGTGCTCGGGTTGTTTTCGGGGAAAAACGATGGGGGTACACGGCCGGCCACACGGCCATGTTAGGTGGAACACAGGCGTGTCAGGTTGAACACGGGCGTGTTCGATACCCGTGTGTTGTTCCAGGAGAGTCGATTTTGACGGCGAATGAGGCACACGGCCCTGGACACGGGCGTGTGCCAGGCCGTGTGCGATCCAGATTGGGCATTTCAGTCCCGAATCAAAGCTGTTTGTTTCTTTATTTTGGGATCCAACGGCTGGGGGTTGTTCCTGATGAGATATACCCGGGATTGGACTTAGAAACCCTCACTTTTCATGAGTGGTTATCTTTCTAAAAGCTTAGAGAGAGAGGAGAGCTAAGGAAGGAAGAAGAAGCTAGATCCGGCCATTGGAGGAGCTTCGAAGCTCCAAATCGCGAGCCGACTCCGGATCCACGGAGGCAAAGCTAGTGCGGTGCTTTTCATATGCTTACTTTTCCATGACGCCAAAGAAAATGCCAGGGTAACGATCCTCTTCTTGAGCATATGTAACTCTCCTTCTTTGCATAGGAAGCCCGCTCTCGCGAGTTTGCAGTGAGTTGGAGGCGTTCCTTCGGGTAGATATGTGAAGTCCCCGTTGTTTAGAGTCCGTAAGCGAGAACGGACATAGGCATGATGTGTGAAGCCTACCTGAACATGTTGGTCTGGATCGGTGATGTTGCATTGCATAAATGACGGAGAAGACTCCGTGCTATTGGTTGTTTTTCGGGTTTTCTACACGGTAGATTGCAACAGGGAGCCTTGGGGATTAACCCTAAGGTGCACCCGGAAAACTGGGCTGATGCGTGATCTTGCCAACATGGAGGCCTGAGAGCCAACTTGAACATAACCGAGTTATGTGAAATTATGTGATGAAAATGGGACTCGGGAGAAGTTTGACCTGCGCATATCGCTTAAATTGTCATTGCGACATGAGCACGGGTTAGATGGAACCATACCCATATCTATGTCGTTCGGGTTAAAGAGACCTAAGGTTACGTGGCACTTGCCGTTGGCATAGATGAGAGTCTTCGTCGGTCTATGGCTTAAATTATCGTGACCCATGCCGGGAAGACAAATTGCTCATATGTTTGGCCGTCAAAGTGGCGGTGGTGGGTCCGGAATGTCTATGGCTTTAACTAACGTGACATCGACCGGTTCACCGAGAATGTGCCTTGAGTGCACGGGGTGTGTGGCTGATTGAGCCTATGCCTGTGATGTAATGAATATTATTATATTGCTCGCTTGTGCTAATAAAATTGCAGGGAAGGAGCATCGCCGCCCCGAGTCGGGGGCGGGATCGTTATAATTTGGTCAGCATTGCTGACCGTTGCCTTTTTGTTTGCCACCGTGCGGTAGTTATGTTGCTTGCAGGTGCTGCTGGACCAAGCGATCAATAGCGGGCTGAAGCCCAAATTGCGAAGCCGGCCCTTGAAGGCCTATTTTGGAGTGTTTACTGCTTTATTCACGTATGACCGGCCTGCGTGCCGTGGTGTGAAAATCATGTAATATTAAGTGAACCATTTTGTAAGGCCTTAAGGCCAGTACTGGTGTATGTACTTCATTCCTGGTTGGCCATTCTAGTGGACATTCATGCTTTAGTGCTGGGTTCTTTATTTCAACTTATAAACTGCTTCCGCTAGAATGCTCTGTGTAGGACGTTATGATTAGTTGGATGGTTTCCATTGAGTAACCACCCAGTCTGTGTATAGTATATGGCATCGGGCCCCGGCCGGACCTACTGCTATATGCTATGCGACGGATAGGGTGTGTTACAATTTGGTATCAGACTACTGGTTTTGGTCGGGCTTAAAATGAATTCGTGGACGAATTCTTTTTAAGGGGTGGTGAGCACATTGTGTGCGTCATCGTTATAACGGTAAAAGAACCCATGAATGTCCACTTAGGAATGAAACTACACGTGTTTGAGGAACCTACGTGTTCCTATACTTGTTGTTTGTAATTTTATTTGGTCGCTTAACGGTGTTTTGTACCACTATAGGTGACCGGAAGCGGTGCTGGACCGCCAGAATGTCCGGTTTCTGAGGAGCATAGTGCACCCGGTGAGGTGTTTGAGACTCCTCCTTCGTATGAAACCGTTAGAAGGATCGTACAAGAGGTGTTCGCTGTGAGAGGTGCACAACATGGAGGTAATGTACAACCCCGCACCCCTATTGTGGCTTCGACGCCGGTGGGCGTGATGCAGCAGATGACCTTTGGTAGACCATCGGTGCAGCAGCTGAATATGCATTTAGTGCAAGGAGCGTACACAGTTGAGGAATATTTGCAAGCATTTCTTATGATAAGCCGCTACCCATGCTTTGAGTTGGATAACGAGCAAGCTACAGTCGATAGATTTTATAATGCACTGCGTGCCGAGTTACGAGTTCTATTGCTAGGACCAAAGTTATTGGGATTCCGAGCCTTGGTGGAATTAGCTAGATCTTTGGAGGCAGATTTGAGGAAGACCCTCTCGATGGCAGCGACCTTGGTATCGAACTATACAAACCCCATAAGAGTTGCATCCGACAGAATGCTGGAGAAAGGGGCTATGAAATCGACTAGCAAAGCTACTTACACTTGTCATACTTGTGGAAGGAAAGGGCACTTTGCCCGAGACTGTTGGAATGGTGCTCGGAAAGGTAAGAAAGCTATGTCAGGAGCAGTCAAGGACATTAGTGAAAAGGAAACGGTATACAAAGTGCCGAACACCTCAAAGTCTGTATATCGAAAGTGGTACAAGAAGGCTAGGACTTTGGGTCTAGTCCCTCCTTTCAGTGCTTCGGGGGCAACTACAAGCCAAACCCCGGGAGCATGTTACAACTGTGGGGAGCCGGGGCATTATACCCGTGAGTGCCTAAAACCCTGGAGGAAGCACGCCATCGTGACGACATGTATGGTTTAAAGATAGTTTTTCCTTAAACTCTTGTCGCCCTTGTGCATGTTAGCTTAGAACTACTGGTGCTAAGCCTTGTTATGACTTTACTTTATCTGCGAGAGCACCGTTCGTTTAGGGAGCTTCGCATTCCTTTATTAGGAATTATATTGTGCGTCGGATTACCTCCTTCGATGGTAAGAGACAAATTGGATGCGTTATAGTCCAATGGTGCTCATTGCGCGCGGGTAGAATTAGTTGTGCTTAGTTTTGGATTGGGAATCAGGAGTACGATCTGCAAGCGTCGTTACTTCCATTGGTGGACGTTATAGTTGGCATGGACTGACTCTCGGAGCAGCAAGCCTATATAGATTGCGGTAGCAAGGAAGTCAAGCTGGGAGCAAGTCGTGAGATGACCCTTACGAGCTCGAAGAGGTCGAGCAAGACGTTGGTGTCTGCTCTTCAGGTGGTAAAGGCGGTTCGTGCTGGTGCAGAGCTGTTCTGTACACTAGTGGAGGTTGCAAAGCCGAAGCCCGCGTTGGTTAATATTTTAGTGGTATCGGAGTACCGTGATGTGTTCCCTAGAGATCTTCCTGGAGCCCCGCCTCGACGGGAGATAGATTTCCTGTTTGAGCTAGTACCAGGTGCAAAGCCTGTGCCACGCTCTCCATATCGGCTAATGCCTAAGGAAATGGCGGAGCTGAAGGTGCAACTTCTAAAAGTTGTTGGAGCAAGGGTATGTGCGTCCAAGTCCTTCGCCTTGGAGCGCACCGACCCTCTTAATTAAGAAGAAGGACAGAAGCTTGAGGCTATGTATTAATTATCGGGAGCTCAACAAGTTGACGGAAAAGAACAAGCACCTAATCCCAAGGATCGATGATCTTTGTGATCAGTTGGTCGGGCCAACGACGTACTCTAAATTAGTTAAGGGAGAGTGATATCCCTAAGATAACGTTCAGTACAGGCTACGGGCGCTACGAGTTTACGGTCATTCCGTTTGGGCTGACTAATGCGCCGTCAGTGTTCATGGATTTGATGAACAGGACCTTCCGGGAGTACTTGTACCATTTTGTGATCGTCTTCGTCGACGATATTCTGGTGTACTCGCAGAGTAAGGAAGATCACTTCAAGCATCTTCTTTTGGTTTTGGAGACGCTAAGGATGAATCAGTTGTATGCCAAGTTCTCGAAGTGCGAGTTTTGGTCATCTTCAGTGGTGTCCTCGGTCTTATAGTGAGTGAGGAAGGTATTGCAGTGGATCCGGCGAAGATTGTTGCAATGCGGGAGTGGCCTGAGCTTTATACGGTAGCAAGAGTTCGGAGCTTTCTGGGGCTTGCCGGCTATTACAGGCGCTTCGTAGAGAACTTCTCGTGGTTAGCCTTACCCATC
Organism: Platanthera guangdongensis; assembly: GCA_039583875.1. Classification (NCBI taxonomy): domain Eukaryota; kingdom Viridiplantae; phylum Streptophyta; class Magnoliopsida; order Asparagales; family Orchidaceae; genus Platanthera; species Platanthera guangdongensis. Next base: position 59,616,270 of record CM077160.1, on the reverse strand, counting down.
ACTACTTTGACGAGGAAAGGAGCAGAAGTTCTTTTGGACGCCGGAGTGCGCGCGAGCTTTTGAGGAGTTAAAATGTCGGTTGACCACGACGCTTGTACTGACTTCACCGAGTGGGACCGAAGGCTATGAGATTTAATAGCGATGCTTCGGGCAGCGGTTTGGGTTGCGTGCTACTGCAACACGGAAGTGTAATAGCTTATGGCGCAAGACAGCCAAAAGTGCACGAGAGGAACTATCCGGTCCATGACTTATTGTTAGCGGCCCTGAGTTTTGCCTTGAAGCGGTGGAGGCATAATTTTGTACGGTGTAAAGATGGATATCTACGTCGGTCACAAGTGCGTGAAGTATCTGATTGATCAGAAGGATCTTAATATGCTGCAGCGTAGATGGATGGAGCTCTTGGGAGACTATACATACAAGATCCACTACGTTCCTGATAAAGGGAATGCGGTTGCTGACGCGTTGAGTCGCCGAGCCCCAGCTCAAGCCAATTGGCTATCGATGTATGATGAGCGGTTGGTGCGGGAGTGGGAGGCGTTGGAGATTGTTTGTGTGAATAGGCAATCAAGTGCTGAAGCAGTACTGAATTGGACTGAAGTTCAATATGACCTGGACGATCGGATTCGGCAGGCTTTGGATTTGGATGTCCATATGAAGCAGTTCATGGTAGAAGCTCTGGACGAGTCATATTCCCAATTCGTTGTGGAGGACGGATTGCTTGGGAAAGTCGGTCGTCTGTGCGTCCCAAGTGTGGGCAATTTGTGGGTGGAATTGTTGTACGAGGCACACCATGCTAAGTACGCAATTCACCCGGGGAGCACGAAGATGTACCGCGATGTAAAGAAACTATTTTGGTGGCTGGCTTTGAAGAAAGATGTGGCGCTCTACGTAGTGAAGTGCCAAACTTACGCCTTGGTGAAGGCGGAATGCCAAAAGCCAGGAGGATTTCTTAAGTCCTTGCCTATTCCGGAGTGGAAAATTCGATGACATCTCTATGAACTTTGTGCACGGGTTGCCAAGGTCGCAAAAAGGGGAAACGACGCCATTTGGATGGTCGTAGATCAGTTAACGAAGGTGTCGCATTTCATTCCGCATGGGAATGATGATCCGGTGGAGAAGTTAGCAAATGTTGGGGGCAAAGTTAAAATAGAACTATGGAAAGCATGCTCCGCATGTGTATCTTGGATTTTGGGAAGACCACCTTTATTTGGTGGAGTTCGCATACAACAACAACTACCAAGCGAGTATTCAAATGACGCCCTTCGAGGCCCTATATGGTAGAAAATTTCGCATGCCGTGGTCCTAGCTGGAAACGGGTGAGTCAAGTTGTATAAGCGATTCAAAGTGGAGGATGTTCCTTTGTTGATACGAAGCATTCGGGAGAGGTTGCTTATCGCTCAGGACCGGCAAGCGAAGTACTATAATGCCAAGCACAGGAACGTGGAGTTCGCCATGAGCGACTATATGTACTTAAAGATCAAGCCGTTCAAGGGTGTCTCGCGGGTGCGGTGATTGAAAAAGCTAAACCCGAGGTACCTTGGGCCATTTGAGGTTCTGAAGCGGGTTGGTGAAACATGCCTATCAATTGAAGCTTTCAGTGGAGCTTAGTGGTCTAAATGATATATTCCATATTTCGGTGCTTCGGAAGGCGGTGCAAGAGCCTACGAAAGTGATCGCGGTTGATCAAGTGCCGGTGGATAGTGGGATGACGACGAAAGTCAAGCCCGTGCGGATTGAGGACTCGGAGGTCAAGCAGCTAAGCAATAAAGAGATCAGGATGGTCAAGGTCCGATGGGACAATTGCGGTCGAGAGGAGCACTCTTGGGAGCGAGAGCAGACTATGCTTGATGAGTATCCGGAGTTGTTCCGCTCAGGTACAAATTTTGGTTTTGTACATGTCTTTCCTTTATATAATTTCGTGGGCGAAATTCTTTTAAGAGGGGGAGAGTTGTAACGCCCCGAAACTCAAAGGAGCGACGGTTGATGTTTTGGGCCAGCTTTGGGTTTTGGCAGGAGGCACAGGGCCTGGGACACGGGCGTGTCCCAGGGCATGTCAGGCTTGTGTCGTCGAGTTGGCCGAGAGGTCGACGAATTTCGCTCGACGTTGTGTCGAGACTGGGAACACGTCCTACAATACGGGCATGTCGCAGGGCGTGTCGACCCGTGTCGACACTCAGCCCGTGAAGTCGACATTACGCTCGACGAAGTGTCGAGACATGGCACATGGCCTGCGACACGGGCGTATCACAGGGCATGTCGACCCGTGTCGACACTCGTCCCGGGAGTCGACGAGCTTTGCTCGACGAGATGTCGAGACAAGGCACACAGCCTAAAACACGGGCGTGTCCAAGGCCATGTCGTTAGGACGACGATATTCGCTCGACGAAGTGTCGAGTGTCGAGACCGTGTACACGGCCTGGAGCCCAGGCGTGTTGAGGTGACACGGGCAAGGACACGGGCGTGTCCTAGAACCTGTGCAGTGCTCGGGTTGTTTTCGGGGAAAAATAATGGGGGTACACGGCCGGCCACACGGCCGTGTCAGGTGGAACACGGGCGTGTCAGGTTGAACACGGGCGTGTTCGATACCCGTGTGTTGTTCCAGGTGAGTCGATTTTGACGGCGAATGAGGCACACGGCCCTGGACACGGGCGTTTGCCAGGCCGTGTGCGATCCAGATTGGGCATTTCAGTCCCGAATCAAAGCCATTCGTTTCTTTATTTTGGGATCCAACGGCTAGGGGTTGTTCCTGATGAGATATACCCGGGATTGGACTTAGAAACCCTCAATTTTCATGAGTGGTTATCTTTCTAAAAGCTTAGAGAGAGAGGAGAGCCAAGGAAGGAAGAAGAAGCTAGATTCGGCCATTGGAGGAGCTTCGAAGCTCCAAATCGCGAGCCGACTCCGGATCCACGGAGGTAAAGCTAGTGCAGTGCTTTTCAGCCGCTTACTTTTCCATGGCGCCAAAGAAGAACGCTAGGGTAACGATCCTCTTCTTGAGCATATGTAACTCTCCTTCTTTGCATAGGAAGCCAGCTCTCGCGAGTTTGCAGTGAGTTGGAGGCGTTCCTTCGGGTAGATATGTGAAGTACCCATTGTTTAGAGTCCGTAAGCGAGAACAGACATAGGCATGATGTGTGAAGCCTACCCGGACATGTTGGTCTGGATCGGTGATGTTGCATTGCATAAATGCCGGAGAAGACTTCGTGCTATTGGTGGTTTTTCGGGTTTTCTACACGGTAGATTGCAACAGGGAGCCTTGGGGATTAACCCTAAGGTGCACCCGGAAAACTGGGCTGATGCGTGATCTTGCCAACATGGAGGCCTGAGAGCCCACTTGAACATAACCGAGTTATGTGAAATTGTGTGATGAAAATGAGACTCGGGAGAAGTTTGACCTGCGCATATGGCTTAAATTGTCGTTGCGACGTGAGCACAGGTTAGATGGAACCGTACCCATATCTATGTCATTCGAGTTAAAGAAACCTAAGGCTATGTGGCACTTGCCGTTGGCATAGATGAGAGTCTTCGGCGGTCTATGGCTTAAATTGTCGTGACCCATGCCGGGAAGAGAAATTGCTCATATGTTTGGCCGTCAAAGTGGCGGTGGTGGGTCCGGAATGTCTATGGCTTTAACTGATGTGACATCAACCGGTTCACTGAGAATGTGCCCTGAGTGCACGGGGTATGTGGCCGATTGAGCCTACGCCTGTGATGTAATGAATATTATTATATTGCTCGCTTGTGCTAATAAAATTGCAGGGAAGGAGCATCGCTGCCCCGAGTCGGGGGCGGGATCGTTATAATTTGATCAGCATTGCTGACCGTTGCCTTTTTGTTTGCCACCGTGTGGTGGTTATGTTGCTTGCAGGTGCTGCTGGACCAAGCGGTCAATAGCGGGCTGAAGCCCAAATTGCGAAGCCGACCCTTGAAGGCCTATTTTGGAGTGTTTACTGCTTTATTCACGTATGACCGGCCTGCGTGCCGTGGTGTGAAAATCATGTAATATTAAGTGAACCATTTTGTAAGGCCTTAAGGCCAGTACTGGTGTATATACTTCATTCCTGGTTGGCCATTCTAGTGGACATTCATGCTTTAGTGCTGGGTTCTTTATTTCAACTTATAAACTGCTTCCGCTAGAATGCTCTGTGTAGGACGTTATGATTAGTTGGATGGTTTCCATTGAGTAACCACCCAGTCTGTCTGTAGTATATGGCGTCGGGCCTCGGCCGGACCTACTGCTATATGCTATGCGACGGATAGGGGGTGTTATATGTACAACCGCGAAGTCAACTTTGCCGTCAAGTCAATGGTCACCTCATGAATAGTAGTGACATGCCTACCCCCCCCCCTCCCCCCCCCCCCCCCGACACGCCCGTGTCGGAGGGCATGTACTTTGTAAATTTTCCCTATAAATAGGCCATTTCTGTAAGGTCCAAGGGATCACTTTTTTGAGCCGAAATTTAGTGTGTTTTGTGGGCTGCCATTGTGGATTCACTTGCTATGTAAGGAGATTTCTCCCCCCTCCCTTTCATGTTTGTTTTTTGCTTTAGCTTTGTAATAGTTTCATTATGATAATAAAAATGTTTGATTTTCTCTCTCTACATGGCATGAAAATTTATTTGGGTGGCTTATCTCTCTCTTTTTATCCTTATGTTTCTCTTTGTTCTTCTCTTTATGAAAAGTGTATGTGTGTGTGTGTGTGTGTGTGTGTGTGAGAGAGAGAGAGAGTGTGTAACTTGTTTACTTTCTATGTTTTTTAACTTGTCTCCATGTCAGGTTTTGTTATAGATTTTATTTCTAAATGAAATGTGGTATGTTAAGTTTATCTCTTTTTCTCCATGTTCTTTTTTAGTGTTTTTAAATTTCATTCTTATGAATTTGTAAATGAGGTTTTAAAGTGTTTTAGATTTTTTTACTTAGTTTTTTTAGGATTGTAAAACTTTTTTGTTCTTTCACTTTCTTTTAACTTTTTAATCACTTTTATGAAATCCTAAGAATGAAAAAGTTGTAATTTTAATCTTTGAAAGGCTTTAGTTTTTTGCTTTGTTTTGAAAAACTTTTGTTCTTTTAATTTTTATTTATTCTTTTCATGTGTTTTGGTAAAGTCTAAGTATGAAAAAGTAGTTGTTATAATTTTTAGCCAACTTTCATTTCAATTTTAATTTGTGTGTGTGAGTGTATGAGTTATGTTTTCATTTTATTCTTTTAAATTCCATGTTGTGTGTGTGAGAATAATTTTTAATGCTTTCTTCAATTATGTAGAGTGTGTGAGTGTAGGAGATAAATTTTCATGCTTTATTTTATCGCTTTCTTCAATTATGTAGAGTGCGTGTCTGTAGGAGATAATTTTATTGCATTCTTTCAATTCATGTAGAGTGTGTGCGTGTGTGCATTTATTTCCGCCTACTCATTAAGAGTTAAATGGCGTGTTTTCATTTCCCGCCTACTCGTTTGAGTAGAACTTGTACTTGCATTTATTTCTGGCTACTCATTAAGAGTTAAATGACGTGTTTTTAACTATTTTTTCTTTTATAATTTTTTTGGGTTTTTTTTTTGGTTTTTATAAGCAAATATTTACAAAATAAGAAAGGAGAGAAACGTTAATTACAAAGAAGAGAAGGAAAGGAAGAGGGGAAAGAGAGAAAAGAACAAAATATTTACAAAAGATATGTGCATAAAGTATGTATAAAATTATTTACAAAATAAAACTAAATATTTTTTGGAATTTTTGCTTTATAATTTTTTTGGAATTTGTGTTTTAAAAAGAAAGGAAATTTTTTTTTGGATTTTTCATTTTAAAACTATTTTTGGATTTTTCATTTTAAAATTTTTTTGTTTTGTTGTTATATATTTTTTATAGTTTTTTTGTTTTGTATTTTTGAAATGCAGAAAGGAGAAGTGCATAAAATAAAGCAGGAAAATACCCCCATACTTAAGTCCAACATTGTCCCCAATGTTGCAACGTAAGTATGCGGAACAAAAATAAAAGGCAATATGTACATTGAAAATAAAGAGAGGGGGGGTAGAAGCTTTCCTAGAACGCGTTCGGGGAGTCCCATCAGAAACCCTGCATTTATTAGAAAAAGTAGCAAACATAATAAATAAAGAGAGAAAAGATAAGCTTGGGGTGCCTCCCAGGAGCGCTTTGTTTATAGTCGTGTAGCTTGACTATTATGATAGGTTTATAATGTTAAGGAAAGTTATAGTTTCGTTAAAACCGATCATTGGATTGCCCGCTATATAAGACTTTAACCGATGACCATTTACTTTAAACGAACCTTTTTCTAGGTGCGAGATGAGTACGGTCCCATATGGCCAAACCTCTTCAACTTTGAAGGGCTGGACCAACATGATTTTAGTTTACCCGGAAAAAGCCTAAGACGTGAATTGTAAAGAAGGACAAGATTGCCCGAAGAAAATTTTTTTTGGGTCTTGATTTTTCGATCGTGGTAGAACTTAGAGCGCTCCTTATAGAACTTATTGCTCTCGTAAGCGTTTGCACGCCATTCATCGAGCTCGTTTAGTTGCAGTTTTCTATTTTTAGAGGCTAAGTTAGCGTTGAGGTTTAAGGTTTTAAAGCCCAAATATCACGATGTTCTAGTTCTACGAGGAGATGACACGCTTTGCCAAAGACTAACCAAAACAGCGTACAACCAATTGCAGTTTTGTATGCCGTCCGATACGCCACAACACATCGTCGAGTTTGACGGACCAATCTTTCCTATTAAGTGAAACGATTTTGTCTAATATTCACTTAATCTCTCGATTTACTACCTCGACTTGGCACCTTGTTTGTGGGTGGTAGGGGGTGACAAGTTTGTGTGTGACGACATATTTAGCTAACGTCTTAGCCATCTGAGTGTTGCAGAAATGCGTTTCCCTATCACTAACAATTGCGCGAGGCATGCCGAAGCGAGAAAATAGTTTTTTAAGAAATGTAACGATGACTCGCGCATCATTGGTGGGGAGAGCTTGCGCTTCTGCCCACCTCAATACGTAGTCGAACGCCACTAATATATATATATATATATTTTTGAAAGACGGAGGTAGGGGGCCAACAAAATCTATGCCATCAATCGAAGACTTTGCATTCTAAAAACATGTTTTGGGGCATCTCGTCTCGACGAGAGATGTTACCTGACCGCTGACAGCTATCGCATGCGCGCACAAAATTATGAGTGTTTTTGAAGAGAGTGGGCCAAAAGTAACCCGCCTCTAGCGCCTTACGAGCGGTCCAGTTAGCTTGATAATGCCCACCAGCCGGACCCTCGTGGCAGTGGCTAAGTATTTGCATGCACTCCACACCCGCGACGCATCTTCGGACCGCTTGGTCTACGTAGATACGAAAACGAAAAGGGTCCTTCCAAAAGAAATATTTCTAGTCAGAAAAGAATTTCTTCTTTTGCTGGCTCGAGAAGTCTTTTGGGAGCACCCTCGCAACTAAATAGTTCACAAAATCTGTGAACCAAGGTGGGGAATATGAACTAGTAGTTATAGCTAGGAGGCGTTCCTCGGGGAGTCTGTCATTTATGTCAGATTCGACGAGTTCTTCCGCACCAGGATTTTCTAAGCGGGAGAAGTGATCGGAGGCTATAATTTCTGTCCCCTTCTTATCCCGGATCTCTAGATCAAATTCTTGCAGAAGGAGGAACCATCTAAGAAGCCGGGCTTCACAACATTTTTAGCTAATAAATATTTATGGGTGGAGTGATCGGTAAATACAATAACTTTAGATAGCGTTATGTGTGAGCGAAACTTATCAAAAGCAAAAACGACGGCTAAGAGTTCGTTTTCCGTTGTGGTGTAATTTATTTGTGCGGAAGTGAGCGTCTTGCTAGCGTAATAAATTGGATGAAAGTGTTTGTCTACGCGTTGGCCAAGAACGGCACCTAAGGCAATATCACTAGCGTCGCACATAATTTTGAACGGAAGGTACCAATTGGGCGCCACTAACATGGGTGAATTGATAAGTTTTTGTTTTATGAAATTAAATGCAGACTCGCATTCGCTACTAAAGACAAAATTTGATTCCTTTTCCAAGAGGCGAGTAAGCGGCTTTGTTATTTTTGAAAAATCTTGAATGAAACGCCTATAAAAGCCCGCGTGGCCTAAGAAACTCCTAAAAGATTTTACGTTAGTTGGCGGCGAAAGTTTTTATATAATTTCTACCTTGGCCTTATCTACCTCCATACCCTTAGATGAAATCATATGACTGAGAACCAAACCTTCTTGAACCATAAAGTTACACTTTTCCCAATTTAAAACGAGATGCGTGTCCTCGATCGCTGGAGGACATGATCTAGATTTCGAAGACAAGACGGGAAAGACCGTCTGAAAACAAAAAAAGTCATCCATAAAGACTTCCATAATCTCTCCTACCAGCTCGCCAAAGATTGCCAGCATACATCATTGGAATGTAGCAGACGCATTGCAGAGGCCAAATGGAATTTTTCGGTAGGAGAAGGTGCCAAACGAGGAGGTAAAATTTGTTTTCTCTTGATCATCGGGGGAAATGGGGATTTGGAAAAAGCCCGATAAACCATCAAGAAAATAATAAAATGTATGACCAGAGAACCACTCCATAACTTGGTCTAAAAATGTTAGCGGAAAATGGTCCTTATGGGTGGCATCATTTAGTTTTCTATAATCGATGCACATCCGCCAACCCGAAACAGTATGAGTTGGGACGAGTTCATTGTGCTCATTCTCCACTACGGTAAGACCGCCCTTTTTGGGCACGATATGAATGGGAGTAACCCATGTACTATTAGAAATGGGATAAATAATCCCCGCATCTAATAGTTTAATTAACTCGGATTTAACGGTCTTTCATGTTTGGGTTAAGACGTCGCTGCGGCTGAATGGTTTTGCGGCATTATCATTGAGAAAAATCCTATGAGTGTAAAAATAGAGGTTAATCCACTTAAGATCATAAATTTTCCACGCAATTACGTGGCGATATTTGAGCAAAACTTCCAATAAATCGGAAGTCTCCGAATCACTCAAATGCGAAGAGATGATAACGGGAAGGGTATCATTTTTTCCCAAAAAAGCATATTTGAGAGATTCGGGTAGGGGTTTGAGGTCTAGGATGGGCGGTTCTTCTAACGAGGTTTTAATTTTAATGTTGTTTGATCCAAAAGGTTCAAAAGTCAAATTAGTAGGGTTATCCTCTTCGCAGTTAAAATTTTCGAGCGCAAAAAAGTCATCGGTTAAAAACATAGACTCAAAAAATAGGGGAAGAACAATCTCTGAGATAGGTATCTAAATTATAACAGAAGTCATCGCTCGATGATGAGTCTCCTATGTAGGGATTAATAGAGAAAGTAACTTCGTCATCTCCTACCTGAAGGAAGAGACGACCGTTACTTACGTCAATTAATGCGCGGGAGGTGGCGAGAAAAGGGCGACTGAGTATAATTGGTACATCGGTGTCCTCGATGTCCAAGATGACCAAGTCTACCGGAAAGATAAACTTATCAACTCGGACAAGTACATCCTCCACTACCCCGATAGGAAACTTAACCGAGCGATCCGCTAGTTGGATGCACATATTAGTAGGGGTCGGAGTTCCCAAACCTAATTTTTTAAAGAGCCAGAACGACATCAAATTAATGCTCACGCCTAAATCTGCAAGAGCATATTTTACTAATATATTGACAAAAAGGCACGGGATGGAAAACCATCGCGGGTCGTTTGGTTTTGGGGGCAATTTATTAGTAAGGGCTGCCGAGCAGTCTGCGTTGAGAGAGATATGCAAAATATTTTCCAATTTTTGTTTATTAGAATGAAGTTCTTTCAAATATTTCGTATACTTAGGCATCTGCGAGATTACCTCGCAGAAGGGAACATTAATATGAATTTGTTTTAATAGTAAAATAATTTTTTTATATTATGCTTCCTTACGCTCATCATCTAACCTATGCGGATATGACAGGGCCTTGTTTGAAATAATTTTTTCATTTAAAATTGGTAAAGGCGGTGTAATCGAAGAAGGGGGAAGAGTGGTCGGAGGTGAAATATGTACCTGAGGATCGATCCGTTTTGGACCGACCACCTCCTTAATGCTACAGAGTGTTATAGCGTTGGCATTCTCCCGAGGGTTGGGCTCTGTGTTTCCCGGCAATGCCCCGAGCGCGCGCTCGGACATCATTCACACCAGTTGTCCAACCTGTTGTTCAAGGGTTTTTAACGATCCGGTGATGTTCCAGATATTTGATTTGTTGGACGTTATGTATTTAAAAAAGTTTTCCTCCATCGGGGAGGGTTTTGGAAGAGGGGGAGGTGGTGGAAATCTGTGCGCATAAGAATTGGGCGGGCGCTGCGCATTGTTTGGGTTGCTACAAGAGAAATTGGGGTGATTCCTCCAACCCGGATTATAGTTATTACTATAAGGGTTATTGTTGGGGTTGAAGGAAGGACGACCCAAATTTCCTATGAAATACACGAAATCTTCATCCACGCAGACGTTAGGGGGAATAAAACAAGGCAGAGTGGAGGAGGCAGTAGACATCTCCGCCACCTGCTTTGTTAACCTTTCAACTTGAAGGGTTAAGAAAGCAGTGACATCCACTTCAAAAAGGACGGCCGCCTACTTTGGGCATCCCCACGGGACGTTCCATTGGTAGGCGTTCATAGCCATTTCTTTGAATAAAGCCAGGGCGTCCTCGTGGGTTTTGTTGTTTAATGTTCCCCCGACATCCGCGTCAATCATTTGATGCGTCTGAAAATTAAGGCCATTATAAAAAATTTGTACCTGCAATCACGTTGGTAGCGCGTGGTGCAGGCACCGATGGAGGAGCTCCTTAAACCGTTCCCAAGTCTCATATAGAGACTCAGGATCGTTTTGCACAAATGAAGAAATGTCCGCCTGCAACTTTGCAGTTTTTGCAGGCGTAAAGTACTTCGTTAGGAACTGCTCCGTCAACTCAGCCCAGATGGTGATACATCCTTGCGAGAGGGAATTCAACCATGCCTTTGCTTTGGACTTAAGGTAAAAAGGAAATAGGCGCAAGCGAATGGCGTCATCAGTGATGCCACTAATCTTGAAGGTGCCGCATATTTCCAAAAAATTGGACAAGTGGACATTCAGGTGATCATCCGGCAGTCCATCGAACTGCACGACGTTTTGGACCTTTTGATTGACACTTGATTTTATTTCGAAATTATTGTTCGCCACTGTCGGGAGAACAATACTGGACCCAGTATCGTCCAAATTTGGTCGGGCGTAATATGACATTGTACGCTCGATGGCCGCGTTCGGATTAGGGTCGGCCATAGCGACGACAGAGGGTTCTCCGATGAATTCTTCGGGATCCAAATAGGTATTTCGGCGTTAAGAACGAATACGCACAAGTGAGCGTTCGATCTCAGGATCGAAATCCAAATGTTCGGACTCCGAAGGTTGTCCACGGGTCATACACCCTAAAATATAAAGTAGAAAATTAACTTTCTTTTTTGGATTTGTAAGTAAAGTTTCTAAGTTTTTTTTTGTTTTTTTAGAAATATAGGTAAAAGTAATAGACTCTAGAATTCGAAATAACAACTCAAGTCATTCCCCGGCAACGACACCAAAAACTTGATGGCCCCCGAATAGAATCTTGTTTAGGTGGTTGGTTCGATGAGTCGAACGCCGCGGGCTTTGCTAAAAAGCGAGCTTTTAACGAAAGGAGGCAAGTGCACCTATCACATGTAGTACTCGATATTCGGGGGAATACCAAAGTCATATTATTCTCGGGGTCGGGTTAATTATCCCTACTGCTCCAAAAGTAACTGTTATTTTACTGAAAATTCGTTGGAGATTTTAATTAACTAAGGCGGATAAAATAAAAGTGCGAAAACGATTTAGAAAATTCGATGAAGGGTTAACACTCCGCACCGAATTGGATTAAGACTAAAACGACTCTTAATAACTATCGAACTTAGTTTTCAAATTAATAAAAGGCAAATTGGCCTTGAAGGTTCCATAAATATGAGCTCACTTAGCTATAGGGATATCGCTCACCTGAACGCTAAGACTATTCGACCGAACGTTAGTCCGACGAAGGATTTCTCTTAATGTCCTCTTTACGCTAAGAACCCAGCTATTGGGTGGGGAACATAATCCGGTAGAATTACGCTTGTCCTCAATCGAGGGTATGCACGCAACTCTCTTTACCCAGGGGTGATCTGTCCATACGCACGACCACACATCGATATGTGTTCCTACGCGTCGTTAACCTGGGGTAAACCTTAAGTCCTAAAATTAAAGTGAAAATAAAGAACTTTAATTATTTCAAATCATTTTATATGTCTCAATGCTCTTCGATGCCAAGTGCTAATAACGATTAGCCACTCATCGGTATGGGGACGACTTTATAATTTTGATGAGGCGCGAGTTCGAGACTAAACGTTGACGGGTTATAAAAAGAAGACATAAAATAACAAACATTTAGAAAACTTGAAAAGTTAGCTAATACGAGAACTCACACATACTTCAAATTATAAATAAGACAGAAACTAAGTTACAAACAAAAAATAGAAATTACAAGTCCTACTCAAATGAGTAGGCGGGAAATGAAAACACGCCATTTAACTCTTAACGAGTAGGCAGAAATAAATGCAAGTACAAGTACTACTCGAACGAGTAGGCGGGAAATGACGAGTCCTACTCCGTGCTTTTTTTTTCTGTACTTCTCCTTTCTGTATTTCAAAAAACCAAAACAAAAAAGCTATAAAAAAAATATAACAACAAAACAAAAAAAAATTAAAATGAAAAATCCAAAAATAGTTTTAAAATGAAAAATCCCAAAAAAATTCTTTTCCTTTCTTTTTAAAACACAAATTCCACAAAATTATAAAACAAAAATTCCAAAAACTATTTAGTTTTATTTTGTAAATAATTTTGAACATACTTTATGCACATATTTTTTGTAAATATTTTTGTAAATATTTTTGTTCTTTTCTCTGTTCCCCTCTTCCTGTCCTTCTCTTCTTTGTAATTAACGTTTTTCTCTTTCCTTATTTTGTAAATATTTGCTTATAAAAACCCAAAAAAATTAGAAAAGAAAAAATAGTTAAAAAAATATATTTCTTATCATTTTTTTTCCGTATGTATATAATAACAAATTTAAAAACAAAAAAAGTTAATAAGTCAAAAATTCAAAAAAATAGTAAAACAAAACAAAAATTCAAAAAAAAAAGAAAATAAATTAAAAACACAAAAAATTATGATGAATACTCTAAAAATCCAAAAAAATATTATGAAACAAATAAATCAAATATTCCATTCTTAATTTTTTTGCTATACAAAAATTTTATTTTGAGTTTATTTATATGTGAATTTTATTAATTCTTTATTCACTATTCATTTGTTAATTATTGATTGAAAAATTTAAATAGCCGGAGTTAAGTTTTAAAGAATTCATTATGCTTTGTTAAAAATAACGAACTCATTTTAGACACTACTTCTAATTTTTCATTGATAGGAGCACGTGTATTATGTTAGAAAATAATGACTATAGAATTCAATTATGCTTACTTTTAGCTTTCTGAAAAATTGGAACATACAATTTATTAAGGTTGATCTAAAAAAAAAATTTTAATTAAAAATCTAGTTTTCTTTTCTTCCCTTATTTATCATGACTTACTTGGCATGATAAAATTTTTATCCTTAAAAGATCCCATGTCAATGAGAATAAGATTTCACTCCGTAAACATAGGCACCCAATAATTAAAAAAGATTATATGTTACAGAGTAAGAGGATAAAATTCATTACTCGTACACATATACATTGGGTTAATTTTATTATTATGAAGTTGAAAAAGAAAAAAAAATCATATTAGAAAAATAAGATTTCATTTTCCTAATAATCCAAAAAGAAAAAAATGGAGGTTCAAGAAAAAATTACCTCACCTCAAAATCCAAACCCTCTTCATAAACCAACATCAACCCCCTTAGCCAATTTCATGATTCTAGAATTAATTCAAAAATCTTTTTGAGAGCATAATTTTTAAATTGCATTATTTCCAGTAAAACTCCTATAAGTTAAAGTTCATATAATTCTAAACTATTTTTGTTAATCTAACCATTACAATTATTGCTTTCTATTTGATTACATCAAGAAGTCTTTTGGCCAAAACTTTTGCGTTATTTAAATCATCTACATAATTTTAGGACTTAACTCTTACACCCCTTATGTTTATTTAGATCTCTCTTATAATTAATTAAGCGGTAGCTAAACTTAGAGTTTTTTTTATTCCTTATAAGTTCACCTCAAACTTTTGCTCTGGAATAACAAAAGCTTAAGTATGAGGGTATTTGATAAGTTGTAAATATACATATTTTTATGTACATTAATTAAGTCATTTTCATTTATTTTCATTATTCTTAGTTAAATTACTTTAATAAAATGTTTCTTTTTATAAATATGTTCTAACTTAAGTTTATTTTGATTTCCTAAAAATTTGCAGAAAATTGCACAAAAGCAAGTACACGCCCGTGTACTTTGGGTCACGTCCGTAATAAGGGCGTGACACTTCAATTTCCCGTGGAAATCAACCGAATGAATGTGTCGACACACCGGACTTGTGTCGACATACACCAGAATTTTTGTTGAAGTCAACTATGTCAAGACAAGAAGTGATTGTGTCGACACACAGTACTTGTGTTGACACATTCTGCAGAAGCTATGTCAAGAAGATAGAGAAGTGCTATGACGACATTATGGGAGCTGTGTCGACATCACCAAGGATTGTGTCGACACATACTCTATTTATGGCGACACATTTAAAGGAATGTCTCGACACTTTGCTGACTGAGACAAAGTATAATGAAGTAATTGGTGACTTGACAGTTGGCATGACCAATAAGGATGTTGCATATGTTAGTGCTGTCAGAAGGTTGTTATGAAACGGATCAGCCATTAACCTTGGATGAAGCCTATATAAATATATGTTGTATCATCAGATAGCCAGAGAGCTTGAAGCATAAAAAGACATAACCAATCTAAGAAGAAGAAGAGAAGTCTTCATCCAGAAGTCATCAAGTCTCTAGCAGATCCAGAACAAGTCTGCAAGAAGAATTCAGATTTAATTCTGAAAAGAAGAAGGAAGCTGGATTGAGGATCAACTCCACTTCACGAGAAGATTAACACTACTTTGTTCAAATTCAAGAAGCTTTGAAGAAACTAAGACAGGTTGATTCCAAAGTTATCTGTTCTATCAAGAACCAATCAAGAAACCTTCATCCCTTTCTCTCTCTACCTGGGTGAAAGATTTATTCTTTTCTATTATCAATTTACTGTAAGATCTATTATAGATCTGAGTTGTAAGCATAAATTATAAAGGCTGAGGTAGGGCGGAGTGTCTGAGGTAGGGAATTAATATCTCTGAGTTGTAGGTTTGTGGAAGGGGCTGAGGTAGGGCCTGTGTGCCTGAGTTATAGGATTGTAGACTAACTCTGAGGTAGGATTATTTGAGAGAATCTGAGTTGTAGGACTTGCTGAAGTCTGAGTTATAGGACCATTCAGGGTTCTGAGTTGTAAGATCTGAGGATCTGAGAAGGAAGAAGGAAGTTATGTCGAATCTAGTATACTGCTAGATAGGCGAAGGGGGAAAGTGGATGTTCCCATCACTTGGGGAAACACTATAAAACTGTGTGTATTCTGTGTGTGTTGTGTTTATTTTTATCTGTGATGTGACAGTGTGCATAACATGTCTTATTGTTATAAATTTGTCTGCCTAAGCAATAAAAAAGATTTGTACCTATTCACCCCCCCTTTAGGTGTTTAGGTCATCTTGAAACCAATTCTTTCAAGTGGTATCAGAGGGAGCTTACTCAAGAAATAGACTTAACAGTCTGAGTACATCTGTAAGGCAGTTAACATTAAGACAAAATGGGTTCAGGAGAAAATCACAAGGAACGTGGATCCATGAAGTTACCCATCTGTAGGAAAGAATTTTTTGGTATATGGAAGGAGAGAGTCAGATTGTTTATGGAGGCATCTGATCCAAGAATCTATATTACAGTAAAAGAAGGGCCTTTCATTCCAATGAAAATCTCAGTTCTTGATGCAAATCTCAGAACTCCAAAAGATTATTCTGAAATGACAAAGGATGAGATCATCTTAGCTACTATGAATAAGAGAGCACAGAATATAATAATCAGTGCTATAGATGATTCAACCTTCCAAAACTTGATTCACTACAAGACCTCCAAAGAGATGTGAGACACTTTGATTGTCTACATGGAGGGATCAGAAGAAGTGAGACAAAACAGAAAGTTTATGCTTAATTAGGAGTATGAAAGTTTTAGACAAGCCAAAACTGACAGCATAACTGAGTGCTACAAGAAGTTTTTCAGAATAGTAAATGAACTGATGTTATATGGAAGAGTTTTTAGCACATATGAGCTCAATGATAAATTGCTTAGATCACTAACTAAAGACTGGGACACTAAGATTTGTGCCATCATGGAAGTGGCCAGGCTTGTAGAAATTTCTCCTCCTACCCTATTTGGAAAACTTCTATCATATGAAATGTAGATGATGGCCAGGAAAGAGGAAGAGAAAAGTAATAGGGCTGAATACAGAGAAAAGTCAGTGGCCTTCAAGGTTGAAGCCCTAAGAAAGGACCGGAGGATGTCTTCATCTCCTCCTAGGAAAGCTGCTGGAGTTATCTCAGAAAGTTCTGACAATCACACATCAGACGGCCATAATTCTGATGAGGACTTTGCTGCTTTCACAAGGCAATATCAAATATTCTTAAAGAAAAAACAGTGGAGATCCAAGCAATCCTCCTCACAGTCCAAGGATGCTTATTATCAGAAGAGGGAATCTTCAAGAAAGGACAGGTATGACACTAAACCTAGTAAATTATCTTCTACTAAGATTGTTTGCTATTGTTGCAACAGACATGGACATGCAGTTGTTGGCTGTCCTGACAAAAGAAAGAAATCAAATGAGAAGAAAAAATTGAAACATAATGGCAAAAAGGAGAAATCCCTTGTAGAAAAGAAGGAGAAAAGCTGGACAGACTCCTCATCATCAGATTCTGAAGCTGAAGCTGAAGCTGAAGCATAGATTGGATTATTTACAACTGAAGAGGATTCAGAAGAGACAGAATTCTTGGAAATAATGGACTCTATCAATGGGATTGAAGATCCTCATTGTAAAGGATTGATGGCTATGACTGATGAAGATCAGTGCCAGGATCAGCATGGTCCCACTAAGGTAAACAATATGCCATCAGGTTCTGATTATTACACTGGATAAGAATCAGAAGCATCTGCATCAAGAGATGTGGATGGATCTGAATCTGAAGGGGATGTTCATCAACTCATTGATGAATATGGTGATTTATTGAAAGCACTTATGAGAAGCAGGAACCTTGTTAAAAGTCAGACTAAGGAAATTGTATCTCTTAAGATGGCTGCATTAGATTCAGAAAAAATGCTGGATCTAAAGATGAATGATGTTGCCAAACTGAAAAACATAACCGTTATTCAGATGGGTACAATTACATTCAAGAATGATCAAATCAAAAGTCTGGAAGTCAAACTTCAGAGAGAGAAGGATCTGGTGGCTAAATTCTCTAACTCAAAATCAGTCTTACCCTTAATTGATGACTTTATTCCCCAAAAGGGAAAGATAGGATTAGGATTTAAGGGAAATATTGGTTACTGTCTAGGGGGAGTACAAGACTCACAAGTTACTGATGAAGACAATGAAGTGCAGCATGATGGGGAGAATGGAGAAGTTCAAACTGTAGAAGGATTGCCTCCAGTAATAAGACATATAAAGGATCATCCAGCACACCAAATCATTGGTGATCCAAGACATGTTGTTCAAACCAGAAGCAAGATCATGAACACAGTTCTTTGTTCAAGCTTCCTGTCTCAGTTGGAACCCAAAAGATTTGAATAAGCCATACATGATTTAAACTGGATTGATGCAATGCAGGAGGAGCTGAATCAATTGAAGAGATGTAAAGTATGGAAGCTGGTCGAAAAACCAAAGAATCACAATGTGATTGAGACTAAGTGGATCTACATGAACAAACTCGATGAAAATGGAATCATAGTCAAGAACAAAGCAAGATTAGTTGCCAAGGGCTATAGGCAGGAAGAAGGAATAGACTTTGATCAAACATTTGCTCTAGTGGCAAGTTTGGAAGCAATAAGGCTATTCCTTGCCTATGCAGCTTACCCGGGCTTCAAGGTATTTAAAATGGATGTCAAGTCAGCATTTTTAAATGGTAACTTAAAAGAGGATGTCTATGTTGAACAACCCATAGGTTTTGTAGAGCCTCTTTATCCTAATTATGTTTATAGGCTTAAGAAAGACCTATATGGACTAAAACAAGCTCCTAGGGCTTGGTATGAAACTTTGTCTACCTTCCTCATTGAGAACAAATTATCAAGGGGGAAAACAGATAAGACTCTATTCCTTAGGGAATCAAAAGACAAGATCATCCTAGTCCAGATATATGTTGATGACATTATATTTGGATCAACAGAAAATAACCTTTGTAGGAAGTTTGCAAAACTTATGCAAGGGAAATTTGAGATGAGCAGTATGGGTGAGCTTAAATTTTCTAGGGACTCTAAGTTAGACACACTGATGATGTCTTGTCCATATCCCAGTCTAAGTTCACCAAAGAGTTAATAAAGAAATATGGTATGGAGTCATCCTCCACCATGAGAACTCCTATGGGGTCAAGTATGCCTATAGGCAAAGATGATGCAGGAAAACTTATAGAAGAGTCTTTGTATAGAGGGATAATTGGCTCCCTTTTATACTTAACTGCTAGTAGACCAGACATCATGTATGCTACATGTGTCTGTGCTAGGTATCAAGCAAGCCCTAAATAATCTCATTATACTGCAGTTAAAAGAATTTTGAGATATCTCAAGGGAATACCTAATCTTGGTCTTTGGTACCCTAAGAATAGAGACTTTCTACTGACAGGTTATTCAGATGCAGTCTTTGCAGGATGCAAAGTAGATAGGAAAAGCACAACTGACACATGTCAGTTTTTAGGTGGAAGATTGGTGTCCTAGAGCAGTAAAAAGCAGACTAGTGTGGCAATATCCACAGTTGAGTCATAATATGTTGCTGCAGAAAGCTGCTGTGCTCAGCTATTATGGATTCAACATCAACTTGAAGACTATGGTCTCAAGGTAAGTAGGACTCTATTATTTTGTGATTCTACAAGTGCTATTTCTATTACTAAAAATCTTGTTTCACATAGCAGAACTAAGCATATAGAAATCAAATTTCACTTCATTCGAGATCATGTAGAAAAAGAAGATATATGTTCAGATTTTGTCAATACTAATTATCAAATTGCTAACATGTTCACCAAACCCCTGGATGAAACTAAATTCAATAATTTCAAAATTGAATTAGGAATGTTGAACATAGAATAGAATGACAAATTTGACTAAGTAATTCTGTGTCGACACATAAAGAAGTTTGTGTCGACACATAAAGAAGTCTGTGTTGACATATAAAGAAGTCTGTGTCGACACTTAGTAGTTGGTGTCAACACTTCAAGAAAGTTGTGTCGACACATCCAGAAAGTTGTGTCGACACTTAGAATTTGGTGTCGACACAGAGAATTTATGACACTTAGTTTGGTGTCGCCACATGAAGTAAATTGTGTCGATATATCAAGAAAGTTGTGTTGACACTCAGTATGGTGTCGACACATAGTAGTAAATACCTCTGTCGAGACCTTAATAGTCTGTGTCGACACCGTCTCAACAGTGTCAACACATTAAGTGTATTTCCATGCGCCTTTTGACCTTCTGCATTTAGAAACATATAAATAGGTCGAAAACAAACCCTGTCGACACGCTCTCCAAATTCTCGAGACAAAATCCTTGTGTCAGCAAATTCTTCCTCTTCCTAATCCAAAATTTCTCTCATTCCCAATGGCGCCCAAACAAGACGACAACATTAACGAGGGCTATGAACTTGTTCGTGATGCCTTTGACAGTGCGGAACCCGAAATCAAAGCTGTGATTACCTTAATCACAATCAATGGTTTAGAATACCTGGTGTCAGAACCGACAAAGATTTGGAAGTAGGAGATCTTTGAATTTTATGCAGCAGCATATCTGGATTCAACAGGACTAAAGATTAGGTCCTCAATTCAAGGCACAAAGGTCAAACTCACCTTAAATAGTTTAAGAAAGACTCTACACCTGCCCAGAGTTCAAGAAGAAGATGAGGTTACATCTTCCAAGACCAGGGAAGCTCTCCAATGGTGTGGACTGGATCCCACCACCAAGATTGGATCTTCTATGAATAGAAAGGGGATGGACTCCCAAGGAAAATTTCTTTCTGAAATAGTTGGAAAAATGATTCTATGCAAACCAGGAGGACATGATAGGATATCTGCCTACATGTTCATCCTCATGACCAGAGTCATCTTCAGGATCAACACTAACTGGTCTGCAGTAATATTTGAGAAGATAAAAGAAAGCTTCAAGAAACCAAACCTACGGAGAATACTAAGTCTATATCTGGCTGAGACTATACCTGAAGTGATGCACAAGATAGCACGATCTAAGATCAACCACATGAGAAGGATGGATTTAAGAATACTCTCCAGATGGGAAAGGGTGCTAACAAAAGATATTCCTACTCCACAAAAATAACTACCACAGAAAAAGAAGAAACAAACCCCTAGGAAATCTGAATCTTCTAGTGATTCAGAAGAACAAGTGACCTTCAGTTCAGATGAAGAACAACCTGAATCTGCAAGGAAATCACCTGCTCTAGACAATATAGATGATGGTCAAGTGCAGGGGGAGTAACTACCTGATAGCACCATCCTCCTGGATCAATTCCAGGGGGAGCCACATCATGAGAAAGAGCCAGCTGCACTGTAAAGTGAAATGGCTACTGAAAGTATACTTGAGATAATCCATGATATTAATCAAGCAGCTATAACTATTGATCCTGATACACTAACTGTGTTTGTAACTGATGTTGAACAGACAAACCATGACAACATCCCTGCATAGGATATAACAATGGAAGACACATCTACATTAGATGATGCCCCATTAACTGTACAAGATACAGATGTTCCACATATACAAACTCAACAAGAATTCACTGTTGAAGAGTTATTTCCTGATATTCAGGAGGCAAGGACTGAGGGGGAGTTGCCTAGGACTGAGAAGGAGTTGCACTCTAGTCCTAAAGAGCCAGTTGATATAGACAGCTCCTCAGCTTCTGATGATGATGAGGCCTCCAAAACTAAGAAAAGGAAACTTATTGTTGTCAAGAAGAAGAGCTTAAGCTACAAGAGTGCTTTGCAAACAGTCACTCAACAACCAGCGAAAACAGTTGACTACAGTTCACTGTTGGTGGCTCTACAAGTTAAAATGGATGAACAAAGAGCAGCCATGGAGAAATTTATAGATGAAAGTTACAAAGACCTCCAGTTTACTTTGGCTTAAGATATTAATTAAATAAGATTTGAAGTCAACCAGAATAAGATGGAGATGACAGATTGCTTCCATAAGGGAGGTAATGCTCTAGTTTATCTAGCCAAGCAGCAACAAGAGGCAAGGACACAGATTGATGATATAGTGGTAAAGCAAGGATATGTCCTAGAAAATCAAATTAGAATGAATGACAATCTTACTAAATCTCATAATGTGATTGTCACAGAACTTCAGAATACAAAAACTGCTTTAACTGCAAACATTGGTAATGACAAGACTGAGTTTGATACACTTCTCAAAGAAAACTTGACTGATATTAGCATTGATATTCAAGAATCTCAGAAGATAATTTCTGATCAGCTGCGGAAGTTCAGAGCATTCTACAAGGAAGGAACAAATTATCTAGCGAATCAGATAAGGTTCCAAAAGGATGATCTCAGGGATCATGTTGAGAGAGAAGTCATAAATGGGGAGAGGTTGTTAGTCACTGTAGGATCTGATCATGCCAAATGGATAACTAATTCTATCAGAGCCACTCTTGGATATCCACCCATGTGTGATGATGATAATACAGCTGAGTCAGGAATTCAAGCTGCAGGAAATGAAGGGGGTCAGCAGGAGGTAGCTCAAATCATATACCTCCATTCTAACTTTGATGGAATTCAACAACTGGTTCAACAGATGTATAGCCCTCCAGAGGCTACTAAGAATGTTATAATTGAGAAAGTGGAAATGTCTGAGGCTGTATTAAAGAGAGAAAAAGAAGCTCAACTTTCCAAGAAATGATTTAGAGAGCAGGCTGAATCAAAGCCAGATTTTGAAAGATGGAGTCCCACTTCAAGGAACATAATACTCAATTCCTAGCAAGCTGTGAAAGATAAAATGCATGATAGAGGCAAGTGGTATTCTGAACTAGAGTGGAACAAGTATCAATAAAGGCAAGATGCCATATATCAGTTTAGAAGAGATCAAAAAGCTGGGAAGGTAACTGCTACTACTGCGGAGCCAAATAAATACTTCCCTAAGCCTTACCATTATTTTGAAAGGCAGAAGAACAAGGCTGAAGTGCTTAAGAAGAAAGATCTTAAAGGAAAGAACCCAGCTGAAGATACTAGAACTAGTGTACAAGCAAGGGTTCAATCTGGCAAAGGAATAGTGATCAAGGATCCTGATCAGCCTTAGGATAGTTTTATTAGATTTTAACAATATGGAAATCTATGTAATCATTTGAATGTTAAACACTTTTGTAATTCAACAAAACTTTGATTCTTGTTCATTACATGTTATCATACTTTGTGTTGATATAGTATTTTGTTTCTGGCTATGAATTACCCTGTCTGAGAAATATTTTCTTTTATATACATCATAATGTGTGTTTTATTATAAGTGACGTATATCATTGACGAAAGGTTATGACTTCTCCAAATAGGGGGAGATTGTTGGGTACATTGGAAAATGTGTACCAGATTTGGAGAAGCCTCACCTAACTCAATGATATTCATCAATGTGTATTTGATGGTGTTTTGAGTTTCATTGCGCAGGTTAAGAAATTGCAAGGAACATTTTCTAAGTACAAGTGTCAACACTTGAGAAGCGTTGTGTCGACACATGGGAAAGGCTGTGTCGACACCAGGAGCCAGTTTGTGCCAACACACGGGACTTGTGTCAACACACTGAAACCTCAGTCAACAACAACTATGTCAACACATAGGACTTGTGTCGACACACACCAGAAGTTTTGTTGAAGTCAACTATGTCAAGACAAGAAGTGATTGTGTCGACACACAGGACTTGTGTCGACACATTCTACATAAGCTATGTCAAGAAGATAGGGAAGTGTTATGTCGATATTATGGGAGCTGTGTCGACATTAACAAGGATTGTGTCGACACATAGTTTATTTGTGTCGACACATTTAAAGGAATATATCGACACTTTATTGATTGAGATACAGTATAATGAAGTAACTGGTGACTTGACAGCTGTCATGACCAATAAGGCTGTTGCATCTATTAGTGCTGTCAGAAGGTTGTTATGAACCGGATCAGACGGTAAACTCGGATGAATCCTATATAAAGTCATGTTCTATCATCAGATAGATAGAGATCTTGAAGCATAAAAAGATAGAACCAATCTAAGAAGAAGGGAAGTCTTCATCCAGAAGTCATCAAGTCTCTAGCAAATCTGAAATAAGTCTGCAAGAAGATTTTAGATTTAATTCTGAAAAGAAGAAGGAAGCTGGATTGAGGATCAACTCCACTTCACAAAAGATCAACCCTACTTTGTTCAAATTCAAGAAGCTTTGAACAAGCTAAGACAGGTTGATTCTACAGTTATCTGTTCTATCAAGAACCGATCAAGAAACCTTCATCCCTTTCTCTCTCTACCTGGGTGAAGGATTTATTCTTTTCTATTATCAATTTACTATAGGATCTATTATAGATCTGAGTTATAAGCCTAAATTATAAAGGCTGAGGTAGGGCTGAGTGCCTGAGGTAGGGGATTAATATCTCTGAGTTGTAGTCCTGTGGAAGGGGCTGAGGTAGGGCCTGTGTGCCTGAGTTATAGGAGTGTGGACTCACTCTGAGGTAGGATTATTTGAGAGAATCTGAGCCGTAAGACTTGCTGAAGTCTGAGTTGTAGGAACCATTCAAGGTTCTGAGTTGTAAGATCTGAGGATCTGAAAAGGAAGAAGGAAGTTAGGCCGAATCTAGTATACTGCTAGATAGACAAAGTGGGAAAGTGGATGTACCCATCACTTGGGGAACCACTATAAAACTGTGTGTATTTTGTGTGTGCTGTGTTTATTTTTATCTATGCTATGATAGTGTGCATAACATGTCTTATTGTTATAAATTTGTCTACCTAAGCAATAAAAAAGATTTGTACCTATTCACAAAGGATACAGTTGCTCTTGGCCTTCCTCCACTAACTTATAGAATTTTTGGTGTCATCATTTGGCCCTTCCCTTGCTTCTCCCTGATCTTCTTGAGGCATAGGAGAATCTTGTTCAATGTTTCTATACATGTCATGCAACATACCATCAATTTCATCACGAATGAACCAACCATCATCATTTCGATTGTCAATATTTAACTCATCACTTTCCACATGGAAAACCCATTAATCATATCCATCAATAAAGCCATCAACAATTAAGTGGTCTCTTACGATATCCTTGGTATGATAATAACGAAAAATACACTTGATACATGGACAACAAATTTCTTCCCCTTGAGTTTCTTGGACAAATGTGGTCTGAAGGAAATGATCAACCCCTTTAATGTAATCATTATGCCATCGAGGAAGAGCCATTCAACTCTTATCTTTATCTATTAGCAAGATCACAAATGTATTTCTAAGGAAGAAGAAAAATGTATCTATAATTATCCTGCATGAATAATTTTTTTAGTTAGCTAATTGTTTTCTTGACAACACAATATTTGGAATAATAAATATTTATTTGCCTAAGTGTGAGCTCTTGGTACATAAGCATAGTTAATGCATAAATTACAGCATGCACAGTAACAGTTTCAACCTTATTATATAATGAACTGTTATTTTAGCTAATAAATATACACAACATTGGTCGAATATGAGTCAATTTAAGTTCTGTTATTATCTCGTGACCATCACTACACCAAGAATGGTTAAAGATGAAAAGAATTGAAATCCGACCAACGTATCCATAACAAAATTTTCAAGTATAACACTAAAATTTGTAGCAATCAACAACATATATTTCTAAAGCAAACTCTTAGAAATTTTGAAAAGTAATTTTTCATGTTTATTTTCGAAATAAAAATCTACCAATTAGGTTCAGGAAAGTAAAAGATAAAAAAATGGAAAAAAGAGGGTGGTTAAGTTGGAGTACCAAGGATTCTACAAGAAGAGCGGAAGAGGGTTTGGGGAACGCCGGTGATTGAGAGGAAGAACTGCACTCTCCTCAAAATTCAAGCAAAAATGTTCAGATTATTTTAACAGTAATACCAACTGAACCATATTTTTGATGATTTCTTGTACTAGCTTTTTAGTTTGTCTCCTTTTGCCAGATCACGAAGAGCCCCATATACTAAGCATATTTGTTAATCAAGAGAAATGTGTTCTAAAAATATAAAACATCGACATAGTCGACAACAGGATTCAATCCATCCAACAACAAAACTTATACAACACATTTATCATATAAAATCTGAAAAAAAAAACAAGTTTCTCATATTGAAATGCACTCCTATGTACCTCTACGAATTCAAAATGGGGAAACCCTAGCCCCGCTTTTGCGACAGCTCATCGATTGAGAGACGCTACTTGAATGAAGGGGATCTAAGAGAAAACGAGCATTAAGATATTGCAGCTACATGTTCTAGTTGATGGACAGGCGCTTCTTAAAAGGGGATCGAGCGGAGAGAACACGAGCGCTTAGCAAGAGGAGTATACATTATGGCGCGATCAATATCTGATGGCGCTCTCTTCTTATAGGAAGGCACCAAGGATCTTGATGGCGGATGTGAGGAAGAGCGGAGGAGAACAGCTAGTAGGAAGAGGAGATGAAAGCACTAGATTGTGAAGATCGAGTCGGCGCAGAGTAAAAATATATGACGCGGGGCTTAAAAATATATATATAAGCACACCAATATAAATATATATATATATACAAGCAGTCGTGCACGGGGGACCCCGTGCGGGCAACATTCGTCGTGGGTGCGACATTTGTCGTGTAAGACCCCCTTTTTTTTCTCTTTTGACCACGGGGTCTTAGGCCCAGAACCGCCGTTTTGCGGTGACTCCTTCACGCCCTGAAGGGTCATCACCACAAAGCGCCGATTCTGCCGGCCAATTCGATCACATAAAAGTAGCATAATGAAGTAAAATGAAAACTATCTGTCCACAGAGAGTCACATGACATATATAAATATAACTCCACGAAGGGAGTGTCCACAGTAGATAACATCAAAGTAGCAAAATACGGGCTTATGCCCGGTACAACATATCCTCACTACAAAATCACTCATGCGGAAGCAAAAGCTGAAAAACTACTCAGGGTCGAGACTCACAGTCCCGGCTGTATGAACTCCGGAGCTAGACTGCCCCACCTCCAAGCGCACCGGTCTCTGGGGCTGCTCCTCCATGCTGGTCTCCACGATCCCCTAAATGATGCGGTTCGAAAACCGTTAGTCTAAAAGACTAAGTCCTATCATCCCCCACCCCTTCCCCCACGGCTCCTAGGCACTGAGCGGAGAGGAAGAAAGGGGAGGACTTGAAGGTGGAGAATATCAAAGCAGATGACAGCGGTCCTATTCTAGCAAGTTCTATAGCATATAAAGACAATAAAATGTAAGCTGAAATGTAACCTTCACTTATGTGGAAAAACACATAAGCCAAGGGGTCTTTTGCAAGGCTCCCATCGTATAAAAAGTCCCATACCGATTTATACGTTGGGGTGACGGTGGCCAAACAGCAGTAACTAAATATATCAAAATTAACCTTAATTTATAAACTTGCCCACACAAGCTTATAGACTAAGGGGTCGTTTTGCAGGTCCTAATGTATAAGCGTCCCATTCCACTTATACATCAGGTGTCAGGGGTTAAATGAATCGATTATGCTATGACATGCAAGTGGGTATGATGGACATGCAAGTGCAACGCACACACCCAACTCTGTGCACACAGACCTTTAGTTCCCCCTTTCTGGAGCCGTAACCTCCCAGGATACCTCCGTAGTGGCAGACGGAAGCGGTGGGTTGGGCCTCGCCCACCTCTAAGCCAGTAAGGCACTACCGGTCAGACCTATCGTACGCCTCAACGCTTGGTGCACGAAGCGGACTCCTGCGTACTCTTGCCGGCTGGCGCACCGGACTTCTGTTGGCGAAGTGCTAACCACACTTGCCGAGTCAACGTATTGGCGTCGGTGCATCGACCCTCCAATACCGAAAACCCACCACCTTAATTTATTTTCCTTTTATGCACATGCAGATTTAGCGTAAACAAAACCCGAGCCGAAGCTCCCCGGACCAAGAGTCCGTCTTTTAACCATCCGAGCCGAAGCTCCCAGCTGACTTTTGGTGCTAACAGTGCCTGTGAAATGTGCAACCCTAATTACTAAGTTACTCTTTTCAGCTTGTTAAACAGTTTACGTTAACCCAGGACTGCCCCCGGTATTCCCTGTGAAGGGCTCTCAAGGGGCACTAGGAACTGTGTTGGGATTACGCCCAGCGTTCCCTTTCGCAAGGTACTTATTTTATTATTGGTTGATCCCCTTACCCATTATTTTCTCATGTTTCGATACGCTAATCCTAGGGTGATTTGACTCCAACTCTCCTTGGGTAGGACGATCTTTCGTCGGGCCCGAACGCCTTTAAACCCTAGACAAATCCACACCCTACTCACTCATCTTCCAAAGATGCAGCCCTTTCCACTTGTCCTTACAGCAAACCATCAAGACCCATCATACGTGCCCTAATTCAATCCAAATGAAATCCTGTAGTTTTGCTATATGCAGACCACTTAAGCTACGTGACCCGTAAAAGGGGAAGTACATGAAATACTCATCCAGTACCCTCATGATAATTATCAGAGGTCTATTATGATAAGTATAGACTAAATTAAGAAAATCATATTTTTCCCAATTAATCTACTATTTATTGAATTTTCCTCAAAAACTAGGCCATAGTCAATTTGAACATGAACCATAAGATTTTCTCAGGTAATGGCCTCCTAAAATTTGTATTCACTAAATAACAGAGAAATATCATTGGATGCTAATTTTCATAATTTTCCAGATAATTCTTGACCTCTAAAGGATTTATTAAAATAATTCCAGAAATCAAAAATAATGAAGGAAGTGCCACATATATGTCTCCAATAATTATGTAAAAATTACTAGGGCTTCATAGGGAACTAAAAACATCATGATGAAGAAATTAGAATTTTTCAGACAATCTAAAAGTCATTATTAAATTTTCCAAAGTTCCATGGAATTAAATAATTAAAGAAGCAACAACTAAATATCATTCTTCAAAAATTCCATAAAAATTTACAGAGATGGGTAACATGATTATAAGCCCCTTGGCTAAGTTTTATCAAGTTTAAGCAAGTATAGTGCTCTGCAAAAACTCTTAAGTGGAAATTATAAAATATAACTCTGTGAATAAAGTACCAAAAATATTCATCCAAAATTTATTATAAAATTTCCAGAGACATGTATGCCCTAAGAAACTACCCATTCAAAATCTCAGCCCTTTTAAGATAGTTTTGGTATTAGTTCTTATGGTTTCAAAGCTAGTGCCCTAAACTAGGGTTATGGATTTAAGGGGTCTTTAATCTTCCAAATGCCCTAAAATTTTAACCATAGGACCATAGTGACCCTATGGTCATCATTCCCAAGTTTCAAGCCCATCCAAGGTCTTTTGACCCCAATTTCTTCAAACCCTAGAGAATTACCCTAAAGGGCCTACCCTACACTTCTAGGGCTACCCTAGCCCAATCCACTCCAAACTTCATGAGTGAGTGTAAAAAGTTAAATCATATCAGTGGCCAAAGTTTCAGCCTCTGTTGAGGTGATTTGGTCACTTAAAACCAAAAGTGTCACTTTTGACCAAAATGCCCTTCATAGGGTAGAACTAGGGTTGGGTCAAAACCTATTCAACACTCACCCAAACCAACTGAAATTTTATACAGGTACCTAACTGGAGCCCAGGGACCACTCACCAAAATTTGGGAGGGTTTGGGTGTGTTTAGGGCACCTATTTAATTTATCTAATGATTATTAAATTTTTACCAAAACTATAGAAATATTTTCTCCAAAAATTCCCATTTTTGGGCAGGCCCTAGGTATGCCTAGGATAGACCCTCTGCCAAAATTTCAGCCCATTTGGGCTTGGGGTGAAGAGTGGGCACTCATTTTAGTGACTGCCTAGCCCTAAGGACATGTCCCACCAAAATGGGTGCCCTGGTCCAACCAGTGACCCAAAAGGGTCCCAACAATTTTTGCTGCAAACTAGACACCCTAAGCTACAATGTTCATGTTGGGCAAATTTCCATCCAGGGTCCCTAGGTATTTTTAAACATTAATTACATTAAATACATCCAGTGTGACAAAAATGAAATAAATTTTATTTAACCCTATAGTATCTGATCTGATGCCGCACGAATCTTGGCGCAGATCGACGGCATCTGGTCATCGTCCCCACTGAGCCAACGGCTGGGATTGGTTCTGCCTGGAGCGATTTCCAAGCTCTGCCGCCGGCGATCCAGCCCCTTCCCCGGCCGGCCACCGCCACCAACACCTCCGTTGAGGTGGTGGCTGTCGTCAGGCGGCGGCTCCGCCGCCGGAGAGGTGTTTTCCGGCGGATTGAGCAAGACTTTTCCTTGCCGAAACCAGGAGAAATCCTGGATTCGATCGGGCTCAATTGAGCCCGAAACTCTAGCCTAAGGATTCCTAGGATCTACCCGCGAGTTAAGGAGAGGAGGAGGACCTTCCTGGCGGCCTGGATGCGAGAGGAGCGGCGGGATGCCATTGGCGACGGCGGCGGCGCTCGGCTTCTGCAACTGCACGGTGGAAGGGCTCGTCTCCTCCAGGTAAGTGCTCCAAAATGATCCCCTCGGCTCCCTGATGGTGTTTAAAAGGCAATTGGGGGAGGGGAGAGGCTGGTTCTTCAATGGCCATTATCTCTATTAATGGAGTGGCTCGGGTTGTGTGGAGGGGGGCTGAACCCACCCCTTGGTGGCCGGGAAATGGCTGGAATCAACTCCTCTCTCCTAGAGGAGTTGATTGCAGCCATAAAGGGTGGCTGTTAGTCTCCCTTGGCCGGCCTCTTACTTCCCCCTTCTCCTTCCTCATTTCTCTCTCCTCCATTATCATGGAGAGGAGCTTTTTCTCTCTCCTAGTCACCTCTGGTTGACTAGTCAACCCCACAAGCTAAAGGCAGCCCACTGGATTATGATGATCATGGGAATGAGCTTAGCCTAAGGGAGAAGTGGCTTGAGCTTGGGTTAGCCCTTTTTGGGCTAAGTTGACTTGACCCTCAATGAGGGTTGACTTGGCCAATTTGACCATCTAGGTTGACCCCATTGGGTCCTGGGTGGTTCATTGGCCTCCCCTAAGGTCTATGTAGGGCTGGGTAGGGTTGACTTGGCACCTTAAAGGTCACTTGACCCTTGGTAAGGTCACTTTGACCATTTAGAGCTAGAGTTGACTTGGGTCAACATGACCATTAGGGTCCACCCCTATGGATCCTTGGTGACCCATTGACTTCCCTTAGGGTCTAGGTAGGGTTATATGGGGTTGCCCTGCACTTTGGAGGTCACATACCCTTAGTAGGGGTACTTTGACCAGATTAGGGCTTGAGTTGACCTGGGTCAACCTGGCCTCTAGGGCTGACCCCAATGTGTCCTTAGTGACCCATTGTCCTCACTTTAGGGTTAGGAGGGCATAGGTGGGGTCCTCTAGACTAGGAGTGGGTCTATTGGCCCTAAGTGGGCTAGGTTGACCTATTTAGGGCTAGGGTTGACCTTGGTCAACTGGGCCTCTTGGGTTGGCCCTAATGGGTCCTTTTGGCTCTAATGGGTCTCCCAAAATGTTTGGGAGTGTTGTGATAGGGTCTTGGGGTCATGGTGAAGCCCCATTGTCATCCTAAACTATTGTTCAGAATTCTACTACCTGCAGACCATGGTGATCCCTACCTTGGCCTCCTATCTCTTGGCCCATTTCTGGCTTCCCAGGGTTTTGTCATGACCTAGTCATGGCCAAAACCACTCTTAGGGGTCTAGTTGGAAATGGGATGTTACAAATCCCAATAAACAAAACAAAGATTTCGTCCCCGAAATCAAGGTTGGACCTACGGGTCTTATTACCGAAGGAAAGAGTCTTGTAACATCCCATTATGACGTCTTGTTTGTTAAATTTGATTTAAGGGAAAACTTAGATCTAAGACCCCTTTCGCCCAAACGGTGAACCAAAATCCCAATAAACAAAGTTAAGCCCCCAATAAACAAAGATAAGCCCCTATCTACCTAGAGCAGCCCTTAGTATACTTAAAGCAGAAAAATAAATTAACATCTTGAGGGGTCTGAGAGGTATAC
This sequence comes from Platanthera guangdongensis, assembly GCA_039583875.1. NCBI lineage: Eukaryota > Viridiplantae > Streptophyta > Magnoliopsida > Asparagales > Orchidaceae > Platanthera > Platanthera guangdongensis. Next base: position 59,584,746 of record CM077160.1, on the reverse strand, counting down.
CTGACTGAATAGCTCGGGGTATCTTTGTCGCATCAGGTCCTGTGGCTCCCAGGTATGCTCCTCCTGGCCGTGGTTCCTCCACAGGACCTTGACTAGAGGGACCCTCTTGCGTCGTAAGACCCGCACTCCTCGGTCGTCGATCCTCACAGGCTCCAAATGAACAGACCGGTCTGAAGCTACCGGCCCTTCGGTGGTCAGAATCTGCTGCTCCGGGCGTAGTAGAGCCCTCCTCAAAGAAGAAATGTGGAAGACGTCGTGCAGCGCTTCTAGCTCTGGTGGTAACTCCAGCCGGTAGGCTAGGGGTCTGTTCCGCTCCAGGATCCTGTAAGGGCCCATGTACCTAGGGCTGAGCTTCTTCCTCCGACCACGCACCCGTGAAACTCCATGCATGGGCCGGATTTTCAGAAACACCCGGTCCCCCACCTGGAACTCCACCTGCCGATGTCGGGCGTCATAGTACTTGGCCTGTCTACTCTGCGCCTCGAGCATCCTGTCTCTGATCAGCCTCACTTGTGCCTCGGTGTCTTCAACGAACTCTGACCCCAATACCTTCGGATCTTCGTTCTGCACCCATGAGAGCGGGGTCCGACATCTCCTCCCGTACAAGGCTTCGTAAGGCGCCATCCTGATGCTGGACTGGTGGCTGTTGTTATAGGAGAACTCGACAAGGGGTAAGAGTTTCTCCCACGGTTCCCCGCGATCTAAGATGCATAGCCTCAAAAGGTCCTCCAGCGTCCGGTTGGTGCGTTCTGTCTGCCCGTCTGTCTGGGGGTGGAATGCAGTGCTGAAAGTCAATCGCGTGCCTAAGTAAGCTTGCACGGACCTCCACTCCCTGGAGGTGAACCTGCCATCCCGATCCGACACTATCGTCCTGGGCACTCCATGATAACGAATGAACTGCTCCACAAACTTCCGCACCAGTACTCCTACTGAATCATCCTTCCTGATCGGTATAAATCGAGCCACCTTGGTCAACCGATCGACGATTACCCAGATCGAGTCATTCCCTGTCCGAGACCGGGGAAGCCCATGTATGAAGTCCATGGCTATGTCATCAAACTTCCACTCCGGCACCGGGAGTGGCTGCAATAATCCTGCGGGGTTCCTGCACTCCGCCTTCACTAGCTGACATGCCTCACAATGGGTCACGAAGTGTGAGACATCCTTCTTCATGCCCGGCCAGTACATCGTCCTCTTCAAATCAGCCGTCATCTTTGTGATCCCCGGGTGTACAGAATACCGGCTGCAGTGCGCCTCCATCATAATATCCTCCCGGATCTGGCCTCCCTCCGGTATATACACCCGTCCTCTGAAGCACACCAGATCGTCCCTCAGTGTGTAATCTCCTGCAGTGCCCGCCTTCAGAGCTTGGAAGATGGGTTCCAACTTGGCATCCTGCCTCTGTCCCTCTCTGACCCGGTCTCTGATGTCATCGGTAACGCCTATCGCGGCCAAGTACTCCTCATAGAGCTCAGGATCATCAGACGATACCAGAGTAATGTGCATGTCCTCTAGTCTCTGCAGCAGCTCCATAGACATCAACTGAGGCTCTGCTCCTGTTGTGGCGGCTCTCCGACTCAGTGCATCTGCCACCACGTTTGCCTTCCCCGGGTGATAGTGCATCTCATACTGATAGTCAGATAGAAACTCCACCCACCGCCTTTGCCTGATGTTCAGTTCCTTCTGCGTGTCCACGTACTTAAGGTTCTTATGGTCGGAATATATGTCACAGTGGACTCCATAAAGGTAGTGCCGCCATATCTTCAGTGCGAATACAACTGCCCCCATCTCAAGGTCATGTACTGGGTAGTTCTTCTCATGGGTCTTCAGCTGGCGGGAGGCATAAGCTATGACGTGTCCGTTCTGCATCAGTACCGCTCCCATCCCCTGATATGATGCGTCAGTGTAGACCTGGAATCCCTCCCTCCCCGAGGGAAGAGTAAGAATGGGAGCCGAGGTCAGCCGATCCTTCAGCTCCTGGAAAGCTGTCTGGCACTGCGGGGTCCACACGAACGGTGCCTCCTTCTTTGTCAAGGATGTGAGCGGGAGGGCGATTCGAGAGAATCCCTCTACGAACTTCCGGTAATAACCGGCAAGTCCTAGAAAACTCCGTACGTCAGTGGCTGTTTTCAGCTGCGGCCACTCTGAAATAGCTCGAATCTTTGCCGGGTCCACTGCCAGCCCGGCTCCGCTGATAATGTGACCTAAGAACGCCACCTCCTTCAGCCAGAACTGACACTTACTGAATTTCGCATAAAGGTGATGCTCCCGCAGTCTCTCCAGGGTCAATGCTAGATGTCGTGTATGCTCCTCCTCCGTCTTAGAATAGATAAGGATGTCGTCTATGAACACTATGACAAACACATCCAAGTAAGCCTCGAAGACCCGGTTCATGAGGCTCATAAATGCTGACGGAGCATTCGTGAGCCCGAAGGGCATCACGATGAACTCATACAATCCATACCGGCTACTAAAGGCCGTTTTCGGGATATCCTCCTCCTGGATCCGCAGCTGGTAATAGCCTGATCTCAAGTCCAGCTTCGAAAAGTAATGGGCTCCCTCCAGCTGATCGAACAACTCGTCTATCCTGGGGAGCGGATAGGTATTTCGGACGGTCAGCCTATTTAGTGCTCGATAGTCGATGCACAGGCGTAAGGTGCCGTCCTTCTTCTTTACGAATAGGACAGGAGCTCCCCATGATGAGGAACTCGGCCTAACAAATCCTGCTTCCACCAGCTCCTGCAACTGTGTCCGAAACTCCGCCAACTCCTTCGGGGCCATCCGATAAGGGGCCTTGGATACCGGCTTAGCCCCTGGTACCAGCTGAATCTGGAAGTCCTTCTCCCTATGCGGAGGTAGTCCCGGCAGCTTATCCGGAAAAATATCGGCGTAGTCACGAACCACCGGAATGTCTGCGATCAAGTCCTTCTCCTCAGTCATCTCGAACAATACTTGGTATACCTCGTCCCCTTGCATATGGGCCTTAATGGCCTGAATAGATGAAAGCAAGCGACGGGAGACCGGTGTAGTACCTTCGAACGTTGCATAAGTATCGCCGTGGCTGAGCACGACCCTCCCTGCCGGGCAATCAATCTGGGCATGGTTCCAGACAAGCCATGTCATGCCCAAGACGAGATCGAAGTCCGGCATCCTCAAGATCGTCGCCGGGGCCTCGAGTGTCAACCCCTCTATGGTAACCTCCAGGAGGCACTTTTCTGTGGACTGAATCTCCATCCCATTGGGGAGGCGCACCCTCCTGGGTAGTCCTGTATAGCAACGAATCTGATCCAGGTCCTTGACGAAATCCTCCGATACAAAGTTATGTGATGCCCCCGTGTCGAACAGGGTGTGGGCAGGCTTGCCGCACACCATCACCATTCCTAAATCAGTTTGAAAGAAATTCTAGCGTAAGGTTTTCTAACCTAGGTTGTATAGTAGTTCTATCAATGCTTAATACGAGCAAAGAATAATTCTAACATTAAGATTACTCTCATACCTGCAATAACCCTGTCCGGGTTCCGGGGCTGTGCTAAGTCCAGAGCGTAAATCTGCTCCCCATTCTGCCTGCGGTCGCCTCCCTGGTAACCACGTCCTCGGCCGCGTCCTCGGCCTCCGAAATGCTGGGCCGGTGGGCCACCCCGTGGTGCTGGAGGTGGTGCCCCCCTCATAGGGCAATCTCTCCGGAGGTGTCCCACCTGGTGACAGTGGAAGCACTCCGGCGGGGGATACGCCATACCCCGGGGTCTCTGCATCTCCTGGATCCGGAGAGGTTGAGGGGCCAAGACCACCTGCTCTCTCGGCTCCTGCCTCAACTCCTGACGAGGCTGCTCCTCTGCCCTTCTTCCATCTGGTACGATGCCTCGCCGCTGATCATTTCGGGCCCTCCGGCCCTGGTCCTCCGTTTGCCGTTTCCGGCCCCGAGTGGTGTGCCAGTCGGCCTCAATCCTCTTCGCCATCTCTAAAATCCGGGAGATGGGCCCGTCAGAGACAAAAAGCAAAGCCTCTCTCAACTCCTCTTTTAGGCCCTTATAAAACCTCTTGACGTACCCCGCTTCATCCAGCTGATAAGAGCACGCATATCGGGCCAAATGATCGAACTCTCGGTGGTACTCCACCACTGTCCTGGTGCCCTGCCTCAGCTGCAAGAAACGCTCCTCCAACTCGTCCCTGGCCGACTGAGGAACAAAGTGCTCCAGCAGCGTGGCCCTGAATTCTTCCCATGTGATTTCTGCAATCTCTCTATCCGCAAAAGTCGTGTCCAACAGCGTCTTCCACCACCGCTTGGCATGTGACTCCAAGCAAGATACCACTAGGGCCACCCTCTCCTCCCAGGGGCATCGTATCCCCGTCAACATCTCGTACATCACATCCAGCCACTCCTCTGTCCGTACTGCCGACTCCGTCCCCAAGTAAGATGGGGGAGAGAGTCCTCGGAAGGTGCTCATCCAGTTGGCCCCTGGGTTTGGCTGCTGGGCTGGGGCTTGCTGAGCCCGGAAGGCCTCAAGGATGGCTGTAAGGGTCTGCCCCATGTCTGACTGGAGGAAAGGTGTGGGGACCATGGGAGGTGGTGCAATGTCTGGAATCTGCTGAGCTCCACCTTGTGGGGTGGGCTGAGCTGAGGGCTGCAAAATGAACTACATCAGTAGGTAATCGACTCAATGCCTAATGATAGTGGACAATTTATATGTGATTCCCCCCATATGGGCACACCACCGCTTCCGCTGCTTAGTTTGTCCCCAAACTAAACCCGCGCGGGGGTGACCCAGGGTTGTGGACGGCTACTTTTCGATCGAGGTTTGCTTTGATACCACTTGTAAGACCCCCTTTTTTTTCTCTTTTGACCACGGGGTCTTAGGCCCAGAACCGTCGTTTTGCGGTGACTCCTTCACGCCCTGAAGGGTCATCACCACAAAGCGCCGATTCTGCCGGCCAATTCGATCACATAAAAGTAGCATAATGAAGTAAAATGAAAACTATCTGTCCACAGAGAGTCACATGACATATATAAATATAACTCCACGAAGGGAGTGTCCACAGTAGATAACATCAGAGTAGCAAAATACGGGCTTATGCCCGGTACAACATATCCTCACTACAAAATCACTCATGCGGAAGCAAAAGCTGAAAAACTACTCAGGGTCGAGACTCACAGTCCCGGCTGTATGAACTCCGGAGCTAGACTGCCCCACCTCCAAGCGCACCGGTCTCTGGGGCTGCTCCTCCATGCTGGTCTCCACGATCCCCTAAATGATGCGGTTCGAAAACCGTTAGTCTAAAAGACTAAGTCCTATCATCCCCTACCCCTTCCCCCACGGCTCCTAGGCACTGAGCGGAGAGGAAGAAAGGGGAGGACTTGAAGGTGGAGAATATCAAAGCAGATGACAGCGGTCCTATTCTAGCAAGTTCTATAGCATATAAAGACAATAAAATGTAAGCTGAAATGTAACCTTCACTTATGTGGAAAAACACATAAGCCAAGGGGTCTTTTGCAAGGCTCCCATCGTATAAAAAGTCCCATACCGATTTATACGTTGGGGTGACGGTGGCCAAACAGCAGTAACTAAATATATCAAAATTAACCTTAATTTATAAACTTGCCCACACAAGCTTATAGACTAAGGGGTCATTTTGCAGGTCCTAATGTATAAGCGTCCCATTCCACTTATACATCAGGTGTCAGGGGTTAAATGAATCGATTATGCTATGACATGCAAGTGGGTATGATGGACATGCAAGTGCAACGCACACACCCAACTCTGTGCACACAGACCTTTAGTTCCCCCTTTCTGGAGCCGTAACCTCCCAGGATACCTCCGTAGTGGCAGACGGAAGCGGTGGGTTGGGCCTCGCCCACCTCTAAACCAGTAAGGCACTACCGGTCAGACCTATCGTACGCCTCAACGCTTGGTGCACGAAGCGGACTCCTGCGTACTCTTGCCGGCTGGCGCACCGGACTTCTGTTGGCGAAGTGCTAACCACACTTGCCGAGTCAACGTATTGGCGTCGGTGCATCGACCATCCAATACCGAAAACCCACCACCTTAATTTATTTTCCTTTTATGCACATGCAGATTTAGCGTAAACAAAACCCGAGCCGAAGCTCCCCGGACCAAGAGTCCGTCTTTTAACCATCCGAGCCGAAGCTCCCAGCTGACTTTTGGTGCTAACAGTGCCTGTGAAATGTGCAACCCTAATTACTAAGTTACTCTTTTCAGCTTGTTAAACAGTTTACGTTAACCCAGGACTGCCCCCGGTATTCCCTGTGAAGGGCTCTCAAGGGGCACTAGGAACTGTGTTGGGATTACGCCCAGCGTTCCCTTTCGCAAGGTACTTATTTTATTATTGGTTGATCCCCTTACCCATTATTTTCTCATGTTTCGATACGCTAATCCTAGGGTGATTTGACTCCAACTCTCCTTGGGTAGGACGATCTTTCGTCGGGCCCGAACGCCTTTAAACCCTAGACAAATCCACACCCTACTCACTCATCTTCCAAAGATGCAGCCCTTTCCACTTGTCCTTACAGCAAACCATCAAGACCCATCATACGTGCCCTAATTCAATCCAAATGAAATCCTGTAGTTTTGCTATATGCAGACCACTTAAGCTACGTGACCCGTAAAAGGGGAAGTACATGAAATACTCATCCAGTACCCTCATGATAATTATCAGAGGTCTATTATGATAAGTATAGACTAAATTAAGAAAATCATATTTTTCCCAATTAATCTACTATTTATTGAATTTTCCTCAAAAACTAGGCCATAGTCAATTTGAACATGAACCATAAGATTTTCTCAGGTAATGGCCTCCTAAAATTTGTATTCACTAAATAACAGAGAAATATCATTGGATGCTAATTTTCATAATTTTCCAGATAATTCTTGACCTCTAAAGGATTTATTAAAATAATTCCAGAAATCAAAAATAATGAAGGAAGTGCCACATATATGTCTCCAATAATTATGTAAAAATTACTAGGGCTTCATAGGGAACTAAAAACATCATGATGAAGAAATTAGAATTTTTCAGACAATCTAAAAGTCATTATTAAATTTTCCAAGGTTCCATGGAATTAAATAATTAAAGAAGCAACAACTAAATATCATTCTTCAAAAATTCCATAAAAATTTACAGAGATGGGTAACATGATTATAAGCCCCTTGGCTAAGTTTTATCAAGTTTAAGCAAGTATAGTGCTCTGCAAAAACTCTTAAGTGGAAATTATAAAATATAACTCTGTGAATAAAGTACCAAAAATATTCATCCAAAATTTATTATAAAATTTTCAGAGACATGTATGCCCTAAGCAACTACCCATTCAAAATCTCAGCCCTTTTAAGATAGTTTTGGTATTAGTTCTTATGGTTTCAAAGCTAGTGCCCTAAACTAGGGTTATGGATTTAAGGGGTCTTTAATCTTCCAAATGCCCTAAAATTTTAACCATAGGACCATAGTGACCCTATGGTCATCATTCCCAAGTTTCAAGCCCATCCAAGGTCTTTTGACCCCAATTTCTTCAAACCCTAGAGAATTACCCTAAAGGGCCTACCCTACACTTCTAGGGCTACCCTAGCCCAATCCACTCCAAACTTCATGAGTGAGTGTAAAAAGTTAAATCATATCAGTGGCCAAAGTTTCAGCCTCTGTTGAGGTGATTTGGTCACTTAAAACCAAAAGTGCCACTTTTGACCAAAATGCCCTTCATAGGGTAGAACTAGGGTTGGGTCAAAACCTATTCAACACTCACCCAAACCAACTGAAATTTTATACAGGTACCTAACTGGAGCCCAGGGACCACTCACCAAAATTTGGGAGGGTTTGGGTGTGTTTAGGGCACCTATTTAATTTATCTAATGATTATTAAATTTTTACCAAAACTATAGAAATATTTTCTCCAAAAATTCCCATTTTTGGGCAGGCCCTAGGTATGCCTAGGATAGACCCTCTGCCAAAATTTTAGCCCATTTGGGCTTGGGGTGAAGAGTGGGCACTCATTTTAGTGACTGCCTAGCCCTAAGGACATGTCCCACCAAAATGGGTGCCCTGGTCCAACCAGTGACCCAAAAGGGTCCCAACAATTTTTGCTGCAAACTAGACACCCTAAGCTACAATGTTCATGTTGGGCAAATTTCCATCCAGGGTCCCTAGGTATTTTTAAACATTAATTACATTAAATACATCCAGTGTGACAAAAATGAAATAAATTTTATTTAACCCTATAGTATCTGATCTGATGCCGCACGAATCTTGGCGCAGATCGACGGCATCTGGTCATCGTCCCCACTGAGCTAACGGCTGGGATTGGTTCTGCCTGGAGCGATTTCCAAGCTCTGCCGCCGGCGATCCAGCCCCTTCCCCGGCCGGCCACCGCCACCAACACCTCCGTTGAGGTGGTGGCTGTCGTCAGGCGGCGGCTCCGCCGCCGGAGAGGTGTTTTCCGGCGGATTGAGCAAGACTTTTCCTTGCCGAAACCAGGAGAAATCCTGGATTCGATCGGGCTCAATTGAGCCCGAAACTCTAGCCTAAGGATTCCTAGGATCTACCCGCGAGTTAAGGAGAGGAGGAGGACCTTCCTGGCGGCCTGGATGCGAGAGGAGCGGCGGGATGCCATTGGCGACGGCGGCGGCGCTCGGCTTCTGCAACTGCACGGTGGAAGGGCTCGTCTCCTCCAGGTAAGTGCTCCAAAATGATCCCCTCGGCTCCCTGATGGTGTTTAAAAGGCAATTGGGGGAGGGGAGAGGCTGGTTCTTCAATGGCCATTATCTCCATTAATGGAGTGGCTCGGGTTGTGTGGAGGGGGGCTGAACCCACCCCTTGGTGGCCGGGAAACGGCTGGAATCAACTCCTCTCTCCTAGAGGAGTTGATTGCAGCCATAAAGGGTGGCTGTTAGTCTCCCTTGGCCGGCCTCTTACTTCCCCCTTCTCCTTCCTCATTTCTCTCTCCTCCATTATCATGGAGAGGAGCTTTTTCTCTCTCCTAGTCACCTCTGGTTGACTAGTCAACCCCACAAGCTAAAGGCAGCCCACTGGATTATGATGATCATGGGAATGGGCTTAGCCTAAGGGAGAAGTGGCTTGAGCTTGGGTTAGCCCTTTTTGGGCTAAGTTGACTTGACCCTCAATGAGGGTTGACTTGGCCAATTTGACCATCTAGGTTGACCCCATTGGGTCCTGGGTGGTTCATTGGCCTCCCCTAAGGTCTATGTAGGGCTGGGTAGGGTTGACTTGGCACCTTAAAGGTCACTTGACCCTTGGTAAGGTCACTTTGACCATTTAGAGCTAGAGTTGACTTGGGTCAACATGACCATTAGGGTCCACCCCTATGGATCCTTGGTGACCCATTGACTTCCCTTAGGGTCTAGGTAGGGTTATATGGGGTTGCCCTGCACTTTGGAGGTCACATACCCTTAGTAGGGGTACTTTGACCAGATTAGGGCTTGAGTTGACCTGGGTCAACCTGGCCTCTAGGGCTGACCCCAATGTGTCCTTAGTGACCCATTGTCCTCACTTTAGGGTTAGGAGGGCATAGGTGGGGTCCTCTAGACTAGGAGTGGGTCTATTGGCCCTAAGTGGGCTAGGTTGACCTATTTAGGGCTAGGGTTGACCTTGGTCAACTGGGCCTCTTGGGTTGGCCCTAATGGGTCCTTTTGGCTCTAATGGGTCTCCCAAAATGTTTGAGAGTGTTGTGATAGGGTCTTGGGGTCATGGTGAAGCCCCATTGTCATCCTAAACTATTGTTCAGAATTCTACTACCTGCAGACCATGGTGATCCCTACCTTGGCCTCCTATCTCTTGGCCCATTTCTGGCTTCCCAGGGTTTTGTCATGACCTAGTCATGGCCAAAACCACTCTTAGGGGTCTAGTTGGAAATGGGATGTTACATGTCGAGGGGGCGACATTTGTCGTGGGTGCGATATTCATCGAGGGGGCGACATTTGTCGTGGGTGCTACATTCGTCGTGGGGGCGACATTTGTCGAGGCGGCGACATTCGTCGTGGGTGCGACATTTATTGAGGGGGCGACATTCGTCATGGGTGCGACATTTGTCGAGGGGGTAACATTTGTCGTGGGTGCGACATTTGTCGAGGGGGCAACATTTGTCGTGGATGCGACATTTGTCGAGGGGGCGACATTCGTTGTGAGTGCGACATTTGTCGTAGGAGCGTCATTTTATAGTGTTGTAACATTTGTCGTGGTGGCGACATTTGTCGTGGGGGCGACAGTAAGCAGGGGCGACAGTTGTCGCGGGTGCGACATTTGTCGCGGGTGCGACAATTGTCGCGGGGCGACAATTGTCGCAGGGGAGACATTGGTCGTGGGGGCAACATCGATCATGCGCGGCGATATCGTTTGTGATCTCAGATATAGATCGTGGACGGAGGTAATGGTTGCGAAAGCTTTCAAACATGTCTAGAAGAAGTAATACAATGCATAATATATTCATAAAAGTACACTGAATACAAAAACAGAAGAAAAAGTAGTTCTTCAATATTACAAATGTTACATTAATCCACTCAATCTATGTAATTTGGCTCGATGCATGTAATTTTGTAAATATTTCTTTGAATACCACATTTCTAGTGTACACTCCTTCGTGCTCCACCAATGTACCATTTTTAACCATTACTTTAGTGCTATTTGTAGAAACTCCTCTTGACAATGCCACATACAGTTGTCCATGGCTAAAAACATCATTTGGTAAATATACTCCAACATTTGAAATTGTTTGGCCCTGTGATTTGTTGATGGTTAGAGCATAGCTCAATCGTATTGGGAATTGCATTCGGGTGAGCTCGAAGGGCATGTTAACATCCTCTGCGCTCTTCAATGGAATTCGTGGTAGAAATACTTTGTGTCTTTTAAACTCCCCACTCAATACGTCAGCTTCAATAACATTTCTTGAAAAGTTTACACATATAAGCCTTGTTCCGTTGCACAACCCAATTTTTGGATCAATATTTCTAAGAAGCATTATCGGTGAACCTTTCTTGATATTGAGCTCGTGAGGTGGTAGATTCCACGGATTTATTGAATTTAAGAATTCTTGCAAATATAAATTATGAGTGTCATCTACTACTGAGTCAAAAGAATAGTAAGTTTTGCATTCTCCCGGAAATATTTCAAGACATTTTTCATTTATTTTATTGACATCTTCATTCAAAGGCGTTATTATGGCTCTGCTTTCCATGTAATTGATATCTGTTGGGGAACCAAGCTCAGGGAATATTGCATCGATCAATATATTTATTGAGCGTTCATCTACCCAAGGTATGACCATGGAGGTTGGAATCTGAATCGTATCATTTAGAACGGCTGGCTCATCACCGTTACCCACGCGCAGTAAGAACTCCGAGAAATGTGGATCGTCATGAGCTCTCATATTCATTGTTAAGCTAAGAATGCGAACGTTCGTCCATAAATACGATTCAACAATGCTTGCGCTAATAATTTGAGATTTTGTTCCATTTACGACGACCAGTGTCAGCTGACGGAAATCACCACCAAAGATCATAACCTTACCGCCGAAGGGCTGATTGACGTCAAGGACATCCTTGAAAGATCGATCCACAGCTTCGAATGCATTTTTATGAATCATTGGGGCCTCATCCCAAATAATTGCCCCGGCTTGTTGTATCAATTCACGCAAATCAGACTGCTTATTAAATCTGCAGGTCGACATTATTTCATATCTGATAGGTATTTTGAACTTCGAGTGTGCAGTCCTCCCACCCGGGAGTAGGTTTGCTGCGATCCCCGATGAAGCTGTGGCTAGTATAATGAACCCTTCCTTTCTGAAAGTTGCCAGCAATGCTCGATAAAGGTAAGTTTTTCCCGTACCTCCTGGACCATCCAAGAAGAACATTGCATTTTGTCGTTTTCATATAGATGCACTGATGATGTTGAATGCAGACAGCTGTTCTGGATTAAATGAGTTTACTGAATTTAAGTCATCGTCAGATATTAAGAACGAACGTTCATGTTCTATTTGGCTAGAGAAGAGGTGCAAACTCTCAAAACCTTCACTTATGGCCGACAAACCAAAATCTTTTATTGTTTTCTTGTGTTGCTGTAGAATGTCATCTAAATTATGAAGTAACTTATCTTTTTTATAAGTGTTATTTGAAGTGCTGCTTGAAGTGTAATCTTCCGTCATACTGTCAAAATTCTCATCCCACAGATCTTGTACAGATGTCGGTTCACAGTATAATAAAATTGTTGCAAAAAGCCTTCTCAACGAAATTGGCATTCTAAAACATCTTGCTTCAGCCAGGCAATCTCGAATGTTATTGTCCTCTTCAAGAAGTCCGTGTTGCTCTGCAGCCTGTTTAAAGGTTGTACATTGAACACCGCCGATAAACTTTAGATCCTCAAACGATTTTGAACCCTTAACATGATTAAGTAGCAGTCGTAAGTAAAACCTTTCGCCTTCCATTGGGTTGACTGCATATATTCTACCAATAACCTTTTGATTTGATACTCTCGGTATCCACTTGCGCTCGGCAGATAAATATCTGTAATATTTTGGAAGATCTTTATATAAGTATTTCTCACGCTCTTGGTCGTCACTATACAAACGAAAAAATTCAGTTAGCATCGATTTGGAGTTTCTCTCATTTGCCAAGACACTTGAAATCGTTTCCCCACTACCGAAGTGAACCTGATGTTGATTTGGTAAATGAATTTGCAATCTCGAAACAGAAGGGTATATCCTCGTCATCTCAAACTTAAATATTTTCCACAATTCCTCTGGTGCACAAACCCAACGACCATCAACGTACTTGCTCACCTCATCATAATTAGGGGCAGGGCGAACTTCAAATGACACGCAATCATGTCCCTTGTAGACATACTTGTACAAATACTTAATACTCTTAATACTACTACATATCTCCACATTGATGTGACAATCATACCTTAAAAGTAACCACGGGTTGTATGGAATGACCCATCTATTATCCACCACAATGCCACGACCAACTGTAATAGTTCTACTATTATCATTCCGACGTCGATAAACAGGATATGAGTCATTCCCTTGAATAGTATACTCTGCAAAAGACTTAGGATACCCCTTACTGCACACAAGATTCTTCATGCATTGTGCATTCGGTTTAAAGTGACCGCATGGTCCATGTATCATATGTTTTAGAACAGTATCATATAAAGGGCGATCCGCCTCTTGATTGGGTATCTCAGCGCTAAACAAAGAATCATACTCATCTAGAGTATTTAATTTATCTTCGGCATCAAAAATAACCAGCATATGTACGTGTGGTAGACCTCTCTTTTGAAACTCAATAATGTGAACGTGCGCAACCACCTTTCCAAGGATACCTTTATTGAAGATCTCATCCTTTAAGTTTTCATATTTAGCTCGAAAGATTCTCGTAAGTAGATCTGGACGATCATGCTGAAGTTGTCCTGGATAAAGTTCTTTTTTGATTTCACTCCAATTAGGATTGCATGTCATTGTTAAAAATATATCTGGTTTGCCGTAGTGTTGCACGATTGACATTGCATCTTGATACGTCTGATACATATCCCGAGGGCTGCCAATGAAGGAAGACGGAAGGACGGTTCGTCGCCCGATATTTCCTAAGCAAATAGAATTATGAAAGAATTAAGAAAGAATAAATGAAAGACGTTAATCAGCAACTGGATATATTAGAACGGTTTGAGAAGCACGAATAAGCAAGTAAATATACCTGCATCATTTTCACCAGCATTTAAGTAATCTTGTAATCTTTGATAAAGCTCCGCACGAATTTTATTTTGATTTAGGCTAATCCATCTGAGTTTTTGAGTCTCAATCTTGATATAATTATCCACAACATATTGTTGAAGCAGTCGTCCTCCGCGAAGAAGTATTGATGAATTAGTCGTGCGTATCTGTATTAGGCCACAAAATATATGAAATTAGGAAATTAAAAATCTATTACACGAAGCTTTAATCAACAGTCGTGAAATTTATAACCTGGAGCAAGCATGCGTAATAGTCACAACAACTAACACGTAACCCCTGTTCCGTCTGTAAAGCTAAATCCCAACCAAAAGTACCGTGCGAGAGCAGGAGTGGGTACTGTAGTGGATCATAAAAACCTGCATACTCCGTGACTGTAGTCAAATGCCCGCTTGTAGAATGGACTTTGATGTCCCTATCGGTAGACTCAGCAAAATCTTCAGCTCCCACCAACACTGCAGCTACTTGAGATGCGGTAGGAAGGATATATTGTCGGTCGGTAGACGGTCGTTCACGAATAAGTAGTTGACACGACTGAAACTGCTGATGTTGAGCAATTTGTCTAAATGTTATGACATATGGGTTGTGTGTATCAAGGATATCTTTGATCTCATTCAATATTTCCGTATCGAGTCCATTATTTTCCGCCAAACTATGTGATGTCTCATGTTCGGTGTCATAGATGAACATTTGTAAAAATCATGGTCTGTCCCCAGGAGTAGGAAGAAGAGATCCAATTTTGTGATATATAGCCCCATATGTTCTGAAAGTGTACAAACCCTGGTTGAAAGCTGGAAGTGTTTCGTCAAGTGTAACACCCATGGATGTGAAAGAGAATACATGGTTGTATGCACGTATATTTTGCCTGAAATGACGCCCTCTTATTGTTTGATCAGTGTAAAGAGCCAACAACTGTGGGGAGACAGGAATGGCAGGTAAAATTACTTTGCCAAGTTTACAGCATAAATTTTTGGTTTCTTTGTGGAATAATCGAGGTGCACAGTGAGGGAAAATCGTTGGTTGTGGTAGCTGGAAGACGCGGACGTTGTCGGAGGAACGATAATTTCTTGCAATATTACGACGTCCTGTCCTTGAAGTGGGCGCAGAACTGTCATCCTCAATTTCATTCAGTTGATTTGGAGGTTCTTGATGTGTTGGTTGGACTTCCACGGCCGATGGTAAAGTCCTCGTTGAGCGTGATTGTGCTCTCCTTGCATTCAGTGCACTCCGTTGTTCTGTAGTCAATGACCGTCTCCAATTACTAACACGTACTCGGGTCGACTATCGAGTTTGCTCAGCAGTTGCCGCCGAAGTTGAAGGAGGCCCTGTTTTACGTTGAACTGGCCCATCCTGGTTTGGCAATGACGACGACGCCTCAGCATGATTTTGGCTGGACATCTCCAAGTGTCTGCGATGCGATGTATGAACTCATAAATTATCTATTTTCTTTCAGACTTGTAATCGTTTTTTGTGTTTGATGAAGTACCATTTTGTTAAAAGTAAACTAATTTAACCCCATACAGGGTATACGGGGCAATGCCCCTACGACCAAGCGCGACCGTACCAGGCCCGCGAGGGAAATTATTAATCGCTTAAGAATTAGTATTGATATTGACATTATTTCTAAGAATCATTTATGATGTGTGCAAAATGAGATCAGGCAGTTAACACATTACTAAGTTCATAGTATAAACTGAACTATCTCAAGCGGTGCGGGGTTTTCCAAGATTGAGTTAGGCAGGATTTAAACTCCGACACTACTTTGACTAAAAAACAGTTACTTAAAAAGCAAGGAGAAGCATGTAATTTAGCATCTATGTTTTCAGTCGGATTAACACCACATCACTGAAATCAGTGAATAACCCCAAATTTGCAATTAGCACCATCAAGAAATGATTAATACTATAGATAGAACAGATTTCAAAACAATTTCAAGGAACAGAGAGTTAAATCAAAATCCAAACTATAAAAAAACATATTGTTTTGATTAAAAATGTTGGAAAATCTGAAACTGATTCAGTTACAGATTTTGGAAAATACAAAAACAATTTTCCTTTGCTAAATGAAAGAAACCTAAGAACATGAAAAAAATGAATGTTCTATATTTAAAAAGAAACCTAAGTAAACTAATTTAATTCCATACAGGGTACACGGGGCAATGCCCCTACGGCCAAGCGCGACCGTACTAGGCCTGCGAGGGAAATTATTAATTGCTTAAGAATTAGTATTGATATTGACATTATTTCAAAGAATAATTTATGGTGTGTGCAAAATGAGATTAGGCAGTTAACACATTACTAAGTTCATAGTATAAACTGAACTATCTCAAGCGGTGCGGGGTTTTCCAAGATTGAGTTAGGCAGGATTTAAACTCCGACACTGCTTTGACTAAAAAACAGTTACTTAAAAAGCAAGGAGAAGCATGTAATTTAGCATCTATGTTTTCAGTCGGATTAACACCACATCACTGAAATCAGTGAATAACCCCAAATTTGCAATTAGCACCATCAAGAAATGATTAATACTATAGATAGAACAGATTTCAAAACAATTTCAAGGAACAGAGAGTTAAATCAAAATCCAAACTATAAAAAAACATATTGTTTTGATTAGAAATGTTGGAAAATCTGAAACTGATTCAGTTACAGATTTTGGAAAATACAAAAACAATTTTCCTTTGCTAAATGAAAGAAACCTAAGAACATGAAAAAAATGAATGTTCTATATTTAAAAAGAAACCTAAGTAAACTAATTTAATTCCATACAGGGTACACGGGGCAATGCCCCTACGGCCAAGCGCGACCGTACCAGGCCCGCGAGGGAAATTATTAATCGCTTAAGAATTAGTATTGATATTGACATTATTTCTAAGAATCATTTATGGTGTGTGCAAAATGTGATCAAGCAGTTAACACATTACTAAGTTCATAGTATAAACTGAACTATCTCAAGCGGTGTGGGGTTTTCCAAGATTGAGTACCAACATCTTAGAAAGTTGGAACATGTTCTATATTTGCGTACTGTTCTAATCAGCATACAGTATGCTGATTATAAAGTTCATAGTATGCTGAGTAATGTGTTCATAGTATACACATTACTCAAATATAACATGTTCTATATTTGCTGAATTAACACATTACTCAATCTTGGACGCAAATATAGAACATGTTTTCGATTCTCAAATATAACATGTTCTATAGATCATGCTGAATTAACATCTTCTCCTTGCTTTTTAAGTAACACATTAGTATTATCCTCTGCTAAACATGATGAATTTTATAAAGGATCGAAATATAGAACATCTTCTCCTTGCTTTTTAATGTCAAATATAACATTACTAAGTATATACTTTGAGGCCAAATTTTTAAAATGTTGCGGGAGAATTAACACATTAGTATTGAAATGCTGAATTAACACATTACTCAAATATAACATGTTCTATATTTGCTGAATTAACACATTACTCAATCTTGGACGCAAATATAGAACATGTTTTCGATTCTCAAATATAACATGTTCTATAGATCATGCTGAATTAACATCTTCTCCTTGCTTTTTAAGTAACACATTAGTATTCTCCTCTGCTAAACATGATGAATTCTATAAAGGATCGAAATATAGAACATCTTCTCCTTGCTTTTTAATGTCAAATATAACATTACTAAGTATATACTTTGAGGCCAAATTTTTAATATGTTGCGGGAGAATTAACGCATTAGTATTGAAATGCTGAATTAACACATTACTCAAATATAACATGTTCTATCTTAACTTTGTAGAGTTCCTCTGCTAAATATATCATTTAGGAAGTCCACAGATTTATGCATGTTACAGTGTGAGCTCATATTCTGAACATGATACTGAGATTTGAGAATTTACTTAATAAATGTTAAAAAAAGATTTTTGAAGATAAAAATAATTTATGAGGGTTCCCAAAAATGAAATGATAGCATTAAAATGCGCAATTATACAGTAATTACTTGACAATCTTTAATATTCGCTTACAACAGGAGAAGTGTACATAATTGCTGCTTCAGGCTCTAGGCATCCTAATATCTCAACAGCTTCCCAACACTATATTTATACTGTAGAAAATAGAGCCAAATCTTGTAACATACCGGCTCAGACACAGAGCCTGTTGCAGAAAAATTTGGAGAGGGGGAAATTGAAACTCACCTGCAGGCTCGCTCGAGTAGTGCACGGGAGATGGGAAGGAAGAAATCTGAAGAACTGCTTTGATCGGAGCTACAATGTCTGATCGGGTTGTCCGGTGCGCAGTTTGAGGTCAAATCGTCGCCGGTAAGTGAAGAGGCTAAACCTTGGATCAGAGAAATCCATGAAAAAAAACCAAGAAATTGCAGAAAAATTTGGAGAGGGGGAAATTGAAACTCACCTGCAGGCTCGCTCGAGTAGTGCACGGGAGATGGGAAGGAAGAAATCTGAAGAAGTTCTTTGATCAGAGCTGCAATGTCTGATCGGGTTGTCCAGTGCGCAGTTTGAGGTCAAATCGTCGCCGGTAAGTGAAGAGGCTAAACCTTGGATCAAAGAAATCCATGAAAAAAAACCAAGAAATCCAAAACCCAAAAACCTAAGATCAATAAATCCTCACAGTGCGCAGTTTGAGGTTAGCGAACGTGAAGAGGCTCTGCGTCGCCGGTAAGTGAAGAGGGTCTGCGTCGCCGGTAAGTGAAGAGGCTCTGCGTCGAGAACATGTGAGGAGCGAACGTGAAGAGGCTCTGCGTCGCCGGTAAGTGAAGAGGCTCTGCGTCGCCGGTAAGTGAAGAGGCTCTGCGTCGCCGGCAAGTGAAGAGGCTCTGCGTCGCCGGTACGTGAAGAGGGTCTGCGTCGAGAACGTGTGAGGAGCGAAGAGAGGGCTGGTTCTGCGAGAGGGGCGGAGGGAGGTGAAGAAATCGCTGTAGGCTCTGCGTCGCTGTTGTGCGGGATAATTTTAGTGTAGGGTTTCGGCATCCGAAAATAAAGGATGGAAATGTTGCGGGAGAATCGATATTTTTAGCGGGAGGATCGAATGTTTTAGCCGGGCAAACAGAAATGACTAAAACCACCCAGAATTTTGAAATTAAAAGAAGAGAGGAAGGGGTATTTTGGGTAAGTGAATGTTACACCATGCCTTGAAATGGGTTTCTTTATAGTATAAAGATATATATAATAACATGTTTTTTACGACGTCGTTCTCTAATAAATTCTGGTGTGGTGGCATTTACAATATATAGTAGCGGTTGTAAACGCGACCTTAAATTTATATTGGTAGCGTTTTTGTAACCGCGACAAAATAACTGATACTGTAGATATGACATGTAATAGTAGCATTTATTTATGTATAGTTGCGTTTAGAAACTCTACCATAAATATTGTTTGGTAGCGTTTACTTAACCGCTACAAATTAAGCGCTACCATATGCATGATATGGTGTAGTGCCAGAACCGCTGTTTTGCGGTGACACCGACACTCGGGAAGGTCTCCACTACAAAATGCCGATCCTGCCGGCCTTACGATCACCAAAGAGAAAGAGAAGTGTACACATAGTATGGATAAAACTAAGTCCACAATCACATGTAATATATGTAAAGGAAATCACATCAAGTCCACATATAATAAAAGTACTGAAATAAAAAAGTAAAATGAAATATAAACTGTGTAACGCCCCTAGCCGATACAACGTGACAGTGTCACGGCTCTGCTCTAGGTGATGCTACTGGGCTGCAGACCAATCACCCTAACCCCTCTCCAGCCCACTGGTGGGTTGTTGGTGGCCACAACCTCCCTTTGATGAGCTAAACTCGATAGTCAAGCGTGGACCACAAGGACTTCCCAGGAGGTCACCCATCCCAATACTACTCTATCCCGAGCATGCTTAACTATGGTTTTCCTTATGAACTCTCTATTATTGTAAGGACTTAAGGCCGTTTCGATACTCTTATGTATGTGGATAACTTCGGGTCTTGTTCACTGTTTCCGCAGTTGTTTTATACTAAGTTTTGAGTTGGGTAGTTAATATCATCTTTTAACGTTAAAGTTGTGGCATCTGTATGTTATGGGGCCCCGGCCGGACACATATTATATGGTCATTATAGGGGAGGTGTTACAATTTGGTATCAGAGCAAGGTTTGCGTCCAAGGTCAGTTAGGGCGGTCGATTTAACGTAATCGGATCGTGTATAGAAGTTATCCACATAGGAGTAATGCGGGACCATGAGTGTCCTTATGTTTGAGTCTTGTGATTAAGAGACTGATTTCTTGTTACCTTGTTTTTCATAAGAGTGCAAGCAACGAGGCGGGTATGTCGAGACCAAGAGAAGAGCTTTCAGCAGCGCTACTGCTCAGGGTCCTTTGGGCATGGATGTAAACCCAACCAATTTTTATCGCATGCTTGCATAAGCTATGGTGGTAGCCCAAGCTACAGCGACAGCTCAAGTAGCAACCACTGTGGCTCAGGTAGCAACTCCCCAGATACGGCGATGGTCGTGCCGGGCGGAGAATCCAGGCGAGCAGAGCCGTTGGCCGAAAGGGTGTCTGTCGGGCATGGAGACCGGCAGATGAAGTATTTCCGAGCTTCCATCCTCCAATGTTCAAGGGAGTCGGTATGCCGATTGATGCGGAGGATTGGTGGGAACAAATGCAAGAGCTTCTGAGGGCAGTAGAGGTGCCATAGGAGAAGAAATCTGAGTTTTCATCCTTCATGTTGGAGGGAGATGCAAAATTATGGTGGGTGAGCCATAGCGGCCCCCAGTTTCACGGACGCACCCCGTCCATGGACGAGTTTGGGAATGCTTTCCTAAAGAAGTACATTCCTGTTTCGACAAGGTTGGCCCTCCAAAGGCAATTACTGCACTTGGTGCATCGGGATAATACAGTGGATGAGTATGTACAGGAGTTCACTCAGTTGGGTCGTTACGCAGGAACGACAATGGCCGATGATGAGGAGATGGATAACCTCTTCTACCAGGGGCTGAGGGAGAATCTAAGACAACCCCTCATCACCTTGAAGAGAGATGGTTTCAATTAGCTAGTTGAGGCTGCTAGGACATTGGAGAGAGATCTGGAGCGAACCCAACGTCGTAAGGGTTTCGCGCCCAAGCAAGGGGAAGGGAAGCCTTCTCAATCCCAAGGGAAGTCCGAAGCTAATAGATGGAAGAAAAAGCCTCACCCATTCAAGTTCGGTGAGAAAAGCAAATGGACGTCCGGAGGGTCTCACTATAAGGGACCACCGATGTGCTTCAATTGTGATAAGGTGTTGCACATAGCTCGTTTTTGTACTCAAGGAGGTGCTAAGCAGGAGCCAAGGCATGAGCAGACTGTGCGCTCCGTCCCCAGCACCGTAGAGAAAGGAAAGATGGCGGAGTGTAGCGCTTCTCGGTTCCAACCGGTGCAACCAAGGGCTTAAAACCTTGGACAGCAGGAAGCGATCCGACAACCCGATGTGGTCACATGTATGAGGAATTTAAATTTAATCTTATACTTCATACTTTCAAACCGTTTATGTTTGATGCCTCTATTTTAGGCTTTGTGTTAGTTTTCGGGTACCCCGCTAGGGTACTGTTTGATACAGGAGCGTCACACTCTTTTCTTGGGGAAAGCTTCATCCGGAGAATTGGAGTTGAGTCATTCTCGACGGACGCAGAGCTGAAGGTGCACATGCCCAATGGGTCATCCATGACCACCAGGTCAAAAGGGCACATTTGTTGGAAGCTAGGCGGAGTTGACTTCGTATTTATTGGAGTGGTTCTACCGTTGGTTGAGTTTGATGTAATATTGGGGATGGACTGGCTAGCAGAGCAGTGGGCCAGTATAGATTACCTATCCAAGGTGGTGACCCTAAGAAGTGAAGGGCAGACTGGAGTTAAGTTTGAGGGCCTTAATGGAGTGGCCTGTTCCCTGATTTCAGCCATGCAGTTGGTGCGGGCAGTTAACCAAGGGGGAGTAGCTCTTGTAGCATTATTGGAGGTTTGCCTTTCCAAGTTATCACTTGGGGAAGTGCCCGTGGTGGCAGAGTTCGAGGATGTCTTTCCTGATGAACTTCTTGGTGCACTTCCTCGACGGGAGATTGATTTCTCGATTGAGTTAGTGCTAGAGGCTAGGCCGGTGTCACGTCCTCCATTTAGGATGGCACCAAAGGAGTTTTCCAAACTCAAGGTACAGTTGCAGGAAGTGTTGGAGCAGGGGTATATCAGACCCAGTTCTTAGCCGTGGAGCGCGCTTGTGTTGTTCGTGAAGAAGAAAGACGGTAGTATGCTGTTGTGTATAGACTATCAAGAGTTGAATAAATTGACTGTCAAGAATAAGTATCTGATTCCATGGATAGATGACATGTTCGACCAGTTGGTGGGGTCGGTGGTGTATTCAAAGTTGGACTTGAAGTCGGGATACTATCAGTTGCGAATTAGAGATGACGACATACCCAAGACAGCGTTTGGTACGAGGTATGGACACTTTGAGTTCTCTGTGATGTCGTTCGGTCTAACGAACGCATCATTCGAATTCATGGATTTGATGAATCAAGTATTTCGGGAATACCTGGACTCTTTTGTAGCTGTCTTTATTTACGACATTTTGGTTTACTCCAAATCGGAGGTGGAGCATGAAACTCACTTGAGAGTAGTCTTGCAAGTGTTGAGAGAGAACCAGCTTTATGCAAAGTTCTCGAAGTTCGAGTTCTGGCTAGGGAAGGTAGCATTTTTGGGCCATGTGATTAGTGGGGATGTGGTGGCAGTAGATCTAACAAAAGTGGAAGCCATGAGAGATTGGCCGACTTTGAGAACCGTGGCGGAAGTCCGAAGTTTTCTTGGGCTAGCCGGGTACTATAGAAGGTTCGTAGAAAACATTTCGCGGATAGCTCTACCCCTCACTTCATTGACTCGTAAGGACCAGAAGTTTGTTTGATCTCAGGAGTGCAATCAGGCATTTGAGACACTAAAGGAAAGGCTTATGACAGCTCCAATCCTAAGTCTACCGAAAGGGACCGAAGGATTTCAAATTTTCAGTGACGCATCGGGATGCGGTTTGGGTTGCGTTTTGGTGCAACATGGCAGTGTGATAGCCTTTGGGTCTAGGTAGCTGAAGCCTCTTGAGAGGAATTATCCCGTCAATGACTTGGAATTAGCGGTGGTATTCTTTGCGTTGAAATTGTGGCGGCACTATGTTTATGGTACGAAGGTGGATATCTTCACGGATCACAAAAGCCTGAAGTATCTCCTAGATCAGAAGGACTTGAATATGCGGCAGTGCAAATGGGTCGAGTTCCTTGGAGACTACGAGGTGGCGATTCAGTATACGTCAGGCAAAACCAATGTGGTGGCAAATGTCTTGAGTAAAAAATACTCTAGGCAAGGGAATTGGAACGAAGCTCATGATGAGCGGTTGGTGCTGCACTGGGAGTCCCTCGGCTTGGAGTGCGTAGCAAGGGGCGAGTCTATCATAGCTCGGTTGAACTGGATTGAAATGCAGAACAATTTGTCTCATCATATTCGGGAAGCGACTCGTTTGGATGATGAGTTTCAGCCTTACGTGGTGGAAGCTCAAAAGTGCGAGAGTAGCACCTGGGAGATAATTGAAGGGATTCTGAGGAAGGCCAGAAGGATTTATGTACCGCAGTTCGGCAAGCTCCGTGAGGAGTTGATGTTTGAGGCTCACTTCACAAAGTACTCCATTCACCCGGGTAGTATAAAGATGTACTTGGATATGAAGAAATACTTTTGGTGGCCTAGAATGAAGCGGGACGTAGCTTTGTACGTGAATCGGTGCCGAACTTGTGTCATGGTGAAGGCCGAGTGTCAGAAGCCGAGCAGATTCCCGAAGCCTCTTCCTATTCTCGAGTGGAAATTTGATGACATCTCCATCTACTTTGTGCATAGGTAACCTAGATCGCAGCAGGGTAACGACACAATTTGGGTGATTGTGGATCGCTTAACTAAAGTGGCTCACTTCATCCCATATCGAAAGGAGGACGACATGAAGAAGCTGGTACAGTTGTATGTTCGCAACATTATGCGACTTCATGGGATTCCTAAGAGTATAGTTAGTGATCGCGATGGACAATTCACGTCCAAGGACTGGAGGTTGGTTCAGAATAGTTTGGGAACAAAGCTAAAGTTTAGTACGGCTTTCCATCCTCAAATAGACGGGCAAACCGAAAGAACGAACCATACTATGGAGGATATGTTGAGGATATGTATTCTTGACTTCGACAAGAAGTGGGAGGATCACCTATTCATGGTAGATTCCGCTTATAATAACAGTTACCAAGCAAGTATAAAGATGGTGTCATACAAAGCTTTGTATGGGAGGTGTTGTCGAACACCGATGTCTTGTATAGAGGCGGGAGACACCAAACGTTTGGGAAAAGAAGTGGTAGTTGATGCATGTGAGTTGGTGCGAACCATTCAAGAGCGCGTGAAGGTGGCTCAAGATCAGCAAGCAAAATATTTTAATGCTCGCCACAGGAACCTGGAGTTTGCGGTAGGCGATTGGGTCTATCTAAAGGTCAAGCCGTTCAAAGGCGTTTTGCGGATTCGCCGACTCAAGAAGTTGAGTCCGAGGGTTTTGGGACCTTTTGAGGTTATAGAACGGGTGGGAGAAGTAGTGTACTGGTTAGCGTTATCCATAGTGCTGAGTAGATTACACGACGTCTTTCATGTCTATGTCTTGAGAAAATCCTTAATAGAGGCTAGTGTGGTGATCGAATCGGCATCAGTGCAGATAGAAGAGGACTTGAGGACGCGAGTGCATCCAGTTACTATAGAGGATTCAGAAATTTGGCAGTTGCGAAACAAAGAGGTCAAACTCATAAAAGTTTGATGGGACAACTGCGGTCGTGATGAACTCTCATGGGAGCGAGAATAGAACATGCTGAAGGAGTATCCAGAGTTATTTCGTTCAGGTATCATTTAAGTTTTGTGTATCTTTCACTTTCTGTAATTTCGGGACAAAATTCTTTTAAGGGGGAGAGAGTTGTAACGCCCTGAATCTCGAAAGAGGGACGAACACCATTTAGAGCCATGTTGGGGTATTGGTAGGTGTCACACGGCCTAGGGCACGATCGTGTCCAAGGCTGTGTCATGCTCGGGTTCGACAAAGAACCCAGGTGGCCGACAAATGGAGCTCGATGAAGTGTCGAGACAGTGAACATGGCCTGGGACACGAGCGTGTCCAGGGCCGTGTCGTGCTCGGGTTCGACAAATTTTCCGAGTGGTCGACGAAAATATGGTCGACGATCGTCGAGACAGCAAACACATCCTGTGACACGGGCGTGCCCCAGGCCGTGTCCTACTCAGGTTGTTAGCCGACTCGTGTCAGGGGAGGAACACGGCCTAGAGCCCAGGCATATTCGGGTTTGACACGGGCATGTCAAATGTGACACGGGCATGTCGAGTGCCCGTGTCCTTCTCAGGTTGGGTTTGGTCCTGTGTCGATGGAGGAACACACCCAGCAACACAGGCGTGTACTGAGTGACACGAGCGTGTATTGAGTGACACGGGCGTGTCAAGTTTGACACGGGCGTGTCCAGAGCCCATGTCTTGTTCTGGGTGCGACGGTTTCAGCGTCGTTTGAGGCACACGACCTTGGACACGGGCGTGTCACAAGCCGTGTTCGGCCCAAGATTTTGGTTTTAAGTAAGAATTGTGGCCGTCCAATTCCTTCTAATGGGATCTGATGGTCCATAGATGTCCTTGCTTTGATAAGTCCAGGAATATGCTTTGAAACCCTCATTCCTCATCAATTTTTCTCTTTCTAAAGTTTTAGAGAGAAGGGAGAGCAAGGAATAACATGAAGGGGAGATCCGGCTGCCGGAGAAGTTTCGGAGCCCCAAATCTCGAGCCGAGTCCAGATCCGCTGAGGCAAGTCCATTGCGGTGGTTTTCATCCGGCTAAGTTCATATGGCTAGGAAGAGGGATCGTAAGGTAACGACACTTCTATTCACAGTTTCTAGGATGCATGCTTAGCTTCTTTTTCTTTCAAGATTTTGGGCACCAAATCTCTCAAATGAGAGGGGTTTCGGTCACCATGGTTCAAGAGGAACCTCCGGGTCGATTGAGTCCATCCCCGACATGATTTTGCATTAGAGGTCCGTTCTGTTAGTGGATTAGGCATTGTGGGTGAAGCCGTAGTCACGACCGTTAGTCCGACTCGGTGATGTTGCATAGCGAGCCTTATAGATTTTGTAGAAATCCGTTGCAGCAAGATGTTGTTTGTGATGTATGTGATTTCCCCCTTTTCTCGAGTAAGTACGTGTAGCCAGAACCGGACAAGGTTAGCTCCGCATTGGTGGTAGATGGTTTCCTTGGTGGACAAGGTTAGCTATGCATTAGCAGTAGATGGTTTCATTGGTGCGCGGGGACATTGCAGTACAAATGATGAATTAGGGTGGGAATTATTATGGATTGTGATATGCTAAGGTACGACTTTGTCTCTGTGGTTGGTTGTGCAGCTCAATTGGTGATGAGAAGTGAAGGAACTCCATAGTTAAGTATGCTTGGGTGATAGTAGTACTGGGATGGGTAACCTCCTGGTAAGTCCCCGTACGGCCCAGATTAACTGTCGAGTTCACTCATCAAAGGAAGGTTGTGGCCACCAATAACCCGCCTGTGGAGGGAGAGGGGTTGGGGTGCTTGGGCTACAGCCTGGTAACGTCACCTAGAGCAGAGCCGTGACATCGTCACGTTGTATCTGCTAGGGTCATTACAAACGGGCTCAATCCCAGTACATCAAATACTCACTACAAATACTCACGGAAGCTAAGTAACAAATCACTCACGGAACCAGTAGCTGGTGCTCCTATACCAGACTGGCCCAACTCCATCAGAACCGTACTCCACTGGTGCTGTATCCCCTGTTGTTGATCCCTGTCTCCCATCCGGAGTCCCTAGAATGTTGTGGTCCGAAAACCGTTAGTCAAATATACTAAGTCTTATCATCCCCTACCCCTCCCCCATGGCTCCTAGGCACCGAGTGGGGAGGATGAAATTGAAGCTATGAAGGTGGAGAATAAACAAAGCAGGTGACGGTGGAACTATTCTAGCAGTTAATTATAAAATAAATTCAGCTAAGGAAGGAAGGTACAAGCTAGCAGTTCTATAATAGTAACCAGTAAGGTGAACAAGTAGAGTAAAGCAATACAGGTAAGAAAGACAAACTAAGAAGTAAGTAACCTTAACTTATATGAATTCACATACAAACTTATAAGTTAAGGGATCTTCTGGAAGGCTCCCATCATATAAAAAGTCTCATACCGATTTATATGTTGGGGTGTCGGTTGTATGCAAGTATGAGTGTAGTGATATGTTATGTCATGATTCATGCAAGTGCAACTCACGCACATGACTTTATGCGCACAGAACTTTAGTTCCCCCCCATTTAGGCAGTTAGCTTCACTCCCAGGAACCTCCATAGTGGCAAACAGAGATAGTGGGTCGGCCCCCCAACTACTAGGCGAGTATCCACACTACCAGGCCTATCCCTTACGTACGCCTTTAGAAGGACACAACCTAGAGTCACCACATACTAATGCTGGCCATATCCACCAGACTTTCTTTGGTTAAGTGTCAACCACACCCGCCGAGTCAACGTATTGACATTGGTGTGAACGATTGTCCAATACCGAAGACCCAGCACCTTATTTATGTATCCAAATCCTTCCGAGCCACCGGCTCCCCGGACTATACCGTCTATTACATCTACCTTCCGAACATACCGTTCGGATGACTAAACTAACTAACCTAACCAACCTCCCGAGCTACCGGGGTGTGTGAATGTAAAACCCTTATTATACTAGTTACTGTTAAACATTGATTTTACTTACGGTTTAGGTTAGCCCAGGACTGCCCAAGGTATTCCCCATGAAGGGCTCTCAAGGGCACTAGGAACTACGATGGGCTGAAGCCCAAAGCTCCCTTTCGCAAGGCACTTACTGTTATTGGTTAATACCTGATCCCAGATCCCCTTTTTAATATTAGTCTGGATCTAACCCTATTGTGTTTGACTCTTCCTCTTAGCGGGAAAGACGATCTTTCGTCGATCCTGAGCACCACCTACTCTATTTAACCCATCATTATTCTCAATGATGAACTCCTTAGTACATGCCCTCAACCAAAAGCCTAATATCCCAACTCTCTGAGTTCATTCGGCAGTTTTACTATGTGCCGACAATCCCAAGCTATATGATGTACATGATAGGAGGTACTCCAAATTTTCATCCAAAAGCCTTAAGATAGATAATTGGGTTCTATCATGTCATGATTATCCGAAATCCAGAAATTTATAATTTTCTAGTTAAATTTGACATTTAATTAATTTTTCCCAAAATTAATCCATGGGCGATTTGAACATGAAGTACTAGATTTACTTAGGGTACGACCCCTCCAAAAATCATGAACACTGTAGGTTAACAAGATATCTGTGAATACTAAATATCATAAACTTTCATAAAATATTTAACCTCTAAATATTTGTTCCAAAATAATTCATATAAATAGCGGTATTGAAGGAAGTACAAAAAATATTAGTCCAAAAATTCTCCAAAATTAGCAGACCTACATTATGATCAAAAAACTACACTTCCTAAGTTTCATGAAATTCACAAATCAGCAAAGCAGGTAAAAGATTATCCTAAGGAAAACCATCATAAGGCACTTTATGAAGTCACACCCTTGAAATCTCAATTAAACAACATTTAACAATATTTTTATGCTTCTATATGCCCTAATATGTTCCTTGACTAAGTATCACAATTTTCGAGCAAGCTATGGTATTTATTTCCTATTTATCCAAGTAAGGTGCACTAATTTACTTTACAAAGGAGGTACTACAAATAAAGCTCCAACCACACCAAATAACCTACTAGTGCATCCTAATGTCATTTTATTATCTATTCCAGAATTTCAAACCATGCTACCACTTATACATCATATTTTCATCATTAACATCAAAAGGGAAATATGAAAGTTACTACTACAAGGATGACCTACTGATCTCAAAACACCATAAGATAATTATCAGAGGTTAATAATAGTATGAAATTGTTCATGCCAAAATATCATAAAGATTCAAGGTCATTTGACCCATAATATAATTCCTAGGGTTTAAAGTCATAAATGCTTATTAAGTGTTTTATGTGGAGTGCATGTGTCTAAGTACCACCATATCCCTTCCTAGGGCATTTCACCACCCTAGGATCTCATGGACTGATCACCAAGTCCATCCAAGAACATAACCCATTATGTCCTTCACAAGCCCCCAAAGTTCCACCTTAGGGTTATAACTAGGATCCAAGGGCAAATCCACCCTAATCCACCCTATAATCCATATGAGGGTGTTAAATGTCATGTCAAACCAGTGGCTAAAATTTCAACCTCTGTTGAGGAGGTTTGGCCACTCAAACCCACAAGGGGCACTTTTGACCTAAATACCCCTTTTAGGGTATGGCTATGGTTTGCTTATTTCAAAACCAAATCATCACCAAATGGGATGAAAATTTAGACAGAGCCTTAGGATGACCCCAAGGACTACTAACAAAAATTTTGGAGGGTTTGGAGGTAATTAGGTCCCCTAAATAAATTACACTATGATTATTAAATAGTTTCAAAAACTATAGAAAATGTGTCTCCAAAAATTCCCTTTTTTAGGCAAGTCATGGATAAAGGTTAGGATGACTACCTTTCCAAATTTCAGATCATTTGGATATGTGGTGAAGTGGGGGCACACATTTACGTTTCTGACTAGCCCTAGGTATAGATCCCACCAAAATGAGTGTTGTGGTCAAACCACTTACCCAAATTGGATGACATCAATTTTAAATCAATGTAGACCCATAAAGCTACAATTTTTGTGTTGATTATTTTCTCTAAAATAGCACCTAGGTAGTTTTAGTATTTAATTTAAAAACAGCCCAGTAATGGGACAAAAATTAATAAAACAGGAATTAATAAAATCAAATCCAGCACTGATCATAAATCAAATCCAAGGGCCGTGACATCATCTTCTTCCTCTAGCCAAAGGCCAGGATTCAACCGACTTGGAGCACCTTCCAATCCAATTTCCCGACTACCCAGCCACCTCCCTAGCCAGCCACCACCGCCACCACCTTCATTGAGCGGGGGGCTATCGCCGGGCGGCGGCACGGCCGACGGAGGGGTGGTTTCCGGCAAACCCGAAAGGTTGAAAAACCATGCAAATTTTGAAAATTCTCTCTCCCAATAGGGCTCAATTGAGCCCGACTTCTCTCCTAAAATATCGTAAGATCTAGCCCACGAAGAGAGGAGTATAGGAGGACCTTATTGGTGGTCTAGAGTCGAGCCGATCGCCGGGTTGCCAATTGTGGAGGAGGGGTCACCGGAGTTCTGCAACAGTACAGTCAAGTGGCTCAAAATCTTCAGGGAAGCTGTGGAAATGACTCCTCTGGTCCTAAGGAAGCTTTTAAATCCATCAAATGGGGGGGGGGGGAGGGTGTAGCATCAATAGCCATTAATGGCCATGAATGGGAAATTTTGGCCATGGTGGTGAGGGGTGAACCTGGGCTCAAAGTAGCCGGGAAACGGCTGGAAACTCCTCTTCTTCCCCAGAGGAGTTGAATCCAGCAATAAAGTGTGGCCCTTGGCCTCCCTATGCAATGGATGGCCTTCTCCCTCATTTTCTCTCTCCTCCATTAAAGGGCAAAAATAAAGTTTTCTCTCTCCTAGTCATCATGGATGATTTTGATCTCCCCTCCAGCCTATTGTCACACCACTAACTCATAATATTAGATAATTAACATGAGGTTAGCCCAAGTGGATAGGGCTTGAGCTTGGGTTAGCGCATTTGAGCTAAGTTTGACCTAACAATTGAATAGAGTTGACCTTCGTCAACACGACCATTTGGGTTGACCCCAATGGGTCCTTAGTGACCCATTGTCCTTCCCCAAGGTCTAGGAAGACTTGGGTAGGGTTTTTTGGGCATCTTGGGTATCACTTGAGCCTTAGTTAGGTCACTTTGACCTTTTTGGAGCTAGGGTTGACTTGGGTCAACTTAGCCACTTTGGTTGACCCCAATGGGTCCTTGGTGACTCATTGGCCTCCCCAAAGATCTAGGAAGGGTTGGGTAGGGTTGTCGTGACACTTTGGAGGTCACTTGCCCTTAAGAAGTGTACTTTGACCAAAATAGGATTAGGGTTGACTTTGGTCAACCTAGACTCTTGGGTTGACCCCAATGGGTCCTTGGTGACCCGATGGACAACCCAAGGGGGTTTAGGGTGTTGTGGTAGGGCCATGGGGTCAAGTTGGAGCCCTAAAGTCAAACCCTAATTCTGGTGGTGAGGCTGTGCTATAGGCAGACCAAGGTGATTTTCACCTTGGCCCTTGTTTACTTGGTCCTTTGAGCTTCTTATGGTTTTGTCATGACCCAGTCATGACAAAACCATTCCTAGGGGTCTAGTTGTTTGAGGGATGTTATATGTAGAGTCCAGATCGATGAACAGTGAGCTCACTTCGATGAATGTCGACCTCAATTCGATGAACTCAGATTCCTAACTCTGAATTTTGCTCAATAAACGCTGAACTCCATTCGACGAACTTAGTTCTCAACTCAAAACTTTGGCTCGACGAAAGCCAAGCTCAGTTCGACGAACTCTGAGATCGAATCAACAAAAGTAAAAAAGTGTAGTTCGACGAAAGCGAGGCTCAGATCAACGAATTGCTTGCTGAGTTCGACGATTCAATTAGTTACAGAAGGCAGAATGTTTTCAAAAGCCTAATTTCAGTCAGTTAAAACTATGATATTTAATAATAAATATTCTAATTGAATATAGCCATTTAAGTAGCATCAAATATGGATTTATCACATAGTTTTAATTCTAATTAATTCCCAGGGCAGTTACAATTCTCATAGATTCTTCAAGCATGTCGTAGATATTATATATTTAGTAGATTGCTGCTATATGGGGATGCTGACTTAGAGACTGACAGGGATATACACAGAGAATTTGAGATATACTTTCATTTTGCTTCTGACTCTCCAAGAGACATCATATTTCATATTTGTCTGGAAATTTTACTGGAGAGGATCAACATTCAAGAAGGCCTACACCCTGAAGAAAATCGCTTCTCCCTTGTTCACAAGTCTATTAAAATCAGGGGGAATATTTTTGCATCATCTTCCACTAAAGTCTTCACTGAGATAGTTGACAGAGAAGACAACATCAACTTCTTATAGTTTATCTTTAAACTATGTACATGGTTATAACTCCCTTCAAAAGTTAACTCTTGGTTCATAAGTTGCCTGATCAAAAGACTTAAGCTTGGTTTTTGGGCACCTAATCAAAAGCTCAAAGGGTTCCTAGATCTCCCTTAGAAAATAGATCTTCTGGTGGCAAGGCACCTGATTAAAAACCTGTAGTGGATTCCTACCAAGGTGGTAGAAGAGTAGACGTACCCAGATTTATTGGGGAACTATTATAAAAATTCCTCGCATCGTCTGTGATTGCTTTACTTTCTATTTTGTATCGTGCTTCTCTCTCTCTCTATATATATAAACCAATTACTTTAAATCTGCTATAAAAACAAATTAAAGTTTTTAATATACATTATTCACCCCCCCCACTCCTCTGTTGTAAAGTTAGATTTATCCCTCACTTTCAATTGGTATCAGAGGGAGGTTATTTAGTTTTACAGGCTAACACATGAACCACCAGATCTGATAGATCTTATTTTATCTAGTTTGATTTATCTATCATGGAACAAAATAAAGAGTATGCTAGCACTAGACCTCCAATTTACAGTCTTAATAACTTTGCATTATGGAAAGCAAGGATTAAATTATATATGAATTCTATTGATGAGGATATCAATAATTCTATTTTGACAGGTCCACCTCAACCACAGGCATCTGCAAGCACCAGTGTTGTACCACCTCTAGAATGGACAGAAGCTCAGAGAAAATTGAGAATTGCTGATGTCAAGGCTATGAACATTTTATCCCAAATAATGTCTGATGACATTTTTCAGAAAGTTGCTGATTGCACCTCAATAAATGATATTTGGGACTCCCTCACAATAATGGTAGCTGGATCTGCAGATGAGAGAAAAGGTAGAAGATCTCACCTAATTTCTCAATATGATAATTTCAAAACGGGTGAAATTTAATCTGTTGCTGAAATTTACACAAAACTCAGTCTCATAATTAATGAACTGAAAACCTTGGAGAAGGATATTACATTGACAATAGTCACAGAAAAAATTCTTATGTGTTTCTCTATCACATGGGATTCAAGAATCTGGCCAATTAGAGAAGCTAGAAGTGTAAATGAGATTTCTATAGAGACTTTATTGGGCAAGCTCAAATCCTATAAGCAGCTCATCAAAACAAGGGAAGCTGAACAAGTGACGTTATCTTCAGTGAAAAAGGAAAAGAGTATTGTTTTTCAAGCAACCGAAGAGTAAGAACAACTTCTTGAGATTTAAGAACTCATGAGTCTACTGGCTAAGAGATTCTACAAGATGGCCAGGAAAGACATCAGGTGAAGGTTTTCCTGACACAAAGATAAACCAAGGTATGACAAAACACCAACTAAAGAAATTGTTTGTTATGGTTACAGGAAACCAGGACACATTCTTCCAGAGTGTCCTAAATATCAAAAGAAAGAAAAGAAGAAGGAGAAACACTATAAGAAGCACTACAATAAACACTCTACTGGTAAACACAAATAGAAGGAGAGAAGATTTATTGCTGAAATATGGAGTGAATCAGATACTGAATCTTCATCCAGTTCAAGTGAAGGTGAAGAAGATACAAAGGTTAAAAAATTCTGTCTAATGGCAATAAATGCATCATGCAGCAATTCTGATGTTGAATCTGAGTCTGAAGAAGATCAAGTAATTTCTATCTTTGATTTTACTTCAGAACAATTTAAAAAAGATTTTAAATTACTGTGTAATGATTTGATAAAATCTGAGAAGGAAAAAAAACTTCTCAGAGATAAATTAACAAAAATGAATAACTTATCTTCAGAAAACTTTCAACTCAAAAAAGATTTGAAAATTGCTAATGAACAAATTGTTTCACTAGAACACAAATTATTTGAGGCTAAGAAGTTTGAAGAATCTCTTAATGGGGAAAGTATCAAACTGATGAACATCAAAAGTATAGTAAATGCTAGATTAAATGGTAAACTTGTCTTGGGAGCTTCATCCAGTCAACCTCACCTTCTTCAGAAAAATGATTTAACTACCCCTATAAAATTTATTTCTGCCAATGGAAAAGATGTATTAGCTATCACAGATAAAAACATTGAGGTTCTTAAATCAAAATCTATTCCAACACAAAATAAAAATCTTCCGAAAAATAGTGTTCAAAAGAATTCGTCGAACCAAGCTGGACGAAATCAATTTTATTCATCGAACCGAGATCGACGAACTCTGAACACTAGAAATGGTGTTCAACGAAATCAATATTATTCATCGAACAGAGCTCGACGAATGTTGGACACAGAAATTAAGTATTAATATTCTGTGAATAGAGCTCAAAGAACTCGCTATAATTCCTCGAACGAAGCTCGATGAAATCAATATAATTCGTCGAACTCAAATTTTCCAAGATGAAATTTTAATTCTTTTCAAAATAATAATCAGACACAAAGAATGAAAAATCCATTTACTCAATCGATCAATCCACCTAGAAGATATCATCCACTTGGTTATATGGATCAACCTGAATGTTATTATATTTCAAATTATTATGAAAGAAAAATAGGTCCCTATGTAATCTGTTTCAAGAACACCTAACTTATTTTTAAATGCAGGAAAAAGACTATCCTACCACAAAGAAACAGTGATATTTGGATAGTGGATGCTCAAAATATAAGATAGGTAGAAATGAAAATCTAAAAGACTTCAAAACAAAGCTTAGACCAAAAGTCATTTTTGGAGACTCCAACTATGGCCAGACAGAGTGTAGGACCCCCCCCCCCCCACTCACGGAATACAAGACACGGCCGAGGGGAGTCTTATGCCCAGAACAGCTGCCTTGTAGTGGCTCCAAACCACATATTGGACTGCACCACAAGATGCCTATTATGCTAGCCATAAACAATATCATCCAGTGCCAACCCAACCAACAACATGAAATAGAAATCAAATTCATACATATGCAAAATAGTCCAAAAGAACATCAAGAATAAGAAGCTACAACAAGCCTCTAAAATATCATAGTATGAGTACAACTTGCCCAAAGGGCTACATCATGAGTCTCTCAACTCACATCGGTCACTGACGGTATCGAAGTCACCGTCCCTTCAGGCCCTGTCATCCTGGCCTGGCTGTCCTGCTGTATGACCTACTGTTATTCTGTCTGCGGGGTTTCCTCCTAAAAAGGAAGGTGTAGCAACCATTAGTCAAAAAGACTAAGTGGCTATCACATCCACTCCCCCAGCAACTCCTCGGCACCGGGCAGAGAAAGGAACAAGGGTACAATATATTTATATAAGCAGTTGTACAAGCAAGTGGAGTAAGTATACATGTCATGAGTACCAATAGTAGTAATGTAAAATAATATTATCAGTATTCTATTCTAGTAATTCTACTCAAGCTATATCAATCCATCTAAGCATATAGATCTAAAACAGGAAAGTAACTTAACTTATAAGAATGCCTATAGAAACTTATAAGTTAAGGATCGGCTCAATAGTAAAGTAACTCATCGTATAAAAGTGTCATACCAAATTATACGATGAGAATCTTTTGTATGCAATGTAATGTAATGACATGAATGCAATGCAATGACTCACCCATGATCATACACATACAACTGCTATGTCGACGCAGACTTGTAGTTCACACTCTTCGAGCAGATAGCTAACCTCTCAGGCATCAACTCTCATGGCCAGGCGGGGACAGTGGAGCAGGCTTCTCCACTACTAGGCGGGCATCCACACTAGCAAGCCTAGGCCTCCGTATTCCTCAATGCTAAGAACGCAAATGCGGTGCTCACACGCATACTATGACTCAGCAGGAGTCTCGGGTTGATGTGCAACGAGAACCAAGTCGTGAACTAGCCTATGTTGATATCTGGAAGGAGCCTCGGAAAAAGCATGAGGACCAATCCAAACCGTCCACTTGGCACGGAAGGAGCACCGAGAATGAGCACTGAGGACCAAGCCTAACCACCCAAAGTCTATCTGTCAGCTCCCGAAGGTGTGACGACTAACAATCCCGTAGAGCTGCTACACTATCCTATCCCAGGATTATGACACTGCGTGTCGACTCACACCACATTCAATTTCACATCATCGTGGCATGAAAGGTGCCTCGGAAAAAGCACGAGGACCAATCCCTACCGTCCACTTATGTCTCTTCACAGCATTTCCAAACCAGTGGGGTCAAACACCCTCACTTACACCCTTTCACAACCCCGTGCCCCAAGGAACTTAAGGGTTCAATATCAGTATAAGGATACTTCACACACCCTTCATCTAAAGACCACAACCATTTGTTCGTAACAGTCATTACCAATTATATACAACATATTCAAGCCAAACTCATCATTATTCAACTCATTACCACTCTCAAGTATGTCCTCATTATTTCACATATTTAAATCATTCCCACCATGTCAACTCATCAATCCATTCATTCTCTAACATCCACCACATCACCTCGATCAAGTACATTTTCCACATAATTTGGGCTACATTTCAATAAAACATTAACGTTAATATACTACGATGTCTCTACCAAACCCAAAGCCAATACAAAACAAACACGAAAATTATATGAGCAGGAATGACTAATTTATAACAATTTCAAACGGGGATTCCTGAGCTTACAGGAATCCTTTGACGGCAGTTAACCCCTCATTGGAAAGGAATTTACATGGGCTACGACTTTTGTTTTTAATCAAGAGCCCAGATCTGGCCGCATCATGTCTGAAAATGGACTCGAAGGTTGCTGCGCGCAGAAAATAGATTTTTGCGCGCATCTTAAAGCAGATCGAACGACATCGTTTCTTCTTCTTCCTTCAAATAAACTTTCAAATAATGTCCAGAATTTCTCCTCCCTTATTCGCCCTCATAAGGCCACTTCTCTTCACGAAACTAATCCACAAACTGCATTCGAAGTGAGGGAAAGGTTGAAGACTCTAAATCCTAGGACACAAGTCCTAGCATGGCCTTTTCCAAGAAACCTTCTTCTCACAAATCAAGACCCCTTTTGAGTCGATATCTCTCCTTGAAATAACTAAATATCTAGCACCAAGGTAGAGGGTAGGAATCTCACCTCATTTCCGGCATTTCCGGCATTTTCAACCATGGATCTTGTCACCCTTCTTGGTGATATCTTCTTCCCGCTGGTTGGTGTTCGTCCTTCACAGGAAGAAAAATCGGCTCCAGCACCATCTTCCTCTCTAGAAATTTCTTACAACAGGGCTTGGAAGGAAGACTAGAAACGTCAAGGGTTTTCTCTTCTTTTTATATGGGAAGTTTGGGTAACTGCATAGCCATGTGTCGGCCAGTGATTGGACAGCTAATCAACTCAGTAAATGAGTCACTTCGAAACAACATGGCCAGAAAATTCGCCAAAACCCGAAATTGAACTACACAGGTAGGGACACTCCCGTGTCACTACCCGTGTCCTACTCGGGATGAACGTGGTCGATGATTTGTTGAGCTCTGCTCGACGAATCATCGAGCTGTTGCTTGGACACACGCGGGTAGGGACACGCCCATGTAACTTCTCGTGTCCTACTCAGGAGGAACACGGTCGACGATTCGTCGATCTCTGCCTGACGAATCGCCGAGCTACTACATGGAAACACACGGGTAGGGACACGCTCGTTTCACTACTCATGTCCTACTCGGGAGGAACATAGTCGACGGTGTTAGTCGAGCTCTGCTCGATGAATACATACACACGGGTTGGGACAAGCTCGTGTCACTACCCGTGTCCTTCTCTGGAAATTTCACAAAGAAGACGCAAAGACACCAGAGAACCACACGGGTATGGACACTCCCGTGTCACTACCCATGTCCTACTCTGGACCAACGTCACCTCCCTTACTTGAGTGCAAGCCTAACTCCAAGCACTCCCTGAGCCCAAGTCAGCTCTTCTGGCTTAAAAGTGCGGACAAGGGGCCTAGCGCGAATTGGGACGTTACATAGAGGGCTATGACAATGTCAAAATTGGCGGAGTTACTTTTAGAAAGGTAACCTATGTGAATGGTTGTAAGTATAACCTTATCTCTATCAGTCAATTATGTGATGAAGGTTATCATGTATCTTTTAACAAATCTTTATGTTATATCGCATCTAATGATAACACAGTTGTTTTAACTAGGGTAAGATAGGGTAACATTTTTTTAGTTAATTTCAAATCTGCTAAATCTGAAATTTGCCTGTTTAATCTAATAAGTAAAAAAGAGTGAACTATGGCATAAAAGATTAGGACATATAAACCTTAGAACTATTTCTAAAATATCTAAAGACAACCTTGTCAGAGGACTACCTTCTGGATCTTACACGAAGGAAGGACTTTGCAGGGCTTGTCAATTAGCTAAACGAACTAAAATAGAACTCCCTATGAAGTGATCATGACACTAAGTTTAAATCTCTTCTGATAAAAGAATTCTTTGAGAAAGTCGAAATCAGGCATTGTTTCTCTGCTCCTAGAACTCCTCAACAAAATGGGGTAGATGAAAGGAAAAATAGAACCCTAACTGAATCTGCTGGAACATTACTTGCATATGCTCACATACCCCTATATTTTTGGGCAGAGGCAGTAGACACAACAAACTATGTTCTTTATAGAAGTCTCATTCATATACTGAGGGGTAAGACTCCCTATGAATTACTTAAAAATAAGAAACATAAAGTATGTTATTTCAATGTTTTTTTGTGTAGATGTTATATTCACAATAATGATAAGAAACACTTAAGGAAATTTGAAGCCAAAGCTGCTAAAGCCATATTTCTTGGATATTCTCAAGTCAGCAAGCCTTGTAGAGTCTTTAATAAATTTGCACGTAAAATAGAAGATTACATACATGTTTCTTTTGATAAAACTAACATGTTTTACAAGGAGAAGAATACTTCTACCAAAGACTATTTTCAGGTACCAATTTTGTGTGAGAAGTTAGATGAATTAAACCTTAAACAAGAGGATACATTGCATCCTTCTCAACAAAATGTGGAAGAAAGTGATGAAGACAATCCAGAAATTTATGATGAAAAAGATGTAACTAATGAAATTCCATAAGATGAATTAGCAACACAAATAATTGAAGAACCAACTCCACTTGTTGATTTTGTCACACTTAGAGATCATCCTAGATCTCAAGTGATTGGAGAAATATCAGCTGGTGTGCAAACAAGGCATCAACTCAATCAAGATCAGATGTGTACATGCTTTCTTTCTCAGATTGATCCTCAATCCATAAAATATATAGAACAAGATCCTCATTGGATCATTGCAAAGCAAGAGGAACTCAATCAGTTTGAGAGATGTAGAGTTTGGGACTTTGTTCCAAAACCCAAAGACTATCCAGTCATTGGAACCAAATGGGTCTTCAGGAATAAATTAGATGCTTAAGGAGTCATAGTAAGAAATAAAGCTAGATTGGTAGCTCAAGGATACTGACAGGAGGAAGTAATAAACTATGATCATACTTTTGCTCCTGTTGCATGATTAGAAGCTATAAGAATATTTCTTGCATTTACAGCATTTAAGAAATTCAAGCTATATCAGATGGATGTGAAGAGTGCATTTCTGAATGGAGAACTCAAAGAGAAAGTTTACGTAGAACAACCTCCAAGTTTTATCTCTTCAACTCATTCTACTAATGTCATTAAACTAAATAAAGCTATTTATTGTCTTAAACAAGCTCCAAGAGCTTGGTATGAGACCCTTGCTAGTTTTCTTTTAGAATATAAGTTTAGTAGAGACATGGCAGATAAAACATTATTTTCTAGACATCATAAATCTAAAATTTTAGTCGTATAAATATATGTTGATGATATAATCTTTGATTCTACTAATTCTAAATAATGCAAAAGATTCTCTGATCTAATTCTTTCAAAGTTTCAAATGAGTAGCATGGTTGAATTATCCGACTTCCTTGGTTTACAAGTGAAGAAAACACCTGCTGGCATTTTCATATCTCAATCTAAATATGCTAAAGAACTAATTAAATGATTTGGGTTGTTAGATGCCTCAGCTATGAAAACATCCATGCCCTCTAATCTTGTAGTTGATAATGATGACAGGCCAAACCTGTTGATCAGAAAACATATAGGACTATTATTGGGTCTTTATTATATTTAATAGCAAGTAGACCTGATATTAGGTCTACAACCTGTATTTATGCTAGGTTCTAAGTTAACCCTAAAGAATCACATCTTACCTTAGTAAAAAGAATTTTAAGATATATAAAGGGTTGCCCTAATCTAGGACTCTGGTATCCTATTGAGTCATGATTTGAATTAACGGGATTCACAGATGATGACTATACTGGATGCAGAGTTGACAAAAAAATCACATCAGGAACTTGTTAGTTTTTTGGTGATAGGCTTGTGTCATGGTTTTGCAAGAAGCAAACCTCAGTTTCTACTTCAACTGCTGAAGCTGAATATATTGCAGATGGTAGCTATTTTTTTAAAGATTTTGTGGATTAAAAATCAGTTGCAAGATTATGGTTATAACTTAAATAATTCAACTATATTTTTTTGGTAATACAAGTGCAATTTATAGTGCATAGAATTCAGTCCTTCATAGTCGGACTAAGCATATCGAAATTAGGCATCATTTTCTCAGAGACAATATAGATAAAAATAAAATTAGCCTAGAATTTATTTCTACTGATTTACAAAGAGCTGATATTTTCACCAAACCTTTAGATGAAAAGAAACATATTTTTTTCTTAAATCAGCTAGGAATGATAAATGGTGAGTCTTTAAATTGATTTTTATTCTAAGATGGATGAATTGTGCACATTTCGTCGAACGGAGCTCGACGAATTGTGAACTTTTCGTGAAACATTCGTCGAACAAGGATCGACAAGCTTCCTTTCATGAAACTTTCGTCGAACAGAGGTCGGTGAATTCTTTTTCAAGAACATTTCGTCGAACGGAGCTCGACGAATTGCTAACAATTCGTCGAATGGAGATCGACAAATTATATTTCATTTGTGAAATTTTCATCGAACAGAATTCGATATTTTGTTTTTCGTCGGACGGTGTACGTCATTTCAAATTCTGAAAACTTATATTTAGGTTTTCATTGAACTCTATCCCGCGCTTTCTCCATTTCCATTTCCATTTCCCTTGCACTTAATCTTTTTATTTTGCAGGAAAATGGCAGTATCACAGGAGACTCTCACAGCAATGAATTTTGATGTAGGATTCGACATCGATATGGACTCATTTTGCCATTCAGATGAAATATTCCAAGATATTTTTCTACTATTTGACGCTCAGCAACTGCATAATTTTATTACCATTCGAATCAAACTCCCCATCACAAAGATTAAATAATTGGTCTATACTGCAATGATTCAAGATATTACAACAATTACTGGATCAATAACAGGACATCAGGATTTCCTAACACCTGAAATTCTTTCTGAAATTTTCAGTTTTGTTAATGTAGAAGATGATATAGAGTTACCTAGTTCAGAATTTGATGTTTTGCTTGATAGAATGGGTCACAAACATGGAAACCCTAACCACCTATTGATGAAAATTTTTTAATAGAATATATGTTCATGGTTGATGTAGTAGGCAAGGTTCTTCTGGGCAAACACTTGCTCATGATTATGATACTAGGCACCAATTCTTACAGATGGGTGCTTTGGTTGACAATAAAGATATAAACTGGGGGATAATTTTGTTTAATTCCATTAAGAGGAACATTAACAAGAAGGATGTAGGATATGGCAGAATTCTGGGCATCTTTTTTCAGGCTAAATGTCCAGAGGTGTTGGTCTCTCAGACTATACACGTTAATGCCTCCAAGAGGATGACCTCTGCTCTATTTGGAAAATGGGAGAGGGTGATTCAAAAGCCTTCCAGGGCAGCTTCTGAAAGCACAAGAGCTATCCCAGCTGCTCTCCAAACTCCACAAGAAGTTTCTTCTCCTCTTGTTTCTTCTCCTCCACCATGTACACACCATTCCCTAGATCTTCCACTCTACCTACTCAACAACCTATTTTATCTGAAGTTGTTCCATCTTCAGCCTTCACTACGACATTTCATCAGTCACTTCCTCGGTCATCTCTACCACCTAATCTCTCTGAAGAAATTCCATCCATAATCTTACATGCAAATTCACAAATTCAACAGTCACCTCATCAGTCACCACCTTCATCTCCACTTCTTTCATCTCCACCTAACTTCTCTCTACTTAATTTATCTCCACCCCATTCATCTTTACCTTATTTATCTCAACCACACTGACCCATCCAGGAAATCATTCCAGATGACATTCTCCCTGTCATCAAACCTACCTCTATTCCCCAAGCCTTCACTAACTATCCAACCTGTGCAAACAAATTTGCTCCCTCTTCTTCTACTCCAAATCCAACCTCAACATC
The DNA here is from genome assembly GCA_039583875.1 of Platanthera guangdongensis. Taxonomy (NCBI): domain Eukaryota; kingdom Viridiplantae; phylum Streptophyta; class Magnoliopsida; order Asparagales; family Orchidaceae; genus Platanthera; species Platanthera guangdongensis. Next base: position 59,542,449 of record CM077160.1, on the reverse strand, counting down.
TACTCAGACTCCACCTGAGTTTATATATCTTAATTTCTCTTCCATTGCTTCTAACCTTATTAAATTCATCACTCCAACTCTCAAGAAGCTCTTGGATGTAGCTTTAGCTCCTGTTGTGTCTTCTATCTCTGAACTTTCTTCTAGAATTGACTCTCTCCAAACTTTCCCTTCATCTGGGGGCCTAGATTCAAGTCTACCTAGATCTAGGCAGGGGGAGATGTTTAATGAAGAATTTCTAGTCTCAGCCTTTGCAGAAGTTCCAGTTACAGAAGCAGCAATTTTGGTTGAAATTCAAGATTCAGAAATGACAAGTGCAGCTGAGGATGAGTTATCAGATGAGCCAGAAGTTATTACTATTGGTGATGTTGTTATTAATCCTATAGTTAAGTTACATTCTTTATTATAAGTATTTGATTTACTACATAGTTATTCTCCTAGCTTACCATTTTATGAAGAAGATCTCTCATGAGCAGTAGTTTGCTTCTCTGCTCACATTGTTGCTTCTATTTTAGAAGAGCTTACATCCAGTTTCAGAGTTGTTTCTACTAGTTGTACTCCAGTATCACAACCTATAGTAGTTGATAAAATAATAGATATTATGGAGCAGGCTTGTTCCCCTCCTACTTTTGCATGGGATGAATCCCCTATGCCCAATTTTGATGATCTTCTTAATGAAGATATGGAAGAGACAGCTAATGTAGATGATGTATATAAACAACCAGAGGATCAGTTTGATGATCATACTGATATATATAAATAGATTGATACTTTATATGATCAGCCTGAAGAGCAGTCAGATGTTAACACTTATTCTGAAGAATCAGAAGACTCTCCTTCTAAGAAAAGAAAGTTAAGGAAAAAGGTTTCAGCTAAGGTTGCTCCTCAAACTACTTCAACAGCAAATATCCCTTATTACATTTTTCATGGAATACCTCTTTCTCCAGACCTTCCACACTAGATGAGGTACTCCAATAATGAGTAGAAGAAATGGAAGAAAATGAAGAGATATCATTCTCCACCAAAGTCTTGGAGAGGACCTCCTCCTCCCCTCCACCAGCAGCAGGATCAACTGGTAATGTTTCTTCCTCTTAGAGGCCTACTTCACATCATTCTAGACCAACTCAGGGCAGGAAGGATGGACCTACAAGGTCTGAGACTCACAACAGGCTAAGCAGCCAGCAACACTCTAGCTAAGAACCAGTCTCTCCAGTGTATGATCCAAAGCTTGATCTAGTTTATAGAAAGGCAAGGTTCAATGAGCAAGTTGCAATTGCTCAGATTAAGAAAGCAAGGGCAGAATGTAAGGACACCTCTCAATTCTCTACTATGGACTTCTACAGGAAAAAGGAATGGGATAGATATTAAAAGAAAAGCCTATTTAATATTGACAAATGTATGAGTTTGCATCCCGAAGTAGTTGTGCCTAGAACCACTTCCCTGAAGATCATAGGTTCTCAACACTGAAAGATAAGCAAAAGAGAACCTAAAGATCCAACTAGGAAGGTAATTTTTACCAAATCAACTTCAGATTCTTCTTCAGCTGCTCCACATAAGGACACTTAATTTTTGATTATGTTTTTAAACTTTGTTGCTATTTATAAACCTTCTCAAAACACTTTTTATATCTGCCGAAAATTTTATTTCTGTTGGATATTTATTCTTTGTGTTTTTCTTTGTCTAAAACTATCCTAACCCAAATAGTGGGAGATTGTTGGAACATCCATTTACTAATTTGGGATAGGATCACTATTATATAGGATGTTTAGTTTGACCCAACTTGTATAGACTAGGGTCATAGGATTATTTCCAGGGTTGTTACTTTAGAAGGAATCTAGAGGAGTTCAGTTCGACGAACGCTGAATCTTGATCGACGAATAGAGAGCTCACATCGACGAACATCGAGCTCAGTTTGATGAACTCAGATTCCTAACTCTGAGATTTGTTCTACGAACGATGAGATCCATTAAATGAACTTTGTTCTCAACTCAAAAGCTTAGCTCGACGAAAGCTTAGCTCAGTTCGACGAACTCTAAGCTCAGATCGGCGAAAGAAAAAAGTGCAGTTAGACGAAAGCCAGGCTTAGATCGATGAATTGCTTGCTGAGTTCAACGATTCAATCAGTTATAGAAGGCGGAATGTTTTCAAAAGATTAATTTCGGTGAGTTACAAAACTGATATTTAATGCTAAATATTCTAACTGAATATTGTCATTTAAGGCAGCATTAAATATGGATTTATCACAGGGTTTTAATTCTAATTAATTCCCAGGGTAGTTACAATTCTTAGAGATTATTCAGGCATTTCAGAATGGTTTTAATTTAAATGTTTGAATTCATCTCATATATTATATATTCAGAATATTGTTGCTAAAAGGGGCTACTGACTTACAGACTGACAGAGATATATACAGAGAATTTGAGATATACTTTCATTCTGCATCTGACTCTCCTAGAGACATCATATTTCATATCTGTCTGGAATTTTCACTACAGAGGATCAACATTCAAGAAGTCCTACACCCAGAAGAAAAGCTCTCCTCCCTTGATCACAAGTCTATTCAAATCGGGGGGAGCTTTTTGCATCATCATCCACTAAAGACTTCTCAGAGATAGTTGATAGAGAAGACAACATCAACTTCTTAAAGTTTATCATTAAACTGTGTACATAGTTATAACTCCCTTCAAAAGTTAACTCTTGGTTCATAAGTCGCCTGATCAAAATACTTAAGCTTGGTTTTTTGGCACCTGATCAAAAGCTCAAAGGTTGCTAGATCACCTTTAGAAAATAGATCTTCTAGTCGCAGGGCACCTGATCAAAAACCTGTTGTGGATTCCTACTAGGGTGGTAAAACAGTAGACATACCCTGATTTATTGGGGAACTACTATAAAATTCCATGTGTCATCAGTGATTGCTTTACTTTCTATTTTGTGTTGTGCTTCTCTCTCTTTATATATATATATCACATACTTTAAATTCTCTATAAAAATAAAATAAAGTTTTTAATATACACTATTCACCCCCACCCCTCTAGTGTAAAATTAGAACTATCCCATAATTTTATATTCAAGATATAAAACTAAGGCCTAAAGCCCTACAACTCAGTGATTAAGCAATCACCTACCTCATGCTCAAAAGTCATACACATCAGACTAGAAGGACAGCCCTACACTCAGATCCAAAGTGGATCCTACCTCAGCCTTTATAACACGGGCTTACAACTTAGATTCTACATAGCATCCTACACTCAGATCCAAGGCTGGATCGTATAAAAAATAGAAATATTGTGAAACAATTAGACAGCAGAGAGATTTCTCGGTGTCTGTCTTCCTAGGCTGAGCAGTTTTCAGCACCATCATCTTCACCGCAATAATTTGAATAGATCTTCAGTACAGGATGGCTTGTGTTGGAATTATCTCAGAATCAAGATTCTGATCTACTGTTGAAGATAATGGATATGAATATTTTGTATCTTCTTCATATAGCTACCTAGACTTACACACACTGAAGGCTCTACTTCTTTTCCCAATCAGAAATCGATTCTAATCTTGCTGTCGCTGATGAAGATTGTAACAGCTAACTCTTTTCACTTTCAGGTTCACTGATCAGAACTTGTGCTTCAGGCTCAATGTTAATGGCGAGGAAGAAGACAAAGTTTCGCCGCTATTCGTATCCAAAAAACCCTAAAAGCTTATTTTCTTTCAACCAAACTTATCCTTTTATAGTCAGCAGTTCAACGACTCTTTGTATTATGGGCCCAGCCTAAAAGGACGAGTTACCATCAGCTATTTGTAAAAAACAACAACAGCTGTACGCCGGCGCCATTGAAGGCATACTGTAGCTTTCCTGCAAAGAAATTGAACCGGGTTGACTTCGTTGACTTTTGCTGACATCAGCCATTCTGTACTTAGCCAAATTCACATAATCACTACAGGCGTTGAGTGCGTTGAGTGAACTGGTTTCACTCAATGATTCTATACATAGCTTATTCTTTAGCTCTTTCAATATCCATGGCATTGAGAGCATTGAGTGGTTGCCCTTCACTCAACATCATTTGTCTTAGCTCCTTCTGAACTGTGCCAACTGTTGAGGCTTTGAGTGAACTGGCTTCACTCAATGCTTCTATACTTAGAGACTTTTCTTCTGAATGGAGTCGATGAGTGTGTTGACTTCACTCAATGCTTCCTGTCCCAGCCTCATCTTTTAACTATGTGTTGTGTGAACTAGCTTCACTTAACACTTTTGGACTCAGTCAAATCTATTTCTTCTTAGGCTGTGAGTGTAGTAACATGACTCAAATCTTTCTGTCATTTGGCATTCAGTGAACTGGCTTCACTCAATGCTTTTGTACTTAGATAGATTTTTCTTGTCATTCTACTAAGACTTTGACAGAATCAGCATGGCGTTGAGTGAACTGGCTTCACTCAACGCTTCTGGACTTAGAAACTTTTCCTTTGACAGAATCTCTCTTGCTTTGACTACTTGAGCTTATCTCAATGCTATCTGTTATTTGGCGTTGAGTGAACTGGCTTCACTCAATGCTTTTGTACTTAGCTGATTTTTCTTTGCCAGAAACTCTGTGGCTTTGACTAAGGTGGCTTTAGTCGACGAATTTGCTGCCTGGTTTTAAGTGAGTTGACATCACTCAACTCCTGTGGACTTAGGCACTTTTTGTCTTCCATTGTTGAGGATTTGACAAATCCAGCTGTATTAAGCTCTTTTTGTGCTATGGCGTTGAGTAATTATCTTCACTCAACGCCTGTGGACTTAAGTGATTTCCTGCCTTTCCAGGATCTTTTTTTGTGTCCACCTGTCTAATAAATGTGACAAGTACTATCCTACATGCATGAACTTAAACACACATCAAATACAATAATGTGTATGTCATTGACTTATTTGACTTCTTACTAATCTGGGACATTGGGATCAAAGGACCCAACAATCTCCTCCTATTAGAAGAAGTCAAAACTTACTATCAACTTTCTTGGTCAATGACATGCACAATATATGCAGTAACAAAATATATTATAATGATAAAACAGATTCTTGGAAGATTTCCACATGCCCTGCATGTATGGTGAGCATCACCTACTCCCCCTGAATTACTGAAAGGTATGTGGTACCACTTGAAGGTCGTGATTACCTACACCCAATTACCCTGTATGGGGACATCTTCTTCTCCCCTATATTTGCTTTCTCCCCCTTTATTTGCTGCATGACATTGATCATCTTCTTTCCCTTGATGCACTTGTTTCCTTGATCAACCTCTGATGTTAAATGATTCCCTAATGCACTTGATTCCTTGATCAACTTCTGATGTTACTTGATCAATCTATTCTCTCCCCTATTTAGACTTCTAAATGGTCAGGGAGAAGCTGGTCTACCTTGATTGTCTTCTCCCCCTAGCTAATTACATATGATACAACTGATGTAGCAGCCAGCTACCTCTCTATATGAGGCCGAATATTCTCCTACAACTGTTGTACTTGCCCCCCCCCCCTCAATAGAAGCATCTTCTATCATCATGTTCCTAATAGAAGTTTTTGTCTCCATTGCCACTTTAGGTCTTCATCACCTGCAAAAAGAACAATTTTTGCACCAAAAATATCCTAGGGAGTAACTGAAGCTATTTTATGTTAAACATACCCAATTGAAACTTGAAGGTGTTGAACTTTTCTTCATCTAGTGTCTTAGTAAAGATATCAACCACTTGCTTGTCTGTATGGATAAACTCTAGACTGATGTCTTCCTTCTCCTCATGCTCCCTAATAAAATGATACCTAATTTCTCTGTTCTTAGTCCTGTTGTGTGAGATAGGATACCTAGTAATAGAAATAACACTAGTAGAATAACAATAAAGAGAGTTATACTTATCTAGAGGTTATAATGCTGGAGCTGATGCTGGATCCACAACAACTTAGCATAACAGTAACCTGCTGAAATGTACTCTGACTCTGCAGTTGATATTGCCACACTTGTCATGTGATAATGTGTTGACTAAGTCTCAAACTCTATGGTGTTTCTTTGACACAGAAATTTGGCTAAGTCCAAATGCATTGAGTGTAACTCACTCACTCAACACAAGATAACAGAAGAAAAACTGTTAAGTAGTTTGGCGTTGAGTGGAGCTTACACACTCAACGCCAAGAAGCAGAAAAATCTGGCTAAGGAAGAAATCATTGAGTGAGGCGTGGCCACTCAATGCTCTCAATGTCATGATACATAAATGGTTAAAGAAAAAAAAGTGTTTAGTGAGGCATGCTCACTCAACGCTCTCAATGCTTCAGATACTAAAGAAGCAGAAATATGGTTAAGGTAGAAAGCGTTGAATGAGGCATGCTCACTCAACCCACTCAACACCTAAATTATAGAATGTATGACAAAGGCACAAGGCATTGAGTGAAGTATGCTCACTCAATGCTCTCAACGCCAGGAATTCAGAAAAGGCTGCAGAAATGGTTAAGGCAAAAAGCATTGAGTGAGGCTTGCTCACTCAATGCTGTTAAAAGTCTATGTTTCAAGGATAGCTAAATCACCTACAAGGGGGGTGAATAGGTTATTGGTCACTTTGAGACTATCTTTAGCTTTCTTTATAATATCTTGTTGTTTTCTTTTATCTTTCAGTTTAGGATGATCTAGAGCTTGTCCTTAACACCTATAAATCAGAAAATAAAAACAACCACAGAAAAGAAGACAGTGATTTATACTAGTTCCCCAATTGGGTATATCCACTTTCCCTCCGGCCTATCGAACTAACTTGTTGGACTAGGCACAAACTCCTCCAAAGTGTTCCTAAGAGCTTACACCTCAGATCCCACAGGATCTCCAAGTCTCCTCCAAGACTCACTTCGTAGCCACAAAGGCCTACACTCAGTGGTCAGCAGACCACCTACCTTAGGCTATTAAGCCCTACACTCAGGATGGGAGGACAATGTAACGTCCCCTGGGCCGTCCGTGGGCCTCAGCCCACTAGGACTCTGTTAGACCATTTCCGGGCTGCATCCCAAGCACCCCAACCCCTCTCCCTCCACAGGGAGGATGTGGCCACCAACAACCCGCCCGTGGAGGGAGAGGGGTTGGGGTGCTTGGGCTGCAGCCCGGTAACTGTCTAACGGAGGCCTAGTGGGCTGAGGCCCACGGACGGCACAGGGGACGTACAATAAAAAGTACACTTTTTATTGTAACGGCCCGACCTTACCGTCCGTGGGCTCAGCCCACTAGGATTAGCACGACGCCGCTACCGGGCTGCAGCCCAAGCACCCCAACCCCTCTCCCTCCACAGGCGGGTTGTTGGTGGCCACAGCCTCCCTTTGATGAGCGAACTCAACAGTTAATCCGGTCCGTACGGGGACTTCCTAGGAGGTCACCCATCCCAGTACTACTCTCGCCCAAGCACGCATAACTATGGAGTTCTTCACTTCTCATAAGCAATTGAGTTGCAGCTCAATTGGTGATGAGAAGTGAAGGAACTCCATAGTTAAGCGTGCTTGGGCGAGAGTAGTACTGGGATGGGTGACCTCCAGGGAAGTACCCGTACGGCCCGGCTTAACTGTTGAGTTCGCTCATCAAAGGGAGGTTATGGCCACCAATAACCCGCCTGTGGAGGGAGAGGGGTTGGGGTGCTTGTGCTGCAGCCAGGTAGCGGCGCCATGCTAATCCTAGTGGGCTGAGCCCACGGACGGTAAGGTCGGGCCGTTACAGACAGCCCCACCTCAGATCCACAAAGGATCCTACCTCAGAGCTCTGCAGTGCTCCTACACTCAGTGACATGCAATCCACCTACCTCAGTCTTATCTCTAAGGCCCACAGCTCAGGCTTTTCAGCCCTACAACTTCAGGCACAAGGCCCTTCTCTCAGAGTGCTACAACACTCCTACAACTCAGTACCCCTCCAGGTACCTACCTTAGTGCCCCTCTAGGCACCTACAGCTCAGTGACAAACTTGTCACCTACCTCAGGCACAAAGGCCCTAAACTCAGAGAACAACACTCTCCTACCTCAGGCAATTAAGCCCTATAGCTCAGATCCACACTTGTATCCTACCTCAGTACCCCAGCAGGGCACCTACAGCTCAGTGACTAAATAGTCACCTACAACTCAGATTCAAGTAAACTGAATCCTACAGGATGAAGGTGGGTTGATGGATATTCTTGACACAAGAGATATTTCTATGTGTCAAGCTTCTTGACTGAGATAGACTCAGCCCAACAATGACTACAAAAATTTATTTCTTAAGTCTACCTTCACTGAACTAAGATATACTTTGTCCTAACTACTTCCACAGTAACAAGTAATTACTTGTATTGGAAGTTTCTTGTAGAGCAATGTTCTGCCACTTCCTGAAGTGAGACTGAAGCTCATCCCTGACTACTTCTTCACAGCACCAGGGATTTTCCTTCTGGTCAGAAAAGTTACTGCAGCTAACTGCTGCTACCTGAGCTGAGAAAATCTCAGCTCTAACTTTGCAGACTAAGAAAGCTCTACCTCTTCTTCCATTCCTGGGCTGAGGTGATTAAGCCCTAGCTTTGACTCCTAAGGAATAGTCCCCTGAGTCTTCCTTCAGCTTCTTCAAACTTTCTTCTCATCACAACTTCCAGATATAGATCTTCAAGTGCTTGTGTTGTCGGAACTGTGAAGAACCTACAGCAAGGGTTGGCCCTTGGCTGCTACCTTTTCCCTTAGAGTAAATACTCTAAACTAACTTACTGCTGCAGGTGAGAACGACACCAACAATCTTGTTGGTGAACGTCTTGATCCAACAACAAGCTTGCTCTCTATCTTGTAGAATTGAGCTTCCTGTTCTTCTGCTCCACAACAATGACGGAGAAGAAGAACAAACTTAATTTCTTTTTCCTTCAAAAGTCTTTCTTTTCTGTATGCCTCTTTTCTTTTATTGATTTTTGACCCAACGGCTCTTTGCGCAGTGGGCCTCACATAATTAATGGCCTGTAGCAACTTGTTTTAACACCAACTATCGTACAGTAGGTATGCGAGAACATTTGTCGTGTACTGTAGCCATCCCACCACTAATTTGAATTTTGTTGACTTGTTGACTTGATGATGTCATCAGCTGTGGACTTAGCCAAAAATCAAACATCATTAGTATAGACATTGAGTGAGTAAGCATCACTCAACGCCAAAACACTTAAACAGATTTACTGTCTCATGTCGTTGAGTGAGTAACCTTCACTCAACACCAAACTACTTAGAATAAAAATCTATTTCTAGGCGTTGAGTGATTCATCTTCACTCAACGCAAACTTACTTTATCAGCTATCTGCTGCTTGGCATTGAGTGTATGAGCATCACTCAACGCCAAACTGCTTATACAAGATTTTTTCTTCACTAGGCATCGACATCGTTGAGTGAGCAACCTACACTCAGCACTTTTTTCCTTAACCATTTTTTCTGCTTAACTTATCTCGGCACTTTCTTTTTCTCAGTTGAGACAAACAATTATCTCAGCAGTTATGCTGAGACCAACTCCTGTATTAGCGGTTTTGCTGAGACCAACTCCTGTCTCAACGATTTTGCTGAGGCCAACTCCTGTCTCAACGGTTGTGCTAAGACCAACTCCTGTCTTAGCAGTTTTGTTGAGACCAACATTTCTCTCAGTGCTTTTACCTTGAGACTAACTCCTGTCTCAGCGATTTTTGCAGTAACCAACTCGTGTCTCAAAAGTTTTGTTGAGACCAACATTTATCTCAGCTATTATGCTGAGACTAACACTTGTCTCAGTAGTTTCTTCTCAGCTTTCTCGAGGCTTTTGCCTTAGGCAAAATCTTCATGCTTCTCTGGCATTGAGAGCGTTGAGTGTGTCTTCATCACTCAACGGTTTTTGCCTTAGAAAAACGTTCTGCAATTCAGTTCAACTAACTGAACTGGGTTCGACGAACGACAAGCTCAGCTCGACAAACGGCGAGCTCAGCTCGACGAACTTTGAACTCAATTCGACGAATTCTCTGAACTGTATTCGACGATCGCAGAGTCTCAAACTCTGAACTTAGCTCGATGAATGGTGAGCTCAGCTCGACAAACTTTGAACTCAATTCGACAAATTCTCTGAACTACATTCGACGATCTCAGAGTCTCAAACTCTTAACTTAGCTCGACGAATGGTGAGCTCAGCTCGACGAACTCTGAACACAGTTCGACGAATTCCTAGACTAAGTTCTACTCAAAGCCTTTTGTTTTATGGTATTGAGTGTGTCTTCATCACTCAATGCCTATGGACTTAGATAGATTTCTGTCAGCCCACATCATAGGTAAGTGTTTACCTGACGTGGCCACTTAGGCTACTTCCTTTCCAACATCTTCACTTTGTGACCACCTGTCACATCACTTAGACAACCTGTCTAGAATTGTTCCTTGGAACATCCTGACTTGGCCACTTAGGCTACTTCCCGCCTTTCCAACATCCTCTCTTGGTGTCCACCTTTCTGCCTTATGACCACCTGTCATATCACTATACGTGTTCCATGGGACATCCTGCACATGATGAGCTTAACCAACATCAAATATAACTATGCTCTTAGTCTTGATGGTGATGCCTCTTCAAATCCAATCTAGGGAACATTGTGGGCAATTCACCCAATAATGTCCCCCTATTTGAAGAAGGCAGAACACCCAACAAGCACTAAGAGGCATTAATATAATATTCTTATAAATACATGCAGCTGTAGTTTATAATCTGTTATAATTGCATGCTTATGCTATATTAGTATAGTGTGCTCAAATTAATTATATTCACTTAATAAGTTAAGTCAATGCACCCTCATACTACTTGAGAAATTACTCAAGTAATATGAAATCTCCTTTATACCACTTAATACTTAAGTGGAGCACCACTAGAAGCATTGCCCCTTATGTATTGCCACACATACCTCCCCCTTTCTATCTTCTTCAATAGCTAAATCTATTAATTGAGTAGAAAATGTCATGGGAGAGATTATATCATGATCCGAGACAAAGTTCTATGTTGATACTACTAAGGAAATCATCATTTAGATCAGTCTGCAAGATTAGGAGTCATACCTTCTGTGTTGATACAATAATACAACACAACACTGTAACATTCTAACTAGCTGCTAACATAGTTCAACTTGACTGAATCATGGATCCACTTGAGCTGGCTGCTAGCTGTCTCTCTTCTCATATTCTCCCCCTTGGTCTGTGTATTATCCTTAAGACAAACTGATCAGCTATTGTGACAGCTGATCTACTGCAGCTGCTTGGTCCTTCTCAACAGATGGTTGATGCTGTTCCAGCAAGTGCTGGACATGCTCCCCCTTTATAGGAGCATTTCCTGTCATCATTTTTGCAAGTGCTGAGCTTACTCCCCCTCAATAGGAGTATCCCTGTCATTCCCTCTACTGGACACTTGAGTCCTTCTAAGTCTTGAAAACACTTAATGGCCTTTACAGTCTTGATGTCACATCAAGGACTTATCTACCTAGGGGGTTATAGTTTTGATGCCATAAAATTTCTGTTTGACAATCTTGAGTTCAAAGAATTATTTAGATTTCGTCGAGCTCCGTTCGACGAATTCTTCTTACTTCATCGAGCTCTGTTTGATGAATTAAGGTTATTTCATCGAGCTCCATCCATATTGATGCTTAACAACTCCCTTGCACCTTGGACAGTCTCTTTTTGCTAAGCCAGATCTTCTGCCCTTCTTTAGCATCAGACTTGCCTTTGGCTTCATCTTTCTCTTGATCAATCCCTTTTTAGTTTCTGAATAGACAGAGAAGGAGATGGTCTGTTTTGATTCTTTTCTCCCCCTAGATGATTGCAACTGATACTAATGGTACAACTGCCAGCTTTCAGTTCTCATGAGGCTGAATGTTCTCTTACAGCTGCTTACTATAGGTTCAGATGATCTTGAATCATGAGCATACATTTCTCTTCAGTTTTCCTCTGAAGATTCTAACAGTTGATGATACCACTTGATAAACTTTTTAGCTGATCATTTTGTGCTCCTTCCTTGCTGCTCTCAGAGGAGCTACCTGTGATTTCCTCAGAGATGAGTACAACATACTTGTCCTTTCCAAATTTGCTGGTGTGGCAGCAAGACTTTATCCAACCAGACATTCCTACAAGCTGCATCCAGCTGGGCTTCATCCATGATCATGGCCAGTTACCACTCTCATAGTGATTGTACCATTTGACTAGAGAGCATTTCTCTAGAGTAGATACAACTGACCCAACTCTCCCATGCCACTTGATACCACGTGTACCCTTCTTCAGGAATGTACATAACATGCTTATCCTTGGAAAATTATCCATAGGATAACTTCCTTATTCCAGTCCAAGTTCTGGAACATCTTCTGTCCAAGTACCACATAGGGGATGAGCACTAAGACTAACCTACAAAACATAATTACCTTACCTTTGGACCATAATAGGTATTAGGTGCTAGGTTCCTGTTCGCCTGAAATCTGACTTGCCTACATGCAGAATATCTGACAGGTGGGCTAACTCTTACGCTAGACACCGAAGGATTGTGCTAGCAATCAAGGGCAAAATGCCCCACCTTGCCACAACACCAACACTCTTGGATATTATATCTTCTTTTCTGAGCAGGCCTTGTAGTGTGGTTAACTGCTGACTGAGTAGAAGGAAGATGAGCAATAACTTTCTTCAGGTTCCTTTCAGTAAGGATCTGACTGAAGGTCATTCTTCCAGCAGGCTTTCTTTGATTGCCCTGAATGGTATTCACAGCTATCTTCTTTGTAGAAGACAAGCTGTTTATATCATCTGAACAAGCCAAGTTAGGCTTACTTGTAGACTGGCCCTTGGTATGAGTCCTTGTTGGGTGGGCTTGAGTCAAAGCCACTGCCTTTCCCTTGTGAGTTGGGGTTGAGGCACCAAATATAAATTGTCTAGCATGGGCCATTTGTACTTTTTCATGTGGAGCCTTAAAGGCACTTATTCCCCTACACTTTCTTCTTTCATTGGAAGATACTCTTGTATTCTTACAAGAAGAATTCTCATTTTCCCAGTGACCATGCATGCATCCTTGGTCATACCTGTGAGAAAGGAGGATTACCTTGTGAAAGGTTGACTGTGGCACAAAAGGAGCTTAACCTCTCCTCTGAGATTGGATAACTTTTGTTATCCACTCAGATTCAGATTTTCTCTTGATAGCATCTATCTTAGAGAAATTTTCCACTATCCTCTTATCCCATTCAAGTTTCTCTTCAAGAACATTGATCATAGAGTCCTTATATTTGATAGACTCAACATGGATATCTACCATGATCTTCAGATGAGCAACTTCCCTCTCTTTCTGATATAGCAAGGATGATGTCTCATCTTGCTGGGAAGCAGCCAATTTGAGGAACGCAATTTCCTCTGCTTGTTTCTTAACAAGCAGCCTGCTTTCCTTGAAAGCTTTCAGAAGGATAGCATGATTGGCAATCAATTGATTGATATCATCCTCTGTTAAAGGACCCTCATCATCACTTGATGAGGAAGCATCAAAGTCTGAGAAAGACTCATGAACAGAGCAATAAGAATAACTAGACAGAGATTGTACCTGATTTGGACCAGGCTGATCCTGGCAGGATTCTTCTCCTTCTAGTGTGCAATCAGCCCATAGCATCTGCATTCACCTTCCTCAGCTTCATCCACCTCTGAGTCACTATGAGAGTGTAATAGAGGGGCCCTTATCTCCATTCTTACATCTACATAGTCATCATCATCTACAAGAGCTACCAACAGTCCAATGTGATCCTTGCTCTCACTACAGACTTGAAACTTCATTAAGCTCCACTCCATATGGTTCTCCTTTGAACCAACCAATGCAAACCTTTTAGCTATCCTTTGAGGTCTACTCAAACTGTTAAGTCCTTTTTGAGTAACATCCCTATGATACCACTTGAAAATCTATGTTTCAAGGATAACAAAATCACCTAGAGGGGGTGTGAATAGGTTATTGGTCTCTTTGAGACTATCTTTTTCTTTCTTTATAATATCTTGTTGTTTTCTTTTATCTTTCTGTTTAGGGTGATCTAGAGCTTATCCTTAACACCTGTAAATAAGAAAAGAAAAATAACCACAGAAAAGCACACAGTGATTTATAGTGGTTCCCCAATTGGGTACATCCACTTTCCCTGTCGCCTATCCAACTAACTTGTTGGACTAGACACAAACTCCTCCAAACTATTCCTAAGAGCTTACACCTCAGATCCCGCAGGATCTCCAAGTCTTCTCGAAGACTCACTTCTCAGCCACAAAGGCCTACACTCAGTGGTCAGTAGACCACCTACCTCAGGCTATTAAGCCCTACACTCAGGCTGGGAGGACAACCCCACCTCAGATCCATAAAGGATCCTACCTCAGAGCTTTGTATTGCTCCTACACTCAGTGACCCGCAAGCCACCTACCTCAGCCTTATCTCTAAGGCTTACAGCTCAGGCTTTTCAGCCCTATAACTTCAGGCACAAGGCCCTACTCTCAGAGTGTCGCAGCACTCCTACAACTCAGTACACCTCCAGGTACCTACCTTAGTGCCCCTCCAGGCACCTACAGCTCAGTGATAAACTTGTTACCTACCTTAGGCACAAAGGCCCCACACTCAGAGAGCATCACTCTCCTACCTCAAGCAATTAAGCCCTACAGCTCAGATCCACACTTGGATCCTACCTCAGTACCCCAGCATGGCACCTACAGCTCAGTGACTAAATAGTCACCTACAACTCAGATTCTGGTAGACTGAATGCTACAGGATGAAGGTGGGTTATGGATATTCTTAACACAAGAGATATTTCTTTGTGTCAAGCTTCTTGACTGAGATAGACTCAGCCCAACAATGACTACATGAATTTATTTCCTAAGTCTATCTTCATTGAACTAAGATATACTTAGTCCTAACTACATTCACAGCAATAAGTAATTACTTGTGTTAGAAGTTACTTGCAGAGCAATATTCTGCTACTTCCTGAACTGAGACTGAAGCTCAACCCTAACTACTTCTTCACAACACTAGGGATTTTCCTTCTGGTCAAAGAAGTTACTGCAGCTAACTATTGCTACCTGAGCTGAGAAAATATCAGCTATAACTTTGTAGACTAAGAAAGCTCTGCCTCTTCTTCCTTTCCTGGGTTGAGGTGATTCTGCCCTAGCTTTGACTCCTGAGGAATAGTCCCCTGAGTCTTCCTTCAGCTTCTTCAAGCTTTCTTCTCTTCACAGCTTCCAGATAAAGATCTTCAGGTGTTTGTGTTGTTGGAACTGTGAAGACCCTGCAGCAAGGGTCGGCCCTTGGCTGCTACCTTTTCCCTTAGAGTAAATACTCTGAACTAGCTTGCTGGTGTAGGTGAGAATGGCACAATCATTCTTGTTATTGAAGGTCATGATCCAACAGCTTAGTTGCTCTCTGTTTTGTAGACTTGAGCTTCCTGTTCTTCAGCTCCACAATAATGGCGGGGAAGAAGAATTAACTTGATTTCTTTTTCCTTCAAAAGTCTTTTTTTTGGTACGACACTTTTCTTTTATTGATTTTTGACCCAATGGCTCTTTGAGCAGTGGGCCCCACATAATTAATGGCCTGCAACAACTTGCTTTAACACCAACAACCGTACAGTAGGTCTGTGATAACATTTGTTGTGTACTGTAGCCATCCCGCCACTAATTTGAATTTTGTTGACTTGCTGACGTCATCAGCTGTGTACTTAGCCAAAAATCAAACACCATTAGCATAGGCGTTGAGTGAGTAAGCATCACTCAACGCTAAAACACTTAGACAGATTTACTGTCTCATGTCGTTGAGTGAGTAACCTTCACTCAATGCCAAACTACTTAAAATAAAAATTAGTTTCTAGGCATTGAGTGATTCAGCTTCACTTAATGCCAACTTTCTTTATCATCTATTTGCTGCGTGGAGTTGAGTGTATGAGCATCACTCAATGCCAAACTCCTTAGATAAGATTCGGTCTTGACTAGGCATCGACAACATTGAATGAGCAACCTCCACTCAACGCATTTTGCCTTAACCATTTTTCTTCTTAACTTGTCTCAGTGCTTTCTTGTTCTCAGCTGAGACAAACACTTGTCTCAGCGGTTATGCTGAGACCAACTCCTGTCTCAGCAGTTTTATTGAGACCAACTCTTATCTCAGCGGTTTTGCTGAGACCAACTCCTGTCTCTGCTGTTTTGCTGAGACCAACTCCTGTCTCAGCGGTTTTGCTGAGACCAACATTTCTCTCAGTGCTTTTTCCTTGAGACTAACTCCTATCTCAGTGGTTTTTGCTGAAACCAACTCCTATCTCAGCGGTTTTGCTGTGACTAACATTTGTCTCAGCTGTTATGCTGAGACTAACACTTGTCTCAGCGGTTTCTTCTCAGCTGTCTCCACACTTTGGCCTTAGGCAAAATCTTCCTACTTCTCTGGCGTTGAGTGCGTTGAGTGTGTCTTCATCACTCAACATTTTTTGCCTTAGAAAATCTTTCTGTAATTCATTTCAACTAACTGAACTGGGTTCGACGAACGGCGAGCTCAGCTTGACGAACTTTGAACTCAGTTCGACGAATTCTCTGAACTGCGTTCAATGATCTCAGAGTCTCAAAGACTGAACTTAACTCGACAAATTATGAGCTTAGCTCGATGAACTCTGAACTCAGTTCAATGAATTCTCTGAACTGTGTTCGACAATCTTAGAGTCTCAAACTCCGATATTAGCTCGACAAATGGTGAGCTCAGCTCGAAGAACTCTGAACTCAATTCGACGAATTCCTGAACTGAGTTCTACTCATAGACTTTTTTTTATGGCGTTGAGTGTGTCTTCATCACTCAATGCCTGTGAACTTAGATAGATTTATGTCACCCCACATCATAGGCAAGAGTTTACCTGACTTGGCCACTTAGGCTACTTCCTGCCTTTCCAGCATCTTCACTTTATGACCACCTGTCACATCACTTAGGCAACCTGTCTAGACTTGTTCCATGGAACATCCTGACTTGGCCACTTAGGCTACTTCCTGCCTTTCTAGCGTCCACTCTTGGTGTTCACCTTTCTGCCTTATGACCATCTGTCATATCACTAGACTTATTCCATGGGACATCCTGCACATGATGAGTTTAAACAACATCAAATAAAACTATGCTCTTAGTCTTGATGGTGATGCCTCTTCAAATCCAATATAGGAAACATTGTGGGCAATGGACCCAATAGCTGTCAACGCCTAGTTAGACAGAATTGTCTAAGTACTTTGGCGTTGAGTGAAGCTCATTCACTCAATGCCTATTCTACTGATGCTCGATTTTGGCTAAGTCCACAAGTGCCGGCGTCAGCAAGATCCGCAAAATCGACAAAGATAACTTATTTAAAATCAAGTACAGAGAGGCTACAGAACACGATAAACTCTATCGTGAAGCTACTGTACATCTTCTTCCGTTGAAGCAAGGTACAACTGGATGCTGCAAGCGGGGCTCACTGACTTCTAAGAGTCATTGATTGGCGAACTATAAAAGGAAGGGCATGGGCAAGATGATAACAACTTTCAAGGCTTATCATTTTCAAAAAGTGTTGTGGTTGGACTTCATCTTCTTCGACATTGCTGCGTGAAAAAGCTTGAAGTCTTCCTACAAAGTTCAGTTAGTTGTGTGCCTTATACATCGACACTAGCAAGATCACAAGGCTTTCCTTTTGAGGGAGTAGCAGAAACAAGGAAGAAATCTCTGCAGATCAAGTTGCTTCTTTGCTCAGTTAGATCTAAACTGAAGATCCATTTTTTGAAGCTGAAAAGAAGAAAGAAGAAAGTGGTTGACTCTATCCAGGGAAGGATGAAAAAGCAAAGCAGTTTACTACTAGATAATTCCAGCTCCAGATCTTTGTAGCTGTGAAGAAAGGTTGAGCTGAGATAACTCAGATCAAGGGGCTGTCACAAAGAAATTTCTCTGTGATAGATATAAATCTATTTTATTCCTGTAATATCCTTTTTGGATCTGAGTTGTAGGGCTCTCTGAGACTGAGGTAGGGCAATATTGCCTGAGCTGTAGGATAGTGGAGCTCTCTGAGTTGTAGGATCCAACTGGATCTGAGGTGTAGGACTTGATTTCAAGTCTGAGGTAGGTGGTCAATTGATAACTGAGTTGTAGGAGAGGAATACTCTCTAAGTGTATGACCTTTAGGTCAGAGGTAGGATCCCTAGTAGATCTGAGGTAGCGCTGTCCTCCTAGCCTGAGTGTAGGGCCTTTGGCCTAAGGTAGGTGATCAACTGATCAGTGAGTTGTAAGCCCTTGTGGCTGAGTTGTAGGTCTTGGAGGAGACTGAGAGATTCTGGGGGATCTGAGTTGTAAGCTCTTAGGAGCATTGTTTTGGAGAAGTGCCTTAACTAACAGAAAGTTGGCAAGGTGCGAGGAGAGTGGATGTATCCAAAGATTGGGGAACCACTATAAATCTGTGTACTTGTTGTATTGTTTTTCTTTGTGGACATTCTTAAAACCAAACTACTACCAACATACATTGTGCAAAAGATAAAATCAAAAATAAATTAATAACAGTTATACAACCTATTCACACCCCAGGTTGTAAGCTACCTTGAAAAGAAAGACTTTCAACAATTATGTGTATACCATTGACTTGTTTGACTTCTACAATTCTAGGACATTATGAGCAATGGACCCAACAATCTCCCCCTATTTAAAGATGTCAAAATCATTAAACAATATTCTGAGTCAATGATATACACTAACATATGCAGCAATAAAACATTAAATTAGAAAACTTATAATAAGAGAACAAGAGTATCAAGTTATAGGTTGCCATACTTTCCTTTCTTGCAGGGGAATCATCATCACTTCTTGCTCCACCTGTTTTGCTGCTACCTGGCCTTGATCATTTCCTTGATCATTTCTTTCTCCTCCCCATTTTGACTTCTGTAAATAGTCAGGGAGGTGCTGGCCTCTAATTATCTTCTCCCCCTTTTTAATCTCAGATAATCAACTATTGCAGTAGCTTACTTCTTCTCCACAGGAAGATGAATCTATCCCTGCAAGTGCTGGACTTGCTCCCCCTCAACTGGAGTATCTTCTATCATCCTTTTTGATAGACATTATAGTCTATTCCAGTCTTGATAGCACTTGAACCACTTGAATATCTTCATACCACTGAAGGTCTTTTCCACCTACAAGAAGTAGCACAACCTGCAAAAACAACAACATAAGGAGCAATTAATGTTATACCAAGTTCAATATACTCAACTCAAACTTGAAGTTGTTGAACTATGCTTCATCTAGTGGCTTAGTGAAGATGTCAGCCCCTTGCTTGTCTATAAGGACAAACTCAAGACTGATATTTTCACATTGCACATGCTCCCTAATGAAATGATACCTAATTTCGATATGCTTAGTCCTACTATGAGAGATAGGATTTCTAGCAATTGAGATTACACTAGTAGAGTCACAGTACAAAGGAGTTCTTCTTATTTGGAAGTTATAGTCCTGGAGCAGATGTTGGATCCATAATAACTATGCATAGCAGCTACCTGCTGAGATGTACTCTGAGTCAGTTATTGAGATTACAACACTGGTCTAGTTCTTGCAGCTCCAAGACACTAGTCTTCCTCCCAAGAACTAACAGGTGCCTGAAGAGCTCTTCTTGTCCTCTTTCCAGCATACCAAATCTGCATTTGAATAACATGTTAGTTCAAAATCCCTATTTCTAGGGTACTATAGGCCAAGATCTGGTGTGCCCTTAAGATACCTCAATATCCTCTTTGTAGTAGAGTAGTGAGATTTTTTACGGCTAGCCTGATACCTATCACAAACACTTGTAGCATATATGATGTCTAACCTACTTGCAATAAAATATAGAATGGAGGCTATTATCCCTATATACAAAGTTTCATCAACAGGTTTCTCTACCTCATCTTTGCTTATAGGAATACTCGACCAC
Organism: Platanthera guangdongensis; assembly: GCA_039583875.1. Taxonomy (NCBI): domain Eukaryota; kingdom Viridiplantae; phylum Streptophyta; class Magnoliopsida; order Asparagales; family Orchidaceae; genus Platanthera; species Platanthera guangdongensis. The sequence goes on along the minus strand of CM077160.1, from coordinate 59,522,557 downwards.
ATGGGAGTTTTGATGGTAGAAGCATTCACCATACCAAACTTTTTGATCAACTACCTAGTGAACTTATACTGGGATATAGATAATCCAACTTCAGTATGTCTTGCTTGGAGGCCCAAGAAGAACTTAAGCTCGCTCATATTGCTCATGTCAAACTTCCTTTGAATAAGTTTGACAAACTTCCTGCAAAGGTTGTCATCAATAGATCCAAAGATTATGTCATCTACATAAATATGGACTATGATGATATTTCCTTTAGATTCCCTTAAGAATAGGGTCATGTTTATCTTCCCCCTTGAGAATTTATTCTCAATGATAAAGCTATATAATGTCTCATACCATGCTCTAGGGGCTTGCTTCAGCCCATATAGAGCTTTCCTAAGTCTATAAACAGAACTAGTTGAGTTAGGAACAACAAAACCTGGAGGCTTCTCAACATAGACTTCTTCCTTTAAGTCACCATTCAAGAAGGCTGACTTCACATCCATCTGGTAGACTTTAAACCCTTTGTATGCAACATATGCAAGAAAGAGTCTGATGACTTCCAATCTTGCTACAAGGGCAAAGATTTGATCAAAGTCAATACCTTCTTCTTGTTTGTGCCCCTTAGCTACTAGCCTAGCCTTGTTCTTGATTGTAATGTCATTTTCATCAAGTTTATTCATGTAAATCCACTTGACTTCAATGATATTATGTCCTTATGGTCTGAGAACCAGCTTCCAAACCTTGCACCTCCTAAACTGTTTCATTCCACTTGCATTGCTACAATTCAGAACTGATCTATGTTGGGCTCTTCAAATCTCTTGGGCTCAACATATGATAGGAAACTTGCATACATTGTTGTATTAAGGCTCTAGCTTCTTGTCACCATTCATTGGCTTGCATCACCAAAAATCTAGTGACTTGAATGATCTCTTAGATGCCTGATAGCTGGAGGCAATCTTCTTTCAGCATCATCTTTAGTTGCACCTTCTTGCTGATCTTCATCCACTTTAACTGTACCTTACAGTTCTTTTGGAATATCCACTCCATCTTGGATTACTGGAGTAGCTTCCTTGATGCTTAGCTTTTCCATCATCAGCTCTGTACATGTAGTACTCCAAGCTCTAAGGGCTTGGTATGAGACCTTAGCTAGCTTTCTTCTAGAGCATAAATTTTCTTGGGGCATTGTAGATAGGACATTATTCACTAGACACCATAAGGATAAAATGTTATTAGTACAAATCTATGTAGATGACATTATTTTTGGGTCTACAGATTCCAAACTATGCAAGAGGTTCTCTAACCTCATGCATTCAAAGTTTGAAATGAGTAGCATGGGTGAGCTCTCCTACTTCCTTGGTCTCCAAGTGAAGCAGCTACCTGATGGCATATTCATATCCCAATCTAAGTATGCTAAGGAGCTAATCAAAAAGTTTGAGATGTCAGATGCCTCAGCCAAGAAAACACTTATGGCTACAAATGCTGCAATTGACTCTGAAGAACATGGGAAACCTTTTGATCAGAAATTATATAGGGCCATTGTTGGGTCCCTATTATATCTTATAGCAAGTAGAACTGACATAATGTTTGCTACAAGCCTTTGTGCTAGGTTCCAGGTGAACCCTAAAGAATCTCACCTTACTTTCTTAAAAAGGATTTTAAGATATATAAAGAGTTTTCCTAGTCTAGGACTCTGGTATCCAACTGAGTCAGAGTTTGAGTTGACTGAATACTCAGATGCTGACTTTACTAGATGTAAAGTAGACAGAAAAAGTACCTCAGGGACATGCCAGTTCCTTGGTATGAGACTAGTGTCTTAGTTTTGCAAAAAGCAGTCATCTGTGTCTACTTCAACTGCTGAAGCAGAATACATAGCTGATGGAAGTTGTTATTCCCAGATGATGTGGATTCAGAACCAAATCTTGGATTATGACTTCAACTTAAATAATTCAACCTTACTACGTGATAACACAAGTGAAATTTCCATTGCACAAAATCCAGTGCATCATAGTAGGACTAAGCACATAGACATTAGGCATCACTTCATTAGAAAGTGTGTGGACAAAAATAAAATTAAGCTTGTCTACATCTACACTGATTTGCAAAGAGCAGATATCTTCACCAAACTCTTGGATGAGAGGAACCATTTATTCTTTATAAATCAGCTTGGTATGATCAATGGAGAGGCCTTAATTTAAATTTCTGTCTGCGGTCGAAGAATTTGACTCAATTCGTAAAACGGCGATCAACAAATTGAGAAGTGTTCCAGAGAAATTCATCGAACTGAGATCGACGAACTCTCTGTGTGTGAAGCTCTATTCATCGAACGGAGATCGACGATATTGCTTCAGAAAATTTTTGTCGAACTAAGATCGACGAAATGTTTTCACTTCTTCTGACTGAGATCGACGAATTCTTTTGTCAATAAAATATTTCATCGAACCCAGATCGAAGAATTTTTATTTTATCATCGGACGGAGTCTGCCGCTTCATATTCTGAATACCATATATCTAGGTTTTCTTCGAGCTCCGTGTAACTCCCCCACTCATCACATGGAATATAACGAGTGGGGGCATTACAAAGTGGTATCAGAGCCAGGTTGAGATTGTTTGGGAGGGAAGAACATAATTGAACTCACGAATGTCCACTAGGAATGTATTCCATACATGTAAGGTGCGTGAGCGTGTAGTCAATGTATATTTACCATTATGACATGGATGATTAATGGTGCTTTGTACATTGATAGGTGGCGAGGAGTGGTGCTGGGCAGTCTGAGCCCTAGCGGTACGATGAGAGTGCAGTACCAGTTGAAGAGCCTACACCTCCTTCGGCGGAGACCAAACATGTGGTGACTGAGACGGTGCTCGCAGAGTTACAGGCACAGCCTGCTGGGCAGGAAAGGACTCCAGGGGTGCTAGTATGGCCCGGTGTAAGGCAAGGGTGCGCTGAAGTTATGATGGCAGAGCAAGGAGCGGATGAGCAGTTGAAGCGATCTATGGAATTTCATTCCCCAACGTTTGGTGGAACGGGTTCCCCAACGCAGGCGGAAGATTAGCTGGCAAGAGTGAAGAGGATCATGACTGCAATCAGGATTGTGGAGGAGCTGAAAGTGACCTTAGCCACTTTTCTGCTGGAAGGATATGCAAGACTGTGGTGGGAAGATGTGTTGCCAATGGAGAAGCCAGAATTTAAATTTCCGCAATCGGAATAGTCAGAGTTTAGGAGACAAGATAAGAAACGGTTCAGGCCTGCCAAATCAACCCCGTCGACTGTGTCATCGAGAGCCACAGTTGGGTAAGGATGTGTTGTTACACGTACCTGTTTTAATTGCGGGAAGCTGGGACATATAGCCCGTAATTATTGCGGTGGCCCTCCAAGGGGTGAGAAAAAGGTAGGTGCATCATATGAAGAAAAGGGTAAAGCAGTGGCCGAGTCATCTGCATCCCAGACGCAACCTCGACTGTATAATTTGGAAGTGCAGGAGCCATAAAGTTCAATTGGTGAGGTTCAGCCTCGTGTGTTTAATTTAGCACTCCAAAAAGCTATGAAGCAATATTTGCAAAATGATGCTGGTGAGCAGAAATAAGTGTGAACGAATGAAATATGTGACTTTGGGGATGTACATAGATGTTGGAAAAATAAATAATGTGTTGTTGGTGTATATTTTGTGTTGTCTGGTGATCAAATGAAGAATGAGATGTTTGTGTACACCTTCTTTTATTTTGGTGATCGCGCGACCAAAGTGGATAACACATAATATTTGGATATATGGGTGTACATAGATGATGCATGGAATGGACATATGGTAGAAATCAGTATGTGTGTATGTGCTGCATGTGTTATTTGGTTTGTGTGATGCCTTGGGGAGAGACAAGCTGCGGAGTCAGAGATCTCAACCAGCTCGCTTTATTTGACTGATCAGTTGTTGATGATGCGACATAGAGTGGGTATGTTGGTAGTTGTGGTTGAGCCAAATTTCGGGACGAAATTTTTTGAAGGAGGGGAGGATTGTAACACCCCAAAGCCCACTTTGGGTTTCAGGTTGGTTGACACGGCCTGGGACACGGGCGTGTCCAAGGGCGTGTCGTGCTCGGGTTGAGTAGTTGGTCGAGTGGTCAAAACAATTAGGTCGACGAAGGTTTTGGAGGGAACACGCCCTGATACACAAGCGTTCCAGAGGGCGTGTCCCCCCTCTGGTTGACAAAATACGCTCGACGATTGTCAAGTGTCAAGCAAAGGGAGTACACGGCCTGTGATACGGGCGTGTCGCAGGGGTGTCCTTTGCGGGTTTCAGTGAGAAATGCGTGTGTTGCTGGACACGGGTGTGTCCTGGGGAACACGGCCTGGGACACGAGCGTGTCCCAGGGCTGTGTTCCGCTCGGGTTGAAGTGGAGATTGTGCTGTATGAAGTACACAGTTGCATGACACAGGCGTGTCAGGCATGACACGGGCGTGTAGGGTGTGACACGGGCGTGTCACATGGCCGTGTACTAGTCAGATATGAGTTGGTTGCCTGCCGCTTAAGTGACACGGCCTGTGACACGGGCGTATCACAGGGCATGTCAGGCCGTGTTCAGCCTATTTTTGGGAAAATCAGAGCCGTTCATTTCCTTATCCTGGATCTAATGGTCTAGGCTCCTTCCATGTGGATACAGGCTGAGAAATGAGGATAAAACCCCTTCATTCTCATCTTCATCTTCTTCTCCTTCTCAAAGAGACAGAAAGAGATAGGGGTCAAAGGAAGGAAAGGAGGAAGGAGAAACCAGCTGCTGGAGGAGCTGCGGAGTGCGGAATCAAGATCAGAGATCGGATTCGTGAAGGCAAAGCTGAGGAGGTGATTTCCATCCGACTACTTCATGGCGCCGAAGTGATCTTCAAGGGTAACGATCTTCTTCTTGGACATCGAAGTCCTTTCTTTATGCATATGCATGGAATTCTCCACCAAGAGGTGGATCTCGTAAGTGATTCCTTAGTGAGTCTGCATCTAGAGCCGGAAGTGTGGAGTACGGCATAGGCATGCTGTGTGAAGCCCATCTGGACGGCTAGTCTGGATTGGTGATGATTATGGATAAACCGGAGAAGACTCCATGGAGTTGACAACTGTGTATGTTTTGTACATATGGATGTTGTGTATGGATGTATGGTGTGTGGATGGATGGATCTTGGATGCTTTGCGTAAGCTCCTTGTGGTGTGAGCTCTGTGAGCGCTAATTGCTCTAGGAGAGCAAAAAGCTGCGGCTAATCAAGAGGGAAGGCCGACCCGCCGCTAGTGGTGCGCTACTAACGGATTGAGCACGGGAAAGGCTAACCTGACCCTGGTTGTTTTTGGAGGTCGATTAGTGGAAATATTTGGGAGGATGCGGGGCAGACCCTACTTGCTGCACCACATAGCTGGGTCGATCTATTAATGCTCAAGTTTACCGTGAGGTTATCACCTCTGAGTGGTGTGGGCAGAATGCAACCGTTCTGCGGGTTTGGGTGACTAGGACAAGCCAGCCAACAAGTGATTAATTCTCTAATCGGTGGTGTTGCCTCGGAGACCGGTACACCATAAGGTGCCCTGAGTGCACAGAGCGTCTAGTTGCGACCGGCGTTTATGATCTTGTTGTGCCTGAGCGTACGTGTTTGTGATTGCTAGATATTATTATGGCAAATGTATAGAGGGAAGGAACCACTGCCCCAAGTAAGGGGTAGGGTCGTTATAATTGGTCAGCTAATGTTGATGGTTACTTTGTTTGCCGCTCTTGTGTAGATGTCTAATTGCAGGTGTTGTTGAATTGAAATGAATTGAGCGGAATGGAGGCTTGCTGATAAAGGCTCTTGAAGGCCGTGTGAAGCGTGTTTGGATTTCATATGTGGCCGGCCTGTATGCCGATGTATGAAATTGTATTTTTTGTAAAGAACAACTTGTAAGGCCATAAAGCCATGGGTGTGTGTTGTATACATTCCTGATTTGATATATAAATGTGGAGTTTGTATATTAGTGGACATTCTATGTGTTGAGTTCATACAACATAAAATGTTGCGCTAGAATGTCTGTGAAATATGGCGTGGGGCCCCGACCGGACCCACTGTTATATTCCATGTGATGAGTGGGGGCGTTACACTCCGTCTCGCGCTTTCTGTTCCCTTGCACTTGATCTCTGTTTTTCTTTTGCAGGCGAACTAATGGCGATTCCGGCGAACAACCTTGCTGCAATAACGTTCGACACAGGATTTGATGTCGATTTTGATTCGTTTTCACATACTGATCAGATATTCATCGACATCCTCCAGTTATGCGAAGAACAAAAACTGATGCAATTCATGACTACCTGCATCAAGATATCAGTCAAAGAAATAAGGGAATGGGTTTACTCTGAAACGTCTCCTGATGCAAACACCATGATAGGCACTATCAGCGGCACTCATGTTATTTTGTCTCCTACAGTTCTTACTGAAATATTTTATTTATCTACCGGAGAAGATGACATAGAGATAAATACTGAAGAATATGAGAGTATGCTGAATACTATGGGGCACACAGAAGGAAACCCCAATAAACTGTTGAAAAAGAATCTGTCTGTCCAATATAAGTTTTTGGCAGACATAGCCGACAAAGTGTTGCTGGGCAAACATACCGCACATGATTACATCACCAGACACCAGTTCCTTATGATGTGTGCTTTGGTAGACAAGAACAGATAAACTGGGGACAGATATTGTTTGAATTAATAAAGAAGAAAAAAACAAAGACGGAAGTGTGTTTTGGAAGAATTCTGGGAATCTTTCTTCAAGAAAAGGCTCCTGAACTACTGGTCTCCATGACAGTGTTCATCAATGCTTCTAAAAGGCTGACTTGTGCTTTATTCGGAAGGTGGGAGAGGACCATCTCCAAGCCAACCAAGGCTTCCTCCTCTTCCAGGTCTTCTGAGAGCACCAGGGCTGTGATAGACACTCCTCCACCTCTAGAAGATGTTCTTCCTTCCACCAAATTTCCCTCACCTCCTCCTCAACAACAACCATCATCTTCTCCAGTTCATACTCCACCAACTCTACAACAACATCAACCCATACCAGCATCAACACCAGTTCCATCTCCTGAGCACATCACTCCACCTCCATCTCCACTTCCATCTCATTTAAATGACATACATCCTGTATATGACCATTCCACTCAAATACCATCTCCACATCATTCTCCTGTTCAGGAAACCACATCTCCACCTACAACCACTGCAACTTCTTCTATTCCCATCCCTCCAGTCATCTACACTGATATACCATCTACTGCTCCAGACCACACTCATACAGACTTCTCTAATGCATTCTCTATACGTTCAAATTGTGGACATCACACTCCTTACTCCTCCTCTGCTCCAGAACCACTCTATCTCAATTTTTATGATATAGCTAAAGATCTTCTTGCATTCATTGCTCCCACTCTTGAGAAGCTAATTGCTACTGCTATTGCTCCCCTTTCTTCTTCTATCACCTCTCTATCCTCCAGAATTACTGCTCTGTCCTCTATCCCTTCTTCTCGAGGACTGACTTCAGTACCCTCTGAACCCAATCAGGGGGAGATGCTCTGTGAAGAAGCACCAGTTCCCCCCTATGCAGCAGCAATAGAAGCAGATTCTGAGATGTCAGATGACTCAGAAGAAACAACCCATCCTGCAGATATAATTGATTTAATTGATTCTGACACAGACATAACTGATTCAGTCATAGCAGAAATAAATACTCTTGGTGATTATATTATAAATCCCACAGTTAATCTGGATTCTTTGCTAGATTTATTTCATTTTGTTTACAGAGATATTATCCCCAGCTTTTCTTATCAGCACTCCAGGGCTATAATCCCTTATACTGCTCCAATAAGCCCTACAGTTGCAAAGCAACTTAAGGCAAGTCTTCCAAGAATTGTGCCTACAAAAGTATCATACCCTCCCAAGGCCAGCTCTTCTCCAAAGGCTATCTCAGCTCCTACATATAAAATGGATGATAGTCCTCTTCCAGATTTAGATGAAATCATTATGGCTGATATTGAAGAAGAGAATAAGTTAATTGTTGAAAGTTTTTTTGAAACCATTGTTGCTCAACCAGCTTTTCCAGAACCTTCACTGGCTCCTCAAGCTGAAAAACAAATATCTAAAGATATTCTGATGGCCATTAATGACTTATATGATAATCCTCAGGGATCTTCTGATGATGAAGATAATGATGATGATTCTGATGATTCTAATAATACTAAAGCTAAGAAGAAGATTGTTAAGAAGAGAAAAGGTGCTCCAAAAGCTGCTCCTAAGCTTAATCCCACACATGATACTCTATACTATATTCTGTAGAATATCACTCCATATCCATGGATGCCAGTATGGATGTGGCTTTCTAAGAATGAGCAGAAAGCCAGAAAGAAGAGTAGAAAGTACTCACCTCCTCCTCATTCTCAAAGGAACTGGAGAGGTCCTCCTCCTCCAGCTATTGGTGCTTCTGGACATATCTCTCAGAGGTCTACTCCATATGCTAGAACATATCAAAGACAACCTGATAGATCCTCAAGATCACATGGAAGCAGTCAATACAGGTATTCTAGCAGCAGACAACAACAACAACAATAACAACAGCAAGACATTAAACAACAGAAATCATCTGAAATTGAAAAAGCTGATAGTACAAAAAGGCCAGATTCTCCTCCAGTCCCATTTGTGGATCCTGAAACAAAAAATACTGCAAGAATGGCCAGATTCCAAGAGCTTGTTGGATTATTAATGATTAACAAAGCTAAAGCTAAAGGCAGAGATCCTTCTCAATATTCCACTATGTCATCCAATAGAAAAGAAGAACTTAAAAGGTATTAAAAGTCTAATAAATTTTTCAATGTAGATGCCTATATGAACTTGCATCCAGAGGTTGTTGTACCCAGAGCTACCTCTCTCAATATAATTGGAGCTGCAGACATGACCATGTCTAAAAGAGAAGTAGCCATTCCTAATAGAGAAATCAAGTTCACACAGCCTTCTAAGCAAGACAAATCTGACAAGGAAAAGCAGAAGAGGAAATGAATATCTTGTTTAGTTTTGATTTTCTGAACTATACTTGTTTGAACTATCACAAAGCTTTTTATTATGTACATATCTGCTGAATGATTTAAATTTGCTGCCAGATATATTTATTTTGCTTTGTGATCATTTTCTTTTTATATTTTTAGTGACCTCACCCAAATAGGGGGAGATTGTTGGATCCCTAGTTGGATTTGGGCTAGGTTCACTAATAAGGATGACTGACCCATAATATATAGTCAGGGTCATGTCTTTGAGTCCTTGAGTTTAGGCTAAGTCACTAGATACAACCTTACATCGACTAGCCAGCAGAAGACCTCAGATTGACTCAAGACTTACAAGAAATCAAGTTCAGTATATGAGTTCGACATTCGTCGAACTCAACTCAACGATTATCGATCGCTGATCGACGAACTCAGAGTTAATTCTCTGAGTTGAGCTCGACAATATTTGAGCTCAGGTCGACGAAGTCTGGATTTCAACTTCAACACATTATTTTCAGAATATTTTCTCTAAACTCATCTCGATGAACATAGATTATCAGCTCGACGAACTTGGAGCGCAGAATTAGCAAGTTATTCACAGAATGCAGTTCGCTGTGCTCAGGTAGAAGAACTTGGATCTCAGGTCGACGAACAAGTTTTATTAGGTCAATGAACAGGATTTCTGAGCTCAACGAACTTGGATCTCAGGTTGACAAAATCTGTTCTATGGTCGACTATTTCTGTTACACTTCCAGACTTAGAATTTTCCTCATTTTCTGTCCTTATTTCATATATTATTTAGCAATAATTTATGAGTAATTAATGCTCATATTCTCTGAATATACACATTATTGGCAGCATTAATTATGGTCTTCATCAGGTTAATTACTTGCTTAATTTATTGGGACAGCTGGGGAAACACATTAAAGAAAATATTCTCCTGCCGATTTTCATTCTCTAGGCAGTCAGCATTCAATCCAGAAAATTCAAAATTCAAAGGAGAATTTTGACAGAGAATATAAATGAGTTTTCTCTTTTCAGTCGGCAAGAAAGTAAGAGAAGCACAGTGATACAGAACCAGAGTACATACAGAAAATCTCTCAGACATTCTCTGTGCAAAAAACACTTTGTTTTCTCCTTGATCTCACTGAAGAAGAAGAAGAACAACAATCACTATCAAGAGTCTTCTTCAACTTCCACTCCAGGAGCTTTCAAGGGCAACAATCTCTGAATCAATCAGAAGTTCCTAGATCATCTCAAGTCAAGGTTGAAGACCTACACATGTGCGAGGCTCCAAGTGATTCTGAAGGAGTCTTGACAACAGTAATCCACTAAGTCTTCTCAGTTGTTTGAGAAAGAGAAGACATCATCAATTCTCTCTCCCCCTCCTATATAAAAGCTTTATTAACTCCCTTCAAACGTTTATTTGGTTTTTGGGCACCTGATCAAAAGCTCAAAAGTTTGTGAATCTCCCTAGAAATAGATCTTGTGGTGACATTCACCTGATCAAAAACTTGCTGGTGGATTCCTACCAGGGTGGTAGAAGAGTGGATGTACCCAGGTTGGGGAACAGCTATAAAATTCTTGTGTCATCGGGTTGCCTCGTTTCTTTGTGCTGTGATATATTTTTGTGCTGCGTTAGAGTAGATTAATTTAGACTGTTTTTCCTTTCTATTAATATAGGTATCACCTATTCTTTACTATGATAAAAATCTAAAACATCTAGATAAATTTAAACTACTTTATTAAACCCCCCCCCCCCCGCTAGAGTAAACCAGATCTAACCCCTATCTTTCAAGGTCGACAAATTTTGGAGTTCATCCTTCTTCACATTCTTTCTAGTTTACTTTCGCTGAACTCAGCTCGACAAAGACAGATTATCAGCTCGACGAACTTGGAGCGCAGAATATGCAAGTTATCTCCAGAATGCAGTTCGCTGAGCTCAGGTCAACGAACAGGTTTTCTCAGGTCGACGAACAGGATTTCTCAGCTCGACGAACTTGGATCTTCGGTCGATGAAATCTGTTAAGAGGTCGATGATTTCTGTCCAAGCCTGACTTAGAGTTTTTCCTCATTTTTGTACTTATTCCATATATTTTTTAGCACTAATTCCCTAAGTAATTAATGCTCATATTCTCTGAATATAGCCGTTATTGTTAGAATTAATTATGTTCTTCATCAGGCTAATTACTTGCTTAATTAATTGAGATAGTTGGGGAAAAGCATTAAAGACATTATTCTCCAGCTGATTTTCATTCTCTAGACAATCAGCAATCAATGCTTGAGATTCAAAATTCAAAGGAGAATTTAGACAGAGAATATAAAAGAGATTTTCTTTTTCAGACGACAACAATATAGAAGAGAAAAATATAGAACCAGAGAATATAGAAAGATATTCAGAAATTCTCTGTGCAAGAAAATAACCTGTTTTCTCCTTGTTCTTACTGAAGAAGAAGAAGAAAAACAATCACAATCAAGAGTCTTCTTCAACTTCAACTCCAGGAGCTTTCAAGGACAACAAATTCTAAATCAGTCAGAAGTTTCTGGAATATTTGAAGTCAAGGCTGAAGACTTACACCCTGTGCAAGGCTTCAAGTGATTTTGGAAGGAGCCCTTGACAACAACAAATCCACTAGTCTTCTCTGTTGATTAGAGAAAGAGAAGACACCATCAAATCTCTCTCTCCCCCTCTTGTAAAAGGGTTTATTAACTCCCTTCAAAAGTTTATGTTTGGTTTTTGCGCACCTGATCAAAAGCTCAAAGGGTTGTGAGATCTCCCTGGAAATATATCTTGTGGTGGCAGTCACCTGATCAAAAACCTGCTAGTGGATTCCTACCAGGGTGGTAGAAGAGTGGATGTACCCAGGTTGGGGAACCACTATAAAATTCTTGTGTAATCTGGTTGTTCATTTTTTGTGTTGTTCTTGCTGTCAGCTAAATCTGAAATATGCTTATTTAACCAAACTAGCAATAATAATTACCTTTGGCATAGGAGATTAGGTCATGTTAATCTGAAAACATTGCTAAACTTTCTAGAGACAACCTTGTTAGATGATTGTCTTCTTTCCCCTACAAGAAGGAAAGCCTTTGTAGGGCTTGTCAGTTAGGCAAGAAAACTAAAAAGTGTTTTAAATCTGTAAATAAAAGTGACTCACCTAGAAAATTGAATAATCTATTCATGTTTCATTTGATGAGACTAACATGTTTTACAAGGAGAAAGAAATTTCTACGAATAACTCTTTGCAAGAACCATATTTTTTAGAGAAGCTGAATGAATTAACCCTCACCAATGAGGCTGTTAGCCATCCTTCTCCACAAATTGCTGAAGACAGTGAAGATGAAGATATTGAAATCAGTGAAGAACGAACAACAACTACTATAATTCCACAAGAGGAATTTATTCCCCAAGCTGTTGCTCAACCAACTCCACCTACTAAATTTGTCACACTTAGAGATCACCCTATATCTCAAGTGATTGGAGACATTTCAGCTGGTGTGTAGACCAGGCATCAACTCAACCAAGACTTGATGCATGCCCACTTCATATCTCAAATTGAGCCCCAATCTATTAAAGATGCAGAGCAAGATCCCCACTAGATTATTGCAATGCAAGAGGAGCTCAACCAATTTGAGAGATGTAGAGTTTGGGATTTAGTTCCAATACCAAAAGACTACCCAGTCATTGGAACTAAATGAGTATTTAGAAATAAACTAGATGCCCAAGGTATTATCATAAGGAACAAGGCAAGGCCGGATGCTCAAGGCTATAGACAAGAGGAAGGGATTGATTATGACCAGACATTTGCACCTGTTGAAAGGCTGGAAGCAATCAGAATCTTCCTTACTTATGCTGCCTACAAAAAGTTTAACGTATACCAAATGGATGTTAAGAATGCATTCTTGAGTGGTGAACTTAAAGAAGAATTTTATGTGGAGCAACCACCAGGTTTTATCTCACCAACTCACCCTTCTTATGTCTTTAAATTCCATAAAGCTCTCTATAATTTAAAGCAAGCACCAAGAGCTTGGTATGAAACCTTAACTAGTTTTCTTCTAGAGCATAAATTTTTTAGGGGCATTGTAGATAGGACATTATTCACTAGACACCATAAGGAAAAAATGTTATTAGTACAAATCTATGTAGATGACATTATTTTTGGGTCTATATTTTCCCAACTATGCAAGAGGTTCTCTGACCTCATGCATTCAAAGTTTGAAATGAGTAGCATGGGTGAGTTCTCCTACTTCCTTGGTCTCCAAGTGAAGAAGCTACCTGATAACATCTTCATATCCCAGTCTAAGTATGCTAAGGAGCTAATTAAAAAGTTAGGGATGTCAGATACCTCAGCCAAGAAAACATCTATGACTACAAATGCTGTAATTGATTCTGATGAACATGGGAAACCTATAGATCAGAAATTATATAGGGCCATTATTGGGTCCCTGTTATATCTTACAACAATTAGAATAGACATTATGTTTGCTACATGCCTTTGTACTAGGTTGCAGGTGAACCCTAAAGAATCTCACTTTATTTTCTTAAAAAGGATTTTAAGATATATAAAGAGTTGTCCTAGTCTAGGACTTTGGTATCCAACTGAGTTAGAGTTTGAGTTGACTGGATACTCAGATGCTGACTTTGCTGGATGTAGAGTAGACAGAAAAAGTACATCAGGGACATATCAGTTCCTTGGTATGAGACTAGTGTCTTGGTTTTGCAAAAAACGATCTGTGTCTACTTCAACTATTGAAGGTGAATACATGCAGCTGGCAGTTGCTATTCCCAGATGCTGTGGATTCAGAACCAACTTCTAGATTATGGCTTCAACTTAAATAATTCAAATTTACTATGTGATAACACAAGTGCAATTTTCATTGCACAAAATCCTGTACATCATAGTAGAACTAAGCACATAGACATCAGACATCATTTCATTAGAGAGTGTGTGGACAAAAATAAAATTAACCTAGTCTACATCTACACTGATTTGCAAAGAGCTGACATCATCACCAAACTGTTGGATGAGAGGAACCATCTGTTCTTTATAAATCAGTTAGGTATGATCAATGGAGAGGCATTAATTTAAATTTTTGTCTGTGTTCGAAGAATTTGTCACAGTTCGTCGAACATAGATCGGCAAACTGAGAAGAGTTCTTGAGAAATTCGTTGAATGGAGCTCGACGAACTCTCTGTGCGTGAAGTTTTTTTCATCGAATGGAGATCGACGATATTGCTTCAGAAAATTTTCGTCGAACTGAACTCGAAGAAATGTTTTCACTTCTTCTGACTGAGATCGACGAATCCTTTTGACAATAAAATATTTCGTCGACCTGAGATCAAAGAATTTTTTTTATTTTCGTCGGACGGAGTCTGCCGCTTCATATTCTGAAAACCATATATCTAGGTTTTCTTCGAGCTTCGTCCCACGCTTTCTGTTCTCCTGCACTTGATCTCTGTTTTCTTTTGCAGGCGAACTAATGGCAATTCCGGCGAACTCCCTAGCAGCGATGAAGTTCGACATGGTTTTCAACATTGATTTCGACTCTTTCCAACATTCAGATCAAATTTTTTTGGACATTCAAAAACTGTTTGAGGAACAAAATCTGAAACACTTCATGACCCACAGAATCAAGATCGCAGCAACCGAGATTAAAGAATGGGTATTCTCTTCCACAACACCAGACGCAGATACCATGATCGGGACCATATCCCGTAACCCAATTTCTCTTTTGCCCGCTGTTTTGACTGAGATTTTTGGTTTGATGAATGGAAACGAAGATATAGAAATGGATAGTGATGACTATGACAATATGTTGATAAAGATGTGTCATTTCAGAGAAAACCCAAATAAACTACTTAAGAAAAACTTATCTTTTGAGTATAATTTCTTAGCGGATGTAGTTGGCAAAGTTCTACTAGGAAAAGATACCGCCGACTACATTACCAGGCACCAGTTCTTGGTGATGGGTGCTCTGGTTGAAAATAAAGGAGTAAACTGGGGAAATTTATTGTTTGATTTGATAGAGAAAAAGAATAATAAGAAAGAGATTTGTTTTGGAAGAATATTGTGCATATTCCTTCAGGAAAAAGCATCTGAATCACTGGTCTCCCAGACCATATTCATAAATGCTTCCAAGAGGCTGACTTGTGCCTTATTTGGAAGGTGGTAGAGGACCATCACTAAGCCATTCAGGGCTTCATCCTCTTCCACACCTTCTGAGGGCACCAGGGCTGTACAAGCCACTCCCCACCCTAGTGTTGAAGAAGTTCCCATTCCACCTCCCCCTTCAACAATACCTCTTCCAACAACTCCTCCACCTCTAGAAGTTGTCCTTCCCTCCACCAGAATTCCTTCTCCTCCTCAACCTCGACAACAACCACTTTCACCTCATCTTGTATCATCACCTCCTCATCAACAACCACCTGCCTCACCAATACATCCACCAACACCAGTTCTATCTCCTGAGCACAACACTCCACTTCCATCTCCACTTCCACCTCATCTAAATGACATACATCCTGACACATTTATATCATCCTCCGCCTATAATCTGCTCACCTCCTTACCATCTACACGTACATCACCTCTACATGACAATTCCACTCCCATACCATCTCCTATTGCCTCACCTTCACAGGATGACACCACACCAGATGTCCCTCCATCTGATGTTATTCCTCCGCCTTATCCATCTATATCCACTCAAACTCCTCCAAAGTTTATGTATATAGATTCTCCCTCTCTTTCCTCCATCCTGGAGCATATCACTCCAGTGATCAAGGAAACTCATAGTAGAGACAATCACACCTCTTGCTGCCTCCATTTCCTCTCTTGCTGCACTCCTTACTACCTCCTTTGTCCCTTCTTCTTCTAGGGGCCTGATCCTAGTGCCCACTGAAATCAGGCAGGGGGAGACGCTCAATGAAGAAGCAATTCCAGCTCCAGTAGCAGCAGCAACAGCAGAAATTTTGTTTACAGATGTAGAGACTGATATATATATGCTTACAGAAGCTGAGACAGTAACAATTGATATATTATGTATATATACAGATATAGACATTCCAGAAGTTTTGACTATGGGTGATTGCATTGTCAATCCCACAATAAATATTTACAGTTTATTAAATTGTTTTGATACAGTTCATCTGAATCACCTTCCATAGGTCTGCTCAAAGCCTTCTATGGATATTGTACCATATACTTCTCCAATAAGTCCTACAGTTGCTAAGCAACTTAAGGTAAGTTTTTCTGTAGCAGAGCCTCCAAAAGTATCAACCCCCAAGGCCAGTTCTTCTCCAAAGGCTATCTCACCTCCCATATATAAAATGGATGATAGTCCTCTTCCAAATCTAGATGAAATTATTATGGCTGACATTGAAGAAGAGAATAAGTTACTTTCAGAAAATGTTGCAGAAGTTGTAGTTGCAGAATCTCCAGTCCAGCCTCAGGCTAAAAAGCAGATATCCAGAGATATTCTGAAGGCCATTGCTACCTTATATAAGAATCCTCAAGGATCATCTGAAGATGATGATGATTCTGATGATTCTGATAATACTAAAGCTAAGAAGAAAGCTGTTAAGAAGAGAAAGGCTTTTCATAAAGTTGCTCCCAAACCAAATCCCACTCACGATACTCCATACTACATTCTACAGAATATTACTCCATATCAAGGGATGCCTGCATGGATGTGGCTTTCCAAGAATGAGCAAAAAGTCAGGAAGAAGAGTAGAAGGTACTCTCCTCCTCCTTCTCAAAGGAACTGGAGAGGTCCTCCTCCTCCTCCTCCTCCAGCTGTTGGTGCTTCTGGACATATCTCTCAGAGATCTACTCCATATGCTCAGACATATCAAAGACAACCTGATAGATCCTCAAGATCACATGGAAGAAGTCAGCACAGATACTCAAGCAGCAGTAGACATCAGCAACAGCAACAACAGCAAGACATTCCACAGAAAATATCTGAAACTAAAAAAGCTGTAAGTCCAAAAAGGCCAGATTCTCCTCCAGTTCCATTTGTAGATCCAAAACAGGATAATACTGCAAGAATGGACAGATTTCAAGAAATGGTTGGATTATTCATGATTAATAAAGCCAAATCTGAAGGCAGAGATCCTTCTCAATACTCTACCATGTCAACCTATAGAAAAGAAGAGCTGAAGAGGTATGAAAAGGCTAACAATTTTTCAATGTAGATGCTTACATGAATATGCATCCAAAGGCTATTGTACCAAGAGCTACCTCTGGCAATATCATTGGAGCTGCATGGCAATGTCTAGAAGAGAAGCAGCAAATCCTAACAGAGAATTCAAATTCACACAACCCTCTGAGAAAAACAAAGCTGACAAGGAATAGCAGAAGAAGAACAAATGCTCATTCTATTTAATTTTTATATTGTCTGAACTCTATTTGTTATTATCTGTCACAAAGCTACTATCTATGTACATATCTACTGAATGTTTCAAATTTTCTACCAGATATAGTTTATATTGCTTTGTGATTGTTTTCTTTTTATATTATTAGTGACCTCACCCAAATAGGGGGAGATTGTTGGATCCCTAGTTTAAATTTGGGCTAGGTTCACTAATTAGGATGTCTAACCCACAATGTATAACCAGGTTCATGTATTTGAGTCCTAGAGTTTAGGCTAAGTCATTAGGTTCAACCTTACATGGATAAGCCAGCAGAAGACCTCAGATTGACTCAAGACTTAAGATAAATCAAAGTTCAGAATTTAAGTTCGACATTCGTCGAACTTAGCTCGACGATAGTCGTACTCTACTCGACGAACTCAGAGTTAATTCTCTGAGTTGAGCTTGACGATAATCGAGCTCAGGTCGACGAATTCTGGAGTTCAACCTTCTACACATTCTTTCCAGTTTACTTTCGCTGAACTCAGTTTGACGAAGATAGATTATCAGCTCGACGAACTTGGAGCGAAGATTAGGCAAGTTATCTCCAGAATGTAGTTCGCTTAGCTCAGGTCGAAGAACATGATTTCTCAGCTCGACAAACTTGGATTTCCGGTCGACGAAATCTGTTCAGAGATCGACGATTTCTGTCCAAGCCCGACTTAGAGTTTTTCCTCATTTTTGTCCTTATTCCATATATTTTTTAGTAGCAATTTCCTGAGTAATTAATGCTCATATTCTCTGAATGTAGTCGTTATTGGCAGCATTAATTATGGTCTTCATCAGGCTAATTACGTGCTTAATTAATTGGGACAGTTGGGGAAAAGCATTAAAGACATTATTCTCCAGTCGATTTTCATTCTCCAGACAATCAACAATCAATGATTGAGATTCAAAATTTAAAGGAGAATTTCGACAGAGAATATAAAAGAGATTTTCTCTTTCAGACAACAACGACATAGAAGACAAAAATACAGAACCAGAGAATACAAAAAGATATTCAGAAATTCTCTGTGCAAGAAAACAACATGTTTTCTCCTTGATCTTACTGAAGAAGAAGAACAACAATCACATTCAAGAGTCTTCTTCAACTTCAACTCCAGGAGCTTTCAAGGACAACTAATTCTGAATCAGTCAGAAGTTCCTAGAATATTTGAAGTCAAGGATGAAGACCTACACCCTGTGCAAGGCTCCAAGTGATTTTGGAAGGAGCTGTTGACAACAGCAAATCCACTAGTCTTCTCTGTTGATTGGAGAAAGAGAAGACACCATCAAATCTCTCTCCCCCTCTTGTAAAAGGGTTGATTAACTCCCTTGAAAAGTTTATGTTTGGTTTTTGGGCACCTGATCAAAAGCTCAAAGGGTTGTGAGATCTCCCTGGAAATAGATCTTCTGGTGGCAGTCACCTGATCAAAAACCTGCTAGTGGATTTCTACCAAGGTGGTAGAAGAGTGGATGTACCCAGGTTGGGGAACCACTATAAAATTCTTGTATCATCTGGTTGTTCATTTTCTATGTTGTTCTTCCTATGGCTATGATAGGCTAGCTGTGCTTTAATAAATTAGGCTAGCTGTGCTGTGGTACATTAGATTAGTTTAGCTTTTCTTTCTATTACTACTACTGGTATCACTAATATACTTTGATAAAATTTAAAACAGTCAAAAAGATTTAATTACTTTATTCACCCCCCCTCTAGAGTAAATCGGATCTAACCCCTATCTTTCACCTCTCCTCCAAGGAGGCCTACTGATTCAGACAACACAGGGCCAATTTTATTGTGCGATTAGGAAAAGAGAAACCAAAAATTGGAAAATAACAGAGTTTTTATTTCCAAAAATCTTATATATTACAAAGGTATAGTCTCACTTTTATAAAATGGAGGAGAAGAGAGATATTATAGATAAGTAATGTGAGACTAAATACATTTACGGTGACTAGCGGCTAGACAAAACTAGACCGCACAGGTCGTGCTGTTAGACGAGAATGCTAACCACCCGATCATAATGACAAGCCGCTGGAGAGAAGCCGCCAGACCACCCGGTCTCCAAATCGCCAGAGTCAAGTCGCCAGACCGCTTGGTCTCCATACTATAACAGAGGAGAACGCTAGACCGCCTAGCTACCAAGCCGCAGGAGAGAAGCTGCCAGATCTCCCGACTATCAAGCCGCCAGAGAGAAATCGCCAGACCGCCCAGTCTCCAAACTTCCCGGTCTCCATACTGCAACACTCCCCCTCAAGCTAGAACATAAATATCAATCATGCCCAGATTGTCACAAATATGAAAAAAGGAAGCGGATACAGGCTTGGTAAAGATATTTGCCAACTCATTGTCTGAAGTAATGAATAGACTGCAAATCTATTTCTTCAAGATCTCTTATTTAATGAGATAGCAGTAAACTTCGATGTGCTTTGTTCTCTCATGAAATACCAGATGTTTCGAGATATATATAACAGCCTTGTTGTCGTAGAACATAGGTAGAGGATGATTATAGATTTATCTTAACTCCATTATGAGAGCCCGTAACCACTTTAACTCACAAGTGGTTGACGCTATACTCCGATATTCAGCTTCGACACTAGACCTGAAGACGAACGACTGTTTCTTGCTCTTCTAACTCACAAGGTTTCACCCCACAAATGTGCAAAAGCCCGATGTGGACTTGCGATCTCCTTTTTCATCAACATAACTAGAATCCGAATACGCTTCAACCTTTAAATGACCATTCTTCTGAAAAAGGAGTCCATTACCTGGTGCCGCTCTAATATATTCCAATATCCTCAGGACAGACTGTAGATGACACTCCCTAGGAGCTTGCATGAACTGACTAACCTTACCTACAGTGTAGAAGATGTTGGGTCTGGTTACCGTGAGATAAATGAGTTTGCCGACAAGACACCTGTACCTCGTAACATCTGATAGAGGATGCAAGTCATCTGTCCAAGTTTTATCATCTCCAGTATCCATGGGGAATCGGACATGTTTAGCCCCAGTCAACCCTATCTCTTTTAGAAGATCAAGAGCGTACTTACGTTGGGAGAGGCCCAAAGAGTTGGGCTTTCGAGAGATTTCTATTCCCAAAAAGTATTTTGGGGAGCCCATATCTTTCGTGACTAGGTATTGATGGAGATGTTTCTTTGTTAAGGCTACCCCATCTTGGTCATCTCTAGTGAGAGGAATATCATCCACATATACGACAAGAACCACTAGACCTAGGGAGGTTTTGCAAATAAACAATGAGTGATCGGCAGAACTTCTTGTAAAATCAACGACCGCCACAATGCCGCTAAACTTGTAAAACCAAGTACGAGGGCTTTGCTTTAGGCCATTGATGGCCTTTTTAAGCCTGCATACCCGTGTCTCCCCCCTGAGAAACATGCCCAGGAGGTTTCTCCATGAAGACATCATCCTGAAGATCACCATAGAGAAAGACATTCTTGACATTTAGTTGGGAAATGGGACAATCCCTATTGACGGCCACAGAGAGGAGTACCCGAATAGTGCTGAGATATGTAACGAGAGAGGTGTCAAAATAATCAACACCAAAAGTCTGAGTGAAGCCTTTTGCGATAAGGCGTGCCTTGTAGCGATCCACACTTCCGTCCAGACTGAACTTTACAACAAAGACCCAGCGACAGCCAACAACATCATTGTCTAACGGAGGAGGAATAAGGGTCCATGTACCCCACTCAATGAGGGTGGCTATTTCCTCATCCATGGCAGCCTTACGATGAGTAATAATAAGGGATTCCTGGTAGGTGCAGGGAGTGGCAATGGTCGTGATAGCCAACACAAAAGTCCTACGATAAGGAGTAATATGAGCATAGGAAACAACATCAGCAAGCTAGTGCTGGGTACATGTCCACACCCCTTTATGAAGAGCAATGGGAAGATCCAGTTCGGCGTGTTCCTTAGTATCTGATGCATCCGTGGCAGAGAGAGCTGGCCGGAGAGTAGAGAGATGGCTGCGGAGAAGGGGAAGATAACAGAGGTGGAGAGAGAGGAGGAGGAGACGGTGGACACGACAGAGGTGGAGAAATCTCGGTAGGTGTAGATGGGATGGAGGGGATGGTAGGAGAAGCAGGAATATAAAGAAGAGAAGAGGCATTGCGAGTGAAATAGGATGCATTTTCGAAGAAGGTTACATCCGCAGAGACGAACTGCTTGCGAAGAACACGATCAAAATAACAATAACCTTTCTTAGTGGTAGAGTAACTCAGAAAGACAGATTTGGTGGCACGTGGGGAGAGTTTGTCGCGGGTGGTGGAGGGAGCGTGCACAAAATCTATGCACCCAAAGATATGTAGAGGGAGAGGAAACAGATCCTTACCTAGAAAGAGAATGGAGAATGGGGTTTGACCGTAGAGAACCGTGGATGGAATGCGATTGATGAGATAGCAGGAGATGAGAACGACATAGCACCAATAGGGTGAGGAAACTGTATCTGTGTCATCAAAGTGTGAGCGACATCAAGGAGGTGACAATTTTTGCGTTTCGCCACTACATTTTGCTATGAGGTATAAACACAACTAGTTTATTGAATAATCCCATTTTCCATACAAAAATAAGAAAAATCATGACTAAGATATTCTTTAGCATTATCAGAGCGAAAGATTTTAATATAGTCATCAAACTGAGTTTGAATCATAAAGTAAAAAGATGTCCAAACAGAGAATAATTCTGAGCGATCTTTTAAGAGATACACCTACATACAGCGAGAGAAATCATCAATAAAAGTTACAAAATATGAGCTATACTGACCTACGGTGAGGGTAGAAGCAGGACCCCAGACATCAGAGTGAACGAGATCAAACAAACAGGAAGAGCCACGACCTTGCTTCGATGATAAGGAGGAGGGGTGTTGCTTGCCAAGCTGACAGGCATCATAGTTGAGAGGAGGACTGTGTGGAGGTAGGTGGTGCAGAAGCTGACAAAGAAGCCATGATGGAGGATGACCAAGGGGAAGATGCTATTGTAGAATATATGTAGAAGAAAAAGAAAAAAATGACAGAGCAGATATATTGTCTAGGAAGTAGAGGCCATCGCTCTTAGTCCTAGTAGCAATCATCCTTTGGGAGCTCGGATCCTAGAAAGAACAAGAAGTAGGGATGAATGTGACGGAGCACTATAGTTGCTTGTAAAGAGAAGTAACATACAACAAATTGCATGGAAATTGGGGCACGTAGAGGGTGTCCGCTAGGAGAAGAGACAGAGTGATTTGAACCACTCCCGTCCCATTGACTGGTGAGGGAGAGTCGTCCGTAATGAAGATCGGGGCACCCGATCATGTTTTTCTAGTATAGAAAAACATTGAGGATTGCCGGTCATATGATTAGTAGCATCAGAGTCAATCAACCATTTACCTTGAGTCGCCACATGGGAACTACCTGAAGATGTGACCACTAAGGCAGACTGCTTTAAAGAGGAGGTGGAAGCATCACTAGATGGGAGAATATGCGATACTTCATCCAGAAATGATCAACCGCTTGGCTGGTGTGGCTACAATGAGAGCAGAGAAAGCGGGAAGGTCCACGTCTGCTGGGTTGATGGCAAAGGGTACCAAAGCCGTCCCACTGAGTATGATGCACATAGGTGTTAGAGAGCAGTGGGGAGGATATCAGAGGACGCTGAAGCAGAGAGGTAACTGCAGTGATGCGGGCAGCAGTGGCATCTAAGGTGGGAGAATCCTCCTCACTAAGGATGTGTTGATGGATAATGTCATAGGACTCCAGAAGACGGAGAGGATAACACACAACCAGAAGCTCCTAGAATTGCTTGTGTTGCTCGGCCAGATATGCAGAGAATGGGCCGTTCTGAAGAATTTCGGCTCACAGAGCCTGAACCTGTTGGTAAGCAACAACAGGAGAAATGGAGGATGAGCAAAGCGCTCCGCATAGAGATTATAGATGCGATACGTCTAAGCCCCCTTGGAGTAATGAGCGATAAGATGAAGCCAAGCCGCCTTCACCGTTTCATCATGGAGAATGATGCGAAGGCACTCATCAGAAAGGCTGCTAGCCAGCCAAGTGTGAACAAGAGCGTCGCTAGCATCCCAGTCATCAAAGAGATCAGACTTCGGATGAGGACGGTCATCAGTGAGATGATGGCGTTTGCGTTGTGAGCGAAGTTGAAAGGTGAAGGAAACACTCCAGTTTGGGTAGTTGGAACCGATAAGTTTGGAAATGGTCCCAAGATTACCTAAAGGAGTATGAAGAGGAGGGTGGGCCACGGGAGGAGTAGTAGTAGAGGAATTAGAGAGAGACATAAAGAATAAGAGAGTGGATAAAAAAGTAGTCGTTCAAATAGGGAAAGAGGCCGTGAGGAGATGGGGATGTCGCGAAAACAGGCGCGAGAAGAGAACAAAAAAGGTAAACCACGAGAACAGGCCGTGCGGACAGAGAGGGTGCATGGGTAGAGACAAACTACACAGACAAACGAAGCTCACAGAAGAAAAGGAAGCCGTGCGAACAGGCCGCAAGAAAAAAGGGCAAACTGCACGAACAGAAGAAGTCACAGAATCTGTTGGAAAAGAGCGAGGCCTCTGATACCATGTGTGAATAGGAAAAGAGAAACCAAAAATTGGATAATAACAAAGTTTTTAGTTCCAAAAATTGTATCTATTACAAAGGTATATCCTCTCTTTTATAGAATGGAGGAGAAGAGAGAGATTACAAATATGCAATGTGAGACTAAATAGATTTATAGTGACTAGCGGCTAGACAAAACCAGAACGCACAGGTCGCGCGGTTAGACGAGAAGGATAACTACCCAACCATAATGCAAGCCACTGGAGAGAAGCTGCCAGACCGCCAGATCTCCAAATCATCAGAGACAAGTCGCCAGACTGCCCAATCTCCATACTACAATAGAGGAGAACGCTAGACCGCCCGACTACTAAGCCTTTGGAGAGAAGCCGCCAGACTGCCCAGTTATTAAGCTGCTAGAGAGAAACTGCCAGACTTCCGTGTCTATAAACCGCCTGGTCTCCATATTGCAACACTCATCTGACAGCAGCTTATTAGATGAATACTTTGATGACTTCTCTATGTAGCTTCATAAATTGATGAGGAGGAAACAGTGGAGGAGCAGACCTTCCTTATCCTCTCATCACAAGAAGGACTACTACAAGGCAGAGAAGAAGCACACCAAGGGAGGCAAGTATGAATCTAAGCTTAGTAAACATGTTTCCTCTAAAGTTGTTTGCTACTGTTGCAAAAACCTGGGCATGTAATAGCTGACTGCCCAATCAAGAGAAAGGACGATGGTGAGAAGAAACAACACTAACAAAATGGAAAGAAAGACATGTCCTTCATTTCCAAGAAGGAGAAGAGCTGGACTAACTCATCTTCATCTAAGTTTGAATAAGAAGTATCCATCATTGGGCAATTGGCTGCAATTGCAGATGAGGATGAAGATGCCTACAACTGCTGTGGGCTGATGATAATGTCTGATGAAGAATCCAGCCAGGATCAGCCTGGTCCAGTAAAGGTACACTCTCTTTCTAATTCTTCTTCTGAGTTAGGCCATGAGACTAGTCCTAGTTCAAAAGCTTCTTCATCCAGTGGTGATGATGACTCTTAATCTGAAGAAGATGTCAATCAATTGATTAACAGGTACGGTGAACTTCTGAATGCCTTTAAGAAAACAGGAAGCTGACTAAGAAGCAAGCTGAGGAGATTGCCTCCTTTCAGCAAGCTGCTGCCCAGCAGTCTGAGACATCATCCTTGCTGGATCAGAAGGCTAGGGAAGTCAGCCAACTGAAAAAACATTACTTTCAACCAGATTGGCACCATCAAGTACAAATATAGTCTCATTAGAGATATTGAAGAGAAGTTCTAGAGGGAGATGAGAATTGTGACTAGCTATTCAATGCCCAATACAGTGTTGCCCTTGATAGACTCCTACTCTCAGAAGGGTAAGAAGGGGTTGAGTTTTAAGGGAAACACTAGAGTTGCACTTTCAAAAGGGAAAGGAAAAGCTCCAGTCCAGCCTCTAGCTTCTAAGCCTCCCTTCCCTTTTAAGAAGGTGATGTTTCCTTCAAACTGGTATGACCAAGAAAGCATTTATGGTCACTGGATGAATCGTAGATCCACTAGTGTGAACAAAGATGTTCATAGCTATGGTGAAGGGTATAGTAGGAGAATGAGTGCCTTTAAGGCTCCCCATGAGGAAATTTAAATGGCCTATCCTGGACCATTTATTTTTGGTACCTCAGCCCCCACTCTTAAGAACAATACAGTGTAGCCTTCAATCAAGCCTATCCAGCAAAGTCTTAGACCAAGGGTAATTCTGTTAGCAGGCCAAATCTAGCTATCTCTGATGCTATAAACAGCATGTCATCTGCAAAGAAGACTGCTGCAAATGACAGTCAGAGCCAGCTAAGAATGCTTGCTAGAGGATTTACCTTCAGTCAGATCCTTACTGATAGGAACCTGAAGAAGGCTGCAACTCCTCTTCCTTCTATTCAGTCAGTAGTTAACCAAACTGCAGGACATGCATAAAAAAGAAGATATAATATCTGCTGGGTACATTGGAAAATGTGTATCAGATTTGGAGAAGCCTCACCTAACTCAATGATATGCATCAAGTTGTATTTGATGTTGTGTTGAGTTATCATGTGCACGTTATGTAAATGGAAGAAAATTTTTCTAAGTACAAGTGTCGACACTTGGGAATGGCTGTGTCGACACCAAGGGCCAGATTGTGTCAACACCCAGAATTTGTGTCGACACACAGAAAATCTGTCGACAATGCTGTGTCGACACCAAGGGACAGATTGTGTCTACATTATCATGAGTTGTGTCGACACACAGAGAAGCCGTCGACAAATTCCAGAATTCTGTCGACAACGACTGTGTCGATACACAGAACTTCTGTCGACACACACAAGAATTCTGTCGACACCAACTTTATCAATACAAGGAGTATTTGTGTCGACACACAGAACTGGTGTCGACACATTCCATAGAAGCTATGTTGAGAAGTAAAAGTGAAGCTGTGTCGACATCATTAAGACTTGTGTTGACACATGGACTATGTGTGTCGACACATATGAAGTATTCACTCGACATTCTCTGCTGCTGAGTCAAAATCCATTGAAGGTTGAAGTAATACAACTGGAGACTTGACAGCTGTCATTACTGACATTGCTGTCACATCTGTCAGAGGTGTCAGAAGACCATTTGAAACCGAAACAACCGGTAACCATGGATGAAGCCTATATATAGATATGCTCTCTCAACAATAAAGGGCTAAGGAATTTAATCAATCTAATCAATTATAATCTCCGAAGGATTGAGGATTCAAAAGAAGAGAAAGAAGAAACAATCAACAGTTTGTAGAGAGAGAAAAACAATAAGGGGAGAAGTTCTCATCCAGTGAAGGCAGATCCTGAACAGTCTGCCTGAAGAATTCAGATCAAGTCTGAAGAAGAATTCAGATTAATTTCTGAAGGAAGCTGATTGAAGATCAACCCCAACACCAAGAAGATCAACCCTACTTTGTTCAGATTCAAGAAGTCTTGAAGAAAGCTAAGACAGGTTGATCATTAAGTAATCAGTTCTATCAAGAACTGATCAAGAAGCCTTCAATCAATTCTCTCTCCATCTGGTTGAAGATATCATTATCTTTTCATCAATAATTCTTGTAGGATCTGTAACAGATCTGAGTGTAGGAGATTTACTTCTCTAAGTTGTAAGCCTAAATTATAAAGACTGAGATAGGGCTGAGTGCCTAAGGTAGGGGAATCTGTTCCCTGAGTTGTAGGCCTGTGAAAAAGGCTGAGGTAGGGCTTTTGCCTGAGTTGTATGAGTGGGGTATCACTCTGAGTTGTAGGCCTGTGGAAGAGGCTGAGGAAGGGCTTGTGCCTGAGTTGTAGGAGTGTGGATTCACTCTGAGTTGTAGGAACCAGTCTTGGTTGTGAGCTGTAAGATATGCGGATCTGAGAAGAAGGAAGGAAGTTAGGCCGAATCTAGTACACTGCTAGATAGGCAAAGGGGGAAAGTGGATGTACCCATCATTTGGGGAACCACTATAAATTTGGTGTGCAATCTATGGAATGTTGTGTGTATGTGAATGTTGTGTTGTGTTTTCTGTTAAATACATTGCTAAATTAGATAGAATTACTTCCTAAGTCAGAAAAAGAATTGAACCTATTCACCCCCCCTCTAGGTGTTTAGAACATCATGAAACTAATTCTTTCAAGTGGTATCAGAGGGAGGTTCCTTAAAGAATAGACTTAACAGATTGAGTATTTCTCCAAGGCTGAAATCTATTAGGCAAAATGGGTTCCATTGAGAATCATAAGGAGTTTGGTTCCATGAAGTTACCTATATGCAGGAAAGAGATTTTTGGCATATGGAAAGAAAGGGTTAGACTGTTTATGGAAGCTTCAGATCCAAGAATCTATATGACAGTCAAAGAAGGGCCATTCATCCCAATGAAAGTCTCAGTTCTTGATGCAAATCTCAGGACACCAAAGGAGTATTTTGAAATGAAAAAGGATGAGATCATCTTGTCTACTATGGATAAGAGAGCACAAAATATAATAGT
Source organism: Platanthera guangdongensis (assembly GCA_039583875.1). Classification (NCBI taxonomy): domain Eukaryota; kingdom Viridiplantae; phylum Streptophyta; class Magnoliopsida; order Asparagales; family Orchidaceae; genus Platanthera; species Platanthera guangdongensis. The sequence goes on along the minus strand of CM077160.1, from coordinate 59,494,593 downwards.
CAGTGTTATAGATGATTCAACATTCCCAAATTTGATTCACTGCAAGACCTCCAAGGAAATATGGGACACCCTGATTGTCTACATGGAGGGTTCAAAAGAGGTGAGAGAAGATAGAAAGTCTATGCTGAATCAGGAGTATGAAAGTTTTAGACAATCTAAAATAGACAGCATAACTGAATGTTACAAGAAGTTCTTCAGAATACTTAATGAATTGATGTCATATGGAAGAGTTTTCAGCACATATGAGTTAAATGATAAGTTTCTGAGATCATTAACTAAGGACTGGGACACCAAGATATGTGTCATTAGGGAAGTGGCCAGACTAGCAGAAATCTCACCTCCAACATTATTTGGCAAACTGCTTTCATATGAAATGCAGCTGATGGTCAGAAAGGAGGAGGAGAAAAGTAATAAAGTTGATTATAGAGATAATTCAGTGTCTTTCAAGACTGAAGCCATAAGAAAGGATAGGAGGATGTCTCCATCTCCTCATAGGAAAGCTGCAGAAGTAGTTTCAGAAAGTTCTGACAGTCACACATCAGATAGTCCAAATTCTGATGAAAACTTAGCTACTTTCTCAAAACAATTTCAAAGGTTCTTGAAGAAGAAATAGTGGAGATCCAAGACATCCTCCTCACAATCCAAGGATGATTACTATCAGAAAAAGAAATCCTCTAGGAAGGACAGGTATGGTTCCAAACCTAGTAAATTATCTTCAACTAAGATTGTTTGCTATTATTGCAACAGGCCTGGACATGTGGTAGCTGATTGTCCTGACAAAAGTAAAGAATCTAATGATAAGGATAAACTAAAAAACAAGGGCAAGAAGGAGAAATCCTTTGTTGCAAAGAAGCAAAAAAAGCTGGTCAGATTCTTCATCATCAGATTCTGAGGCTGAAGCTGAAGCTGAAGCATACATAGGACTGTTGGCAACTGAAGAGGATGCAGAAGAAGCTGAGTTCTTGAAATTGCTGGAATCAATAAATGGAATTGAAGAACATTGATGTAAAGGACTGATGGCCTTGACAGAAGAAGATCAGTGCCAGGATCAGCCTGGTCCTAATAAGGTAAACAATTCTTCAATAGTTTCTGATTACTATACTGGTTCAGAATCAGAAGCACCTGCATCAAGAGATGTGGATGAATCTGAATCTGAAGGAGATGTTCATCAACTTATTGATGAATATGGTGATCTGCTGCATGCACTTAAGAAAAGCAGAATCCTTAACAAAGCACAGGCCAAGGAAATTGCTGCCCTTAAGCTGGCTGCATTAGATTCAGAGAAAATACTAGATCTAAAGATGAATGAAGTAGCCAAACTGAAAAACATAACTGTTATTCAGATGAGTACTATTACATTCAAGAATGATCAAATCAAAAGTCTGGAAGTCAAACTTCAGAAGGAAAAGGATCTGGTGGCTAAATTGTCTAAGCTAAAATTAGTCTTACCTTTAATTGTTGACTTTATTCCCAAAAAGGGTAAGACAGGATTGGGCTTTAAGGGAAATGCAAGGGCTGCCAATTCTAAAAGAAAAGGCAAAGCTCCAGTACAGCCTCTAGCCTTCAAACCCCCCATTTCCTTCAGAACAGTGTGGCAGCCAACTAATAGATATGATCATGATATCATACATGGTTATGGTAAGCCTGATATTCTGAATGACAATGGTGTAGCTCTAGCACTCAAGCAAAGAACCATTGTACCAACAGTGTTAAGAACAGCTGACAGCAATGCTGTTAAAACAGTACCTAAAAAGAGGTATAATAGATATGAGTGCTGGTGCTGTGATAAGATATGACATTATGCCATGGATTGCTGCAACAACACCAGTGTCAGGAAGAATACCAGCTTACCTGTGAGGAAGATTGCTAGTAAGAATATCAAGTTTCAATATAACTTGAACCTAGAACCCAATAAAAATTGGGGTTCTAAGGTAAATTAATTTTATTTGCTGCAGGTGGGTCCAAGTTGCCATACCCCTATATGGTACTTGGACAGTGGATGTTCCAGGCACATGACTGGAACAAGAAGAATGTTAAAAGACTATACTCCCATAGAGAGTGGACCCAAAGTGATCTTTGGTGGATCAGAAAAAGGGGCATAAAAGGGTTTGGTAAAATTTCTACTAGTTCTATAACAATCACTCAAGTGGCTTATGTAAAAGGTTTGAAACATAACTTGATAAACATAAGTCAGCTGAGTGATCTTGGGTATGACACTTCACTTATTAAGAATGGGTGTCAGATCAAAAGGACAAGTGATCAGAAGGTGATATTGTCTGGTTATAGAAAAGAGAATGTTTATTGTTTAAATTTTGATTATGAAAACATGAACTCTCCTGTATGTTTAGTTGCAGATGAGAAAGCATCTCAGTGTGTCCAATGGCACAAGAGGCTAGCTCATCTAAACTATAAGACTATAGGCCAACTCTATAGTTTAGAGTTAGTGAGGAATGGTGCTCAGTTTAAGTGCATAAAAGAGGGTATATGTTCAGCCTGTCAGAAAGGCAAGCAGACCAAATCCTCTTTTCATATTCTTGATACCAAAGACTCTGTGAGGTGTTTGTACCTCTTGCATATGGATCTATTTGGTCCTATGCCAGTTCATAGTCTAGGTAGGAAAGTCTATACTTTTGTGGTAGTAGATGACTATTCTAGATTTACATCGTTTTTCTTTTTGAGGCTGAAATCTGAAACCCCTACTGTCTTTCATAACTTTGTTAAACAAATTCAGAATGAACTAAATAATTCAGTGGTCAAAATTAGAAGTGACCATGGAACTGAATTTCAGTCTGATTGTATGACAAAGTTTTGTGAAGAACTAGAGATTCATCAGGAATTCTCCTCACCTAGAACACCTCAGCAAAATGGAATTGTTGAAAGAAAGAATAGAACTCTTATTGAGGATGGTAGAACTCTACTAAGTTATACTTCACTCCCAGAATATTTCTGTGCTGAGGCAGTATATACTCCTTGTCATGTTCTCAATAGAGCATCTATAACTAATAACTACAAAAAGACTCCCTATGAGATTATGAAGGGCAGAAAACTAAACATATCCTACTTTAGGATCTTTGGTAGTAGGTGTTATGTGCTTAACATTGACAAGTCTCACCTAACTAAGTTTGCTGCCAAATCCCAAGATGAGATATTTGTTGGGTACAACAATAACAGTAAGGCATATAGGGTCTACAACTTGACTACACAAGTTGTAGAAGAATCTGTTCATGTAGTGTTTGATGAATCTGAGCTAATTAACTGTGAGTTGTCCAGCAATTCTTGTAGCTCAACAGGTTTAAAAGAAAATTTGGACATACTGACCATTAATGAAGACCAAATTGCAAGGCAGGATGTGGAAAATGATGGTTGCTGTCCAGGGGGAGTACAAGGTCCACAAGCTAACATTGAAGACATGAAGTTCATCATGGTGGAGAAATTGAAGAAGTTCAAGTTGCTGTTAGAATGCCTCCAGCAATAAGGAATCTAAAGGATCATCCAGCACACCAAATCATTGGTGATCCCAGACATGGTGTGCAAACCAGAAGCAAACACATGAACACAGTGCTTTGCTCAAGTTTCCTGTCACAGATGGAACCAAAGAGATTTGAAGAAGCCATACAAGACTCCAACTGGATTGATGCAATACAGGAGGAGCTGAATCAATTCAGAAGGTGTAAAGTATGGGAGCTGGTTCCAAAACCAATGGATCATAGTATTATTGAGACAAAGTGGATTTACAGGAACAAATTAGATGAAAATGGCAGCATAGTGAAGAACAAAGCAAGACTGGTTGACAAAAGTTATAGACAGGAGGAGGGCATTGACTTTGATTAGACATTTTCCCCAGTGGCAAGGTTTGAAGCAATAAGGCTATTCCTTGCCTTTGCTGCCTTCCAAGGTTTCAAAGTATACCAAATGGATGTCAAGCCAGCTTTCCTAAATTGTAATTTGAAAGAAGAACTCTATGTTGTACAGCCCTCAAGTTTTGTTGATCCACTTTATCATTATTGTGTTTATAGACTTAAGAAAGCCTTATATGGTTTGAAACAAGCCCCTAGTGCTTGGTATGAAACATTGTCTACTTTCTTCATTGAAAATAAATTTTCAAGGGTGAAAATAGACAAGACTCTATTTCTTAGGGAGTCAAAGGGCAATATGATCCTAGTACAGATTTATGTTGATGACATAATCTTCGGATCTACAGAAAACAACCTTTGTAGGAAGTTTGCAAAACTTATGCAAGAGAAGTTTGAGATGAGTAGTATGGGTGAGCTCAAATTCTTCTTGGGACTATAATTATGACATACTGATGATGGATTGTCCATATCACAGTCTAAATTCACCAAGGAGTTAATTAAGAAATATGGTATGGAATCATCCACCACCATGAGAACTCCAATGGGGACAAGAATGCCTTTAGGCAAGGATGATGCAGGAAAACCTGTAGATGAGTCTTTATATATAGGGATAATTGGCTCCCTTCTATACTTAACTGCCAGTAGACCAGACATTATGTATGCTACATGTGTCTGTGCTAGGTACCAAGCAAGCCCTAAAGAATCTCATTATACTACAGTTAAAAGAATTTTGAGTTATCTTAAGGGCACACCTAATCTTGGTATTTGGTACCCTAAGAATAGAGACTTTCTACAGACTAGTTTTTCAGATGCAGACTTTGCAAGTTGCAAAGAAGATAAAAAGAGCACCACTGGCACATGTCAGTTTCTAGGTGATAAATTGGTGTCATGGAGTAGCAAGAAGCAGACAAGTGTGGCAATTTCCACTACAGAGTCAGAGTATGTTGCTGCAGGCAGCTGCTGTGCTCAGCTTTTATGGATTCAACATCAACTTGTAAACTATGGTCTCAAGGTAAGTAGAACTTCACTATTTTGTGATTTTACAAGTGCTATTTCTATTGCTAAAAACCATGTATCACATAGCAGAAGAAAGCATATAGAAATTAGATTTCACTTCATTAGAGAGCGTGTTGAAAAAGAAGATATTTGTTTGGAATTTGTCACTACAAATAATCAAATTTCTGACATGTTCACCAAACCACTAGATGAATCTAAATTCAATTATTTCAAAATTGAATTAGGCATGTTAAACCTAGAGTAACTTGGTAAATCTGGCTAAGTAATTCAATGTCGACATATAGTAGTTAATGTCGACACAAAAGGAAATTTGTGTCGACATATAGTAGTTGGTGTCGACGCATAAGGAAAGTTGTGTCGACACAACAAAATAGTGGTGAGATAGTGGTGTCGACACTCAGAGTTTGGTGTCAACACATAGAAGTTCTATCATTTAGATAGTAGTGTCAACACATAAAGTCGTCTGTGTCAACACACAGATATTAGAGTCGACTATTAAGAAGTCTGTGTCGACACATCGAAAACTATATCGACACATAGTGTTGTCTGACTCTGTCGAAACATTAGAAGTCTGTGTCGACAAAATCTCTACAGTGTTGACACATTAAGTATCTATTACCCCGTCTTTTGACCTTCTGTGTTGACAAACATATAAATAGGTCACAGAACAACTTTGTTGACTACACTCTCAACATTTTTGAGACCAAATCTTTGAGTTGACAAACCTTCATCTCTCTTCTCCTCAAATTTCTCGCCACCAATGGCGCCAAAGTTGGAGAACAACATCAACAAAGGCTATGAGTTAGTTCACAATGCTTTTGAGAGTGCTGTGACTGAGATTAGAGATGTGATAACCCTAATCCAAGAAAATGGTTTAGAATATCTAGTTTCTGAACCTACCAAGATTTGGAAGATGGAGGTTCTTGAATTCTATACAAAAGCAACCCTGGATTCAACTGGATTGAATATTAGGTCATCAATTCAAGGAAGCAAAGTGAAACTCACTCAAAAGTGTCTGATAAAGACACTCCATTGCCCAGGACTCAGGAAGATGATGAAGTCACATCTTCAATGACAAAAGAAGCTCTTCAATGGTGTGGCCTGGATCCCAGCACTAAGATTGAATCATCAATGCAGAGGAAGAGGATGAACTCACAAGGAAAGTTTCTCTCAGAGATTATGGGAAAAGTAATTCTCTACAAACCAGGAGGACATGATAGGATCTCAGCCTATATGTTCAGCTTGATGACCAGAGTTATTTTCAGAATAAAAACTAACTGGTCTGCTGCGATTTTTGACAAGATCAATTAAAGCTTAAAGAAACCTAATCTAGGAAGAATACTAAGTCTGTATCTAGCAATGAATATTACTGAAGTAATGAACCACACCACAGGATCTAGAATAAACCACATGAGAAGGATGTATATAAAAATACTATCCAGGTGGGAAAGTGTTCTGACAAAAGATGGTTCTACACCACAGAAACAACCATGACTGAAAAAGAAAAAGACAACTCCCAGGAAACCTGAATCTTCTAGTGATTCAAAAGAACAAGTAATCTTCAGTTCAGAAGAAGAACAATAAGAATCCATAAGGAAATCATCTGCCTCTAAGAATGTAGATGATAGTCAGATGCAGTGGGAGCATATTCCAGAAAACACCATCCAAATGGATCAATTTCAGGATGTGCTTCCTGTAGGGGGAGCCAATGAACTTTCACCAGCTCAACAAGATGCCTGGCCTCCAGAAGTTGCTCAAGAGATAGAGCAAGTTGCATTAGAGAGTGAAACAGCCACTCAAACTATTCTTGAGGTAATAGATGATATAAAACAATCTATATTACATACTGAGCCAAATACATTAACTGTGCTTCTAACTGATGTTGAACAGACACACCATGACAACATCCTTGTACAGGATGTTTCAATGGATGATACATATGCATTAGATGATACTCCATTAAATGTACAATATATAGATGTTCCTCAAGTTCAACTGCAACAAGAATTCACTCATGAGGAATTATTCCCTGATTTACAAGAAGTAAGAACTGAGGAAGTAGTGCCAAAGTCTGAGGGGGAGGAGCCAGGTACTTAGGGGGAGTTTCCAAGAACAGACAAGGGGCTACCCTCTAGTCCAAAGGACACAGTGAACCTTGAAAGTTCTTCTAAATCTGATGATGGAGAAGACCTCAGAGTAAGGAAGAGAAAACTGATGGTTTATAGGAAGAAAAGCTCAAACTATAAGAAAGCTTTACAGACTGCCTCACAACCCTCAGCTCCAATAGTTGACTTCAGTTCACTGTTGGTTGCTCTGCAAGTTAAAATGGATGAGTAAACACAAGCTCTTGAAAAATATGTGGATGAAAGCCATAAGGAACTTCAGTTTTCTTTGGCTCAAGATATAAAATCCATCAGATTTGAAGTAAACTAGAATAAGAAAGAGATGACAGATTGCTTCCATAAAGGAGGTAATGTTGTAGTTTATGTGGCAAAGCAGCAACAAGAGGCAAGAACACAGATTGATGATCTAGTGATAAAGCAAGGATATGTCCTGGAAAATCAGCTAAGGATGAATGATAATCTTACTGAATCACATAATGTGATTGTTACTGAGTTAAAGAATAATTCAACTGCATTAACTAAGGAAAGGGCTAAAGATAAGTCAGAGTTTGATAAGAAACTTCAAGAAGATTTAGCCACTTTCCAATCTGCCATTCAAGCCTCTCAGAAGATCATATTTACTCAGCTACATGAGTTTAAAGCTTATTATACAGAAGGAACCAATTATCTTGTTAATCAGATAAGGTTCCAAAAAGATGATCTCAGGGATCATATTGAGAGATAAGTCATAAAGGGGGAGAGGGTGTTAGTCAATGCTAGTTTTGAGCATGCTAAATGGATAACAAATGCTGTTAGAGCAACTCTGGGATATACACCACTATGTGATGATGATAATATAGCTGAGTCAGGTATTCAAGCTGCAGGAATTGAAGGGGGTCAGCAGGAGGTAGCTCAAATCATATACCCCCCTTCTAATTTTGAGGGAATTCAACAACTGGTTCACTAGATGTATAGCCCTCCAGAGGCTACTAAGAATATTATAATTGATAAAGTGGAAATTTCATAGGCAGTACTGAATAAAGAGCAAGAAGCTCAACTCTCAAATAAAAGGTTTAAAGAGCAGGCTAAACTGAAGCCTGATTTTGAAAGATGGAGTCCCACCTCTAGAAATATAATACTCACTGCCTGGAAAGCTGTCAAAGACAAAATGCATGATAGAGGCAAGTGGTATTCTGAAGTTGAGTGGAACAAATATCTGCAGAGACAAGATGTTATACATCAGTTCAGAAGGGATCACGAGGCTGAAAAAATACCTGCTACAACTATGGAGCCCAGTAAATACTTTCCTAAGCCTAATCACTATTTTGAAAGGCAAAAGGTTAAGGCTGAAGAACTTAAGAAGAAGGATCTCAAAGTCAAGAAGCCAGCTGAAGATATTAAAGCTCCAGTACAAGCATGGGTCCTGTCTGGCAAAGACATAGTGATCAAGGAGCCTGATCAGCCTTAGGATAGATTGACTAGATTATATAACATTGTAATCTTTGAAAGTGAGAGTTAGATTTGAAATACTCTAGCGGGGGGGGGGGGGGGGTGAATAGAGTATTCTTTAAAATTATTAACAGCTATTACAGCTCTTGCTGTAAATTAAAAGTGCAGAAATTAATAAACTAGCAAACAATAAACCTAAAGCACAAGCACGACAAGAACAAAAGAAAATAAGGCAACCAGACGACATAAGAATTTTATAGTGCTTCCCTAACCTGGGTACATCCACTCTTCTACCACCCTTGGTAGGAATCCACTCAGGTTTTTGATCAGGTGCCTGACACCAATGAGCTTTTGATCAGGTACTCAAAAACCAACCCAAGTCTTTTGATCAGGAGACTTGCAACCAAGGAATCACTTTTGAATGGAGACGACAACCCTTTATACAGTGTGGGTGAGAGATGATTTTGTTTTCTCTTTCTCAATATAAAACAGAGAAGACTTGTGGATTTGATTATAGCTTATGGCTCCCCCTGAGATATAGAATGGATCAGGGAAAACAAGAGCTAAGCTTCAGGGTGATAGGTCTTTAAACTGAATCTTTGACCAGCAATAATCTTCAGGAACTTCTTTGACAGATTGAACTGAAGTTGTCCTTTTGAAGTGTCCTGGAGTACTTGAAGAAAGAAGACTCTTGATATAGGTATTGTTGTTCTTCTTCTTCTGGTGCTGATGAGCTTCTGGTCAAGATCTTCTGTGTATCAGAAAATGCTTCTTGTTGACAGAGCAGATTGTTCAGGACTGAATCTTTTTTTCTGTGTCTCTATATGCTTCTCAGTAAGTTGTGCTCTGTGTGAAGCTTTTTCCAATTTTTTCTTTTTTTTTCTTTCTGTGAGTCTGTATATCTCTGTGTGTACGTTATTCTCTTTTTCTCTATCTTTCAAAAATTTGAATGCATCTACATTTAATGTTGTCAGCCTTGAGAATAATCAGCATTGATTTATTTCCCTAACTGTCCCGTGGAAAAACGACAAGCAATAATCCTGGAGAAGACCATAATTAATGCTCCTTCTAATGGTTATAATCAGAGAATGTTAGAGCATTAATTACTCAGGAATTATCGTATTAGAGTGGGGACAGAATGCCGGAAATAACTAAGTCTGGAATCGTCGAACAGTTGGCAGAATTCGTCAAACTGAGTCCACAGTTTGTCGAGCTGAGATGTTGTATTCATCAACCAGACAGCTTCTATTAGTGGAGCTGAGTTCCATGATCGTTGAGCTGGAAACTGAACTGCTGTCTCTTTTGATCTTTGCCTATTCGTCGAGCTGGTAAATGTGTTCGTCGACTGGAGTTCAGCAATTATTCTAGAGTTGTCAAATATTATGTGTCGACACAATTACTCCTATGTGTCGATACAAGTCTTTTGTGTGGTGTCGACATAGCCTTTCCACAATGTCGACTACTGATCTGGATGTCGACACAAATGCTTCTAGTGTCGACTTAGTTGGTGTCGACATGTGCTCTAAGTGTCGACACAAGTATTCTGGTCCCAGAATTCGTCAAGCAGAGAACGGAGTTCGTCGACCTGAGACTAGAGAACATAGTCTCGACAGAATTCTATAGTAGTCTAAAGATTCGTCGACCAAAGAATGGTGATCCTCGAGCTAAGTCTAGAGAACCTTGAATTCATCGAGCTGAAAATGATTCTGGACTTCGAGAAAAATAGATGAACCTATGGCAATAGAGTTGAAGTGGAAGTCTAGAATTCATCGAGCAAAGAATGAAGTTCGTCGACCTGAGAACTAGATTCGTCGACCTGAATCTAGAGAACAGTCTGGACTTAGAATGCTGAAGGTGGAGTCCAAGGATCTTCGACCTGTGACTGAAGTTCATCGAGCTCAGCTCAGAGAATATTTATCTAAGATCGTTGAGCTGAGAACGACTATCGTTGACCTGAGTTCGACGAACGTCGAACTCATTTTACTAAATTTCTTGAGAAGTCTCTAAATCTCTGGAAAAACTCTAAGTCTTGAGTCTTTGGCAGTCTGGTGTTGGCTTGTCCATGTGATGTTGACTCTTAGGACTTGGCCTAGACTATAGGACACAACTTTGACCCTGGCTATACATATTGGGTCACATCATCGTAAGTTATTGAACCTAGCCTAAATCAAACTAGGGATACAACAATCTCCCTCTATTTCGGTGAGGTCACTAATAGACTGAAAATAAAAACATAAAGTAAACAAAGCAGGAAAAAGATATATCTGGCAGAGATAATTAACACATGCAGTAGATATACTTACACAGAAGCTTTGTTCAAAGAATATGAAATAGTTTAAGATAGAAAAACAGAAATAAAATGGTTCATATTTCATTTCTTCTGCTTCTTCTCCTGATGCTTTACATCCTTGCCCTTGTCTCATAGCTTGGTAAACATTATTTACCTGTTTGGATTTAAATCTTGTTCCATAGTCATTATCATATCTGCAGCCCCTATAATCTTCAGAGATGTAGCTCTAGGGACCACTGCTTCTGGATGTAATTTCATATAATCATCAATATTAAAAATTTTGTTAGCCTTTTCAAACCTTTTCAGTTCTTCTCTCCTGTATTTTGACATTGTAGTGTATTCAGAAATATCTTTCCCTTCAGCCTTTGCCTTGTTAATTATAGAGAGGCCTACTAGTTCCTGGAACCTGGCCATTTTAGTTGTGTTGGCTGTTTCTGGATCTTCATAAGGAACAGGAGGAGAGGGTGGTCTTTTAGGACTTTTAGCTTGTTGATGTTGTTGCTGTTGATGTTATTGCTGTTGTTGATGTTGTTGATGTTGTTTTCCTGAGGGTTGTTGCCTTTGCTGGCTGCTTTCATGATGAGGTCTACCTTGATGTCTTTGATATGTTTGAATGGGGGCAGACCTTTGAGAACTAGAGCCCGAAGCACCAGCTGTAGGAGGAGGAGGAGGTGGTGGATCTTTCCTATACCTTTGAACTGGTGGAGGAGAGTATCTTCAACTCTTCTTCCTTTCCTTTTGCTGATTCTTAGATAGCCACATCCATGCTGGCATTCCTTTGTATGGAGTTATCTTTTGAAGAATATAGTAAGGGGTATCATTGTTTGGATTAGGCTTAGGAGAAGGAGGAGGAGGAGCTTTTCTTTTCTTTGATACTTGTTCTTCTTTGTATCCTCCTCATCTGAATCCTCATCCTCATCTTCATCATCATCATTGTCAGAACCCTAAGGGTTATCATATAGATCAACCTAGGCTTTCAAAGCTTTATCAGAAATAGCAGGCTTTTCTGGAGCAGGAGCAGGAGTTTCAGCAAGAGTTGGAGGAGAAGCTACACAAAAATCAGAACTAACTTGGACAGAGCTTTCAGCTGCTGCCTTATTTTCATCTGCAATATCAGCCAAGATAAGTTCATCTAGATCTGGCATGGGAGAGTCATCAATTACAAAAGTTGGTGCTGAAGACATTATTAAAGAAAAAGGAATATTCACTACTTCTGGAAGTGGAGTGACTACTGGTTGTGTAATAGCAAAACTGTCCCTATGTTGCTTAACAACTTCTGAAGAGATGGGGGAAGTGTATGGTATAATAGCCAAGGATGGCTTAGTAATCTCAGTTGGAAGGTAATGCAAATGTACAGTATCAAAAATTCTCAACAAATGTTCTAAATTAACTGTGGGATTAAGCATGAAATCACCAAAAGTATTAGGCTCTTCAGAGTCTGATTCTTCAAAATCCATATCAATTTCAATATAGTCAATCAAATATTTATTTATGTGTTCTGTACACTCTTCTGCTGTTGTTGAAGCTGGAGTATCTCTTGCTGGAGCTGGAGTTGAAGCCTCTGGAGCTGTAGTTGCTGCTTCATCATCAGGCATCTCCACCTACCTGGTTTCAGTGGTAACTGAGGCCAGGCCCCTGGCTGAGGATGGGGCAGCAGAAAGAGCAGAGATTTTGGCAGAGAGAGAGAGAGAGAGGAGATGGTGGTAGCAAGAGGTGTAATGGCCTTTGCTATAAGGGACTTAAGGAGGGGAGTGATTATGGAAATCATAGAGGATATGGTGGAGTGGTCCAATGATGGAGTGGTAGATGGTATTGCAGAAGGTGTAGAAGTGGGAACTATGGGAGGGATAAAGAGTGGAGCATCAGGTATGTGACCATCTGGAGGGATGGTAGATGATGATGGGGATGGATGGGTGGCATCTTGCATGATGATGTCTGTTGGTAGATGGTAAGATGGTATTGAAGAGAGATGTGGGGGAAGAGGAGATTGTGGTGGTGTAGGAATGTAGGTGTCATGGGGGGAATCAGGAGGTGTTGGTGGTTGATTTTCTTGAAGAATTTCAGTGATGTCAATTTGTGGAGATGGGGCTGGTGAAGCATGTTGAGATGGAGGTGAAGTAGGAACATGAGTAGGTTATTGTCATTGTGGTGTTGAAGAGATAATGGGAGAGGAAGGGATTTATGTTGCTGGAAGGGGGGCTCGAAGAGATGGTGGTTGTGGATGAAGCTCTTCAGCAGGTGGGGGAGTGGCTTTAACAGCCCTGGTGCCTTCTGAAGCTGGGGTGGAAGAGGTAGAAGCCTTGGTTGGCTTGGTTATTGTCCTATCCCACCTGCCAAATAAGGCACATGTGAGCCTTTTACTGGTATTGATGAATATGGTCTGGGAGACCAGTGATTCAACAGCCTTCTCTTGTAAAACGATCCCTAGGATCCTTCCAAAGCATACTTCCTTTTTGTTGTTTTTCTTCTGTATCAAATCAAAGAGAATCTTTGCCCAATCCACTGGTGTCTTGTTTATAATTGCACACATGACCAGAAACTGGTGTCTGGTGATGTAGTCATGGGCAGTATGTTTCCCAAGCAGAACCTTTCCAACCAAATCTGCCAAAAACTTATAACGGGCAGAGAGGTGTTTCTTGAAGAGTTTATTAGGGTTATCTCCAGTATAACCCATCAGACTCAGTATCACGTTAGATTCCTCTATTTCAATTTCCAGTTGCTCTTCTTTATTCCTTAATCCGAAAATTTCAGTTAAGATTACGGGAGTTAAGGAGACGGAGTTACCCGCAATAGTGCCTGTCATTGTATTCTCCTTTGTTGTCGATAGGGTGTAGACCCATTCTCTGATTTCAGTGCGGTGTAGTTTAATTCTTCTAGTCATCAAGGTTTTGAGTTCTTGTTCTTCAAGGAGCTCTAGACCGTAAAGGAAGATGGGATCAGAATGTTGAAACGAATCAAAATCCACATCAAAACCGGTATCGAACTTCATGCCTACGAGAATGCTTGCCTGAATCGCCATGGAATCACCTGCAAGAGAGACACAAAAACGGCGATCAAGTGCAAAGGAACAGAAAGCGCGGGACGGAGGTCGAAGAAAACCTAAATATAGGGTTTTCAAGAATATGAATCAACAGACTCCGTTCCACGAAAATAAAAATAATTCTTCGAACTAAATTCGACAAAATAATTTTGAATGAAATAATTCATCGATCATATCCAAAAGAATTGAAGATAGTTCGTCGAACACTATTCGGCGAATATCTTCTGAAGCAAGTTCGTCGAACTCCGTTCGACGAAACTTGTTTCACTCACAGAGAGTTCATCGATCTCCGTTCGACGAATATCTCTCAAACTTTCCCCGGTTCGTCGAACTCCGTTCGACGAACTTTGGAAAATTCATCGAGTGTAGACAAAAATCAAATAAAGTCTTCTCCATTGATCATTCCAAGTTGATTTACAAAGAACATATGATTTCTCTCATCCAGAGGTTTGATGAATATACCAGCCCTTTGTAAATCATTGTAGATATAGACATGCTTGATTTTATTTTTGTCTACACACTCCCTAATGAAATGATGTATTATATCAATATGTTTTGTCCTATTATGATGAACTGGATTCTGGGCTATGGCTATAACACTTGTATTATCACAGAGTAGGGTTGAATTATTTAAGTTGAACCCATAATCTAGAAGCTGATTTTGTATCCAAAGCATCTGTGAACAACAGCTGCCTGCTATAATATATTCTGCTTCAGCAGTTGAGGTTGACACTGATGTTTGCTTTTTACAAAACCAAGATACTAATCTCATACCCAGGAACTGGAAAGTTCCTGAAGTATCTACCTTGCATCCAACAAAATCAACATCAGAGTATCCAGTTAACTCAAATTCTGATTCAGCAGGATACCATAGGCCTAGATTAGGACAACTCTTTATATATTTCAAAATCCTTTTTAGTAAAATTCAATGAGATTATTTAGGGTTCACCTGGAACCTAGCACAAAGACATGTGGCAAAGATAATATCTAGCCTACTTGCTGTGAGGTATAATAGGGACCCAATAATACCCTATAAAGTTTCTGATCCATAGGTTTCCCTGGTACATCAGAGTCCACAACATCATTAGTAGCCATGGGAGTTTTCTTTGCTGAGGCATCAGCCATCTAAAACTTCTTTAGAAGTTCTTTAGCATATTTTGCTTGAGAGATGAAGATGTCATCAGGGAGCTGCTTCACTTGGAGATCGAGGAAGTAGGAAAGCTCACCCATGCTACTCATTTCAAATCTGGAATGCACGAGGTCAGAAAACCTCTTGCATAATTTGGAATTTGTAGAGCCAAATATAATATCATCCACATAAATTTGTACTAATAAGATTTGGTCCTTATGATGTCTAGTGAAAAGAGTTTTATCTACAGTTCCTCTTGTAAATTTATGCTCTAATAGAAAACTAGCTAAGGTCTCATACCAACCTCTTGGAGCTTGCTTTAGACCCTAAAGAGCCTTATGCAATTTAAAAACATGAGAGGGGTAAGTTGGAGAAACAAAACCTGGAGGTTGTTCTGCATAAAACTCTTCTTGTAGCACTCCATTTAGAAAAGCACTCTTCACATCCATTTGGAAGACCTTGAACCTCTTGTATGCTGCATGGGCAAGGAATATTCTTATGGCTTACAAACTTGCAACAGGTGCAAAGGTTTGATCATAATCAATTCCTTCTTCTTGCATGTATCCTTGAGCAACAAGCCTAGCCTTATTTCTCACAATGACTCCTTGGGCATCCAGCTTGTTTCTGAAAACCCATTTGGTTTCAATAACTGGGTAGTTTTGGGGTCTTGGAACCAAATCCCAAACTCTACATTTCTCAAATTGATTTAGTTCCTCCTGCATTGCAAGGATCCAGTGGGGATCCTTCTCAACATCATGAATAGATAGAGGTTAACCCTGAGAGAGAAAACAGGCATGCATCAAATCTTGGGTGAGTTGATGTCTTGTCTGTACACCTGCTGATATGTCTCCAATTACTTGAGATCTGGGGTGATCCCTAAGTGTGACAAAATCAATGGGTGGAGTTGGTTGTGCAATAACATTTGGAATTAATTCCTCCTATGGAATTGTATTTGCTGTTGGTAGAGATTCATTTTCTTCAGCTTCTTATTGTTCACTTTCTTCAATGGCTTATGGAGAGGGATGAGTTGGAACCTCTTGGGTGAGGTTTAGTCCATCGCAAGTCTCACACAAGTGGGGTACCTGCAAGTTGCTATTGGTAGAAACTTCTTTCTCCTTGCAATACATGTTAGTCTCATCAAATGAAACATGAATAGACTCTTCAATTTTTAATGTTGATTTTTTAAAAACCCTATAGGCCTTGCTTACTTGGGAGTATACTAAAAAGACTCCCTCTTCAGCCTTAGCCTCAAACTTTCTAATGTATTTCTTGTTGTTATTGTGTATATAATAGGTACAATGAAATACTTTAAAATAGTTTATTTTAGGTTTCTTCCCTTTGAGCAATTCATAAGGAGTCCTGTTCTTTAGTTTGTGGATGAAGCTCCTGTTTAGGACATAATTTGTTGTGCTTACAGCTTCTGCCCAAAAGGTTAGAGGCATGTAAGCATCTGCAAGCAATGTACCTGCAGCTTCAATGAGTGTCCTATTTTTTCTTTCAGCTACCCCATTTTATTGGGGAGTTCTAGGAGCTGAGAAGCAATGCCTGATACCTTCCTTCTCACAGAACTCATGTGTAAGAAGAGACTCAAACTCTGTACCATGATCACTTTTGATCAATGCAACATGAGTAGAGAACTCAATCTGTATGGTCCTGAGAAAATCTGTAAGAACCTTGAATGTATCTGACTTTGATCTCAGAAAGAATAGCCAACTGAACCTGGAGAAGTCATCCACTATAACCAAAGTGTAGGATTTCCCTCCTAGGATTTGTACAATAATGGGTCCAAAGAGATCCAAGCATAGCAAGTACAAAAATCCTAGGTGAATCACTCTTATTAACAGATTTAAAACTAGTTTTAGTTTGCTTGCCTAATTGACAAGCGCTGCAAAGACCTTCCTTCTTGTAGGGACCAGAAGGTAGACCTCTAACAAGGTTGTGTTTAGATATCGTAGCAATGTTTTTCAGATTTACATGACCTAGTCTTTTGTGTCATAAGTCATTCTGATTACTAGTTAAATTAAGTAAACAGATATCAGTTTTTGCAGAAAGAAAATTTACTATGTATATATTGCCTTTTCTACTTCCAGTTAAAACTATTTGGTTGTTTTTATCAATAATAGAATAAGTGGATGGGTTAAAGTATACCTGATAATCATCATCACATAACTGACTTATGGAGATGAGTTTATGCTTGAGTCCACTTACATATGTCACCTTTTTGAATGTGACAGCTCCTATTCTTACTTCTTCAAATCCTTTTGACTGACCATACTTGGAGTCACCAAAGATAACCTTTGGTCCCAGCTTGGACTTGTAGTTAGATAATATGTCCTTGCTGCCAGTCATATGTTTTGAGCAGCCACTGTCCAGGTACCAAGTTTGATTTACCCCTGGACAAATCTTCACCTAATCTGCCTCTGATTCAAACACTCCTTCATCTTCAGATTCTTCTTCTTCTGAGTGACTTCTGGAGGCATCAATTGCCATGAGGCAAACCTCCTTTGCTTTTTCTTCTTCCTCATCTTCACTAGAGCTTGAAGATGTTGACTCATCTTCTGTCTCACTCCAGGTCTCAGCCACAAAGCCCTTTTCCTTCTTCTTGTGCTTGCTGGAAGAGGGTTTGCTGGTGTGCTGTCTTCTGGTTTCCTTCTCTCTTCTCTTCTCTTTCTTCTGGTTTTCTGGACATTCAGAGAGGAAATGCCCAGGCTTTCTGCATCCATAGCACACAACTTCTTTGGTTGGTGTCTGGTCATATTTTGGTTTGTCATCTTTTCTTGCTGACTTTCTCCTAAAATCCTTTCTGGCCATCTTGAATAATCTCTTAGCAAAGAGACTCATAAGCACTTCATTTGATGTTGTAGTCGCTGTCTCTTTAGTGGCTTTGAAAGCAATACTTTGTTCTCTTCTAGCTGCTGGAGGTGTTCTTTGTTCAACTGCCTCCCAGGTCTTTATCAGCTGTTCATATGACTTCAGTTTACCTAATAGAGATTCAGTTGAAATCACATTCAGGCATCTAGCCTCCTTGATGGGCCAGATTTTTATATCCCATGAGCTTGGGAAGCACATCAGGATCTTGTCATTCACTTCAGTAAGAGTGACGTTTTTATCCAAGGTTTTTAGCTCATTGATAATTGAGCTTAACCTATTGCACATATCAGAAACTTTCTCAGCTTCCTCCTTCTTAAAGTTCTCATATAGGGATATGAGATTTGATCTCCTCTCCTTTCTCTCATCTGCTGATCCATCCACCATTTGGTTTAGAGAGTCTCAAATGGCTTTTGCTGAGGTGCACTCAACAACCTTCTGGAAAATATCATCTGACATAGTTTGTGCCAGGATATTCATAGCTTTGGCATCAACAATCTTTGCTTTCTTCTGGGCTTCAATCCACTCAGGTGGTGGGACTACATTGTTGTTGGAGGATGTTGTAGACGTAGATGCCTGTGGGGGACCTATCAAAATTGAATTGTAGATGTCTTCATCAATGGAATTCATGTATAACCTAATTCTTGTCTTCCAGATGGCAAACCTATTAAGGTTGCAAACTGGAGGTCTAGTGCTTGTATAATCCTTGTTCTGTTCCATGGCTGTGTTTATAATTTAAGTTAGAATAAAGTGATGTGTAGATCTAACAAAGGATCTTTTGGTTCAAGATTTAACTTGTACAACCAAAGGAACCCCCTCTGATACCAATTGAAAGTGAGAGTTAGATCTGAAATACTCTATAGGGGAGGGGGGTGAATAGAGTATTCTTAAAAATTATTAATAGCTATTACAGCTCTTGCTGTAAATTAAAAGTGCAGAAACTAATAAACTAGCAAACAATAAACCTGAAGCACAAGCACAACAAGAACAAAAGAAAATAAGGCAACCAGACGACACAAGAATTTTATAGTGGTTCCCCAACCTGGGTACATCCACTCTTCTACCACCCTTGGTAGGAATCCACTCAGGTTTTTGAATAGGTTCCTGACACAAATGAGCTTTTGATCAGGTGCTCAAAAAACCAACCCAAGTCTTTTGATCAGGATACTTGCAACCAAGGAATCACTTTTGTAGGGAGATGACAACCCTTTATATAGTGGGGGTGAGAGACGATTTTGTCTTCTCTTTCTCAATATACAACTGAGAAGACTTGTGGATTTGATTATAGCTTATGGCTCCACCTGAGATATAGAATGGATCAGGGAAAATAGGAGCTAAGCTTCAAGGTGATAGGTCTTCAAACTGAATCTTTGACCAACAATAATCTTCAGGAACTTCTTTGACAGCTTGAACTGAAGTTGTCCTTTTGAAGTGTCCTGGAGTACTTGAAGAAAGAAGACTCTTGATATAGGTATTGTTGTTCTTCTTCTTCAGGTGCTGATGAGCTTCTGGTCAAGATCTTCTGTGCATCAGAAAATGCTTCTTGTTGACAGCAGATTATTCAAGACTGAATCTTTTTTTTCTGTGTCTATGTATGCTTCTCAGTAAGTTGTGCTCTGTGTGAAGCTTTTTCCAATTTTTTCAGTTTTTTTTCTTTCTATGAGTCTATATATCTCTGTGTCTATGGTATTCTCTTCTTCTCTATCTTTGAAAAATTTGAATACATATCTGTATTTAATGCTGACAGCATTGAGAATAATCAGCATTGATTTATTTCCCCAACTGTCTCGTGGAAAAACGAAAAGCAATAATCATGGAGAAGACCATAATTAATGCTCCTTCTAATAGTTATAATCAGAGAATGTTAGAGCATTAATTACTCAGGAATTATCGCATTAGAGTGGGCACAGAATGCCGAAAATATCTAAGTCTAGAATCGTGAACAGTTGGCAGAATTCGTCGAACTGAGTCCACAGTTCGTCGAGCTGAGATGCTGTATTCGTCGACCAGACGGCTTCTATTCGTCGAGCTGAGTTCCATGATCGTCGAGCTGGAAAATGAACTGCTGTCTCTTTTGATCTTTGCCTATTAGTCGAGCTGGTAAATGTGTTCGTCGACTGGAGTTCAGCAATTATTCTGGAGTTGTCAAATATTCTGTGTCGACACATGTCTTTTGTGTGGTGTCGTCATAGCCTTTCCACAATGTCGACTGATGATCTGGATGTCGACGCAAATACTTCTAGTGTCGACTTAGTTGATGTCGTCATGTGCTCTAAGTGTCGACACAAGTCTTCTGGTTCCAGAATTCGTCGAGCAGAGAACTGAGTTCGTCGACCTGAGACTAGAGAACATAGTCTCGACAGAATCCTGTAGTAGTCCAAAGATTCGTCGACCAAAGAATTGTGTTCGTCGAGCTAAGTCTGGAGAACCTTGAATTCGTCGTGCTGAAAATGATTCTGGACTTGGAGAAAAATTGATGAACCTCTGGTAATAGAGTTGAAGTGGAAGTCCAGAACTCGTCGAGTAAAGAATGAAGTTCGTCGACCTGAGAACTAGATTCGTCGACCTGAGTCTAGAGAACAGTCTGGACTTAGAATGCTGAAGGTGGAGTCCAAGGATCGTCGACCTGTGACTGAAGTTCGTCGAGCTCAGCACAGAGAATATTTTTCTAAGATCGTTGATCTGAGAACGACTATCGTCGACCTGAGTTCGACTAACGTCGAACTCATTTTACTTAGTTTCTTGAGAAGTCTCTGAATCTCTGGAAAGACTCTAAGTCTTGAGTCTCTGGCAGTCTGATGTTGGCTTGTCCATGTGATGTTGACTCTTAGGACTTGTGAAAGTGCAAGCTAGATCTGATATACTTTAGAGGTGGGTGAATAGAGTATGGTGCTTAAAAACTTTTATAACAGTTGTTGTAATCTGAGTGAACATGGAAGCAAATAGTAAACCTAATCACAAAACAAAAGAAACTAATCACAGATCACATCTAGAAACAAAAATAAAGACAAGCAACCAGAAGACACAAGGAGCTATAGTGGTTCCCCTAAACTTGGGTACATCCACTCTTCTACCACCCTAGGTAGGAATCCATTGCAGGATGAGTTGATCAGGTGTCCTGGGCACCAATGAGCTTTTGATAAGGTGCTCAAAAACCAAATTAGATTTTTTGATCATGTGTCTTGCCACCAATGAGCTTTTGATAAGGTGCTCAAAAACCAAGCACAAACTTTTGAAGGAAGTTTGAAAAACCCTTTACAGAGGTGGGGATGAGAGAGTGATGGAAGTCTTCTCTTTCTCAAAGCAGCTGAGAAGACTATGTGGATATTGATGTTGTCAAAGCTCCCCCTGAGATCTGTAGTTGATCACGAAATGAAGCTTTGCTGTAGGGTGATAGGCCTTCAGAGATTGATCTCCAGCAATTGTTGATTTCAGCAACAGCCGAAATGTGAGGTGTCTGGAGTCTTGAATGATGATGGCCTTGAACACTTGAATCAAAAGAGATCTGAAGATTTCAGATTTGTTAATCTCATTTTGGTGATGGTGTTCTTGTGAATTCTTTGAGACAGAGAATTTCTACAGCTCTTTTTCTTTCTCTCTTGAGTGATTGTTGTTGAGAATGATGTTGTTCCAGAGAAGAGCTATTGCAGAGAATATTTTGTTCTTCTTCTTCTTGTGCACTCTCTTATTCTTGATTTCTTGTCCTTTTGAGAGATTCAAAAATCTTGTCTTTTATTCCTTTGTTCTGAATAGAAAATGATCCTCTGTGAAAGTGCAAGCTAGATCTGATATACTCTAGGGGGGGTGAATAGAGTATGGTGCTTAAAAACTTTTTACAACAGTTGTTGTAATCTGAGTGAACATGGAAGCAAATATTAAATCTAATCACAGCAGCTATCTAATCACATTCTACAAAAGAAACTAATCACAGATCACAACTAATCACAAATCACAGCCAGAAATAAAAATAAAGATAAGCAACCAGAAGACACAAGGATCTATAGTGGTTCCCCTAAACTTGGGTACATCCACTCTTCTACCACCCTAGGTAGGAATCCACTACAGTATGAGTTGATCAGGTGTCCTAGGCACCAATGAGCTTTTGATAAGGTGCTCAAAAACCAAATCAGAATTTTTGATCAGGTGTCTTGCCACCAATGAGCTTTTGATAAGGTGCTCAAAAACCAAGCACAAACTTTTGAAGGGTGTTTGAAAAACCCTTTACAGAGAAGGGGATGAGAGAGTGATGGAAGTCTTCTCTTTCTCATAGCAGCTGAGAAGACTATGTGGATATTGATGTTGTCAAAGCTCCCCCTGAGTTCTTGAGATGTTCAGGAAATGAAGCTTTGCAGTAGGGTGATAGGCCTTCAAAGATTGATCTCCAGCAAATGATGATTTCAGCAACAGCTGAAATGTTAGGTGTCTGGAGTCTTGAATGATGATGGCCTTGAACACTTGAATCTAAAGAGATCTGAAGATTTCAGATTTTGTTGATCTCCTTGGTTGTGTGTTCTTGTGTGAATTCTTTTTGAGACAGAGAATGTCTACAACTCTCTTTCTTTTTCTCTTGAGTGATTGTTGTTGAGAAAGATGTTGTTCCAGAGAAAAGTTGTAGCAGAGAATATTTTTTTTCTTCTTCTTGTGCACTCTCTACAGATACTTGTTCTTTTGAGAGATTCAAAAATCTTGTCTTTTATTCCTTTTGTTCTGAATAAAAAATAATCCTCTGTCAAGAATAGCCGTTAGCCTATCATTTAATGACTTCCTTAATTACAATTGTCTTCTGGGGGAAAGTCCAAAGAAACATTCCTTGATAATTCCTTGAAACTTGGTCCAGAATAAATGAAAACGGCTACAAGATCTTCTGAATTAATTGCTGACAATAACTCCTTAACTGTTCTGAAATTGAATCTTGAAAATCATTTAACTCTTCAGAAAAATGTCGAACTGAGCTCTACTATCGTCGAACTGAGCTCAGCGATTTGTAGTTAGACAGCAACAGAGATCGTCGTTCTGAGCTCAACTATCGTCGAACTGAGCTCAGAGGTAGAGAATCAATACTTGAGTCAAGATCGTCAAACTGAGCTCGAAGATCGTCGAATGGTGTTCGACGATTTGTTGAAGTTGAGCTCAGCGATCGTCGAATGGAGTTCGACGATCCGTCGAAGTGAGCTCAATGATCATCGATTGGAGTTCTATGATTCGTCGTACTGAGCTCGACGAAATGACTTAGTCTCCAAACTGAAAAACCTTGGTCTTGAGGGCAGCTTCCAAACCTAACTACTAACCCTTAGACTCAATTCTAATTGACCTTTAGATCTTTACAATGAGGTCAAAAACAGGTTTCCTAAAGACATAGTGATCCTGAACCAAATTAGTAATAGAGTGTTCCAACAATCTCCCCCTATTTGGGTTAGGATTACTATTTACAGAATTTGGAGAAATTAAAAACAACATACAAAACAACAATAAACAACAACATAGCAGAATCACAGATATATTATCTTAGACAGAAATCAGAAATCAGAATGATTGTCACCTTACAGAATTATTCCTTCTCCTTGCTCTTTAAAAGTTTAATTTCTCTATTGGGATTAAGGGCTTCTTTCTTTGACCTTCTGTCATCAGCTGCACCTAAAGAAGTTTGTTGTTTAGGCCTTGGTACCACAGCTTCAGGGTGCAGCTCCATATATCTTTCAGAATCAAAAAATTTGCTGGAGTCATATCTTTCAAGTTCCTTCTTTCTTTGCTCTAACAATGTGGTAATGCTGGAGGTGTCTCTGCCTTGTCCTCTGGCTTTCTTGATTTGATCTAAGGCAGCTAATTCTTTCATCCTGGCAGTCCATGCAGTAGAATTATTCTCTGGATCTTCAAAGGGCACTGGAGGCTCATATCTGTTGGAAGGATTATCTTGAGGAGCTCTGGATGAGACTACTTCTTTTAACTTGTAGGGAAAAGGACCTGAAGTTGTATCTGATGAAGCTTGTCCTTCCCTAGAGTAAGGGTGTTGCCTTGAATAGACTTTGGAGTAGACTTGGAATTCTCTCTGGCTTCCTCTATAATTTCCTCTTCTTGATTGAGAACCTCTGGATTGGCCTCCCCTATATTGAGATCTTGCATGAGGCTGATAGGGGGTTTGTCTTTTAGTAGAGGGTAGAGCAGCTGAGCTTCCACCTGCACCTGCATCAGGAGGATGTGGTGGAGGAGGATGATGAAACTGAGAAGATCCTTTTTCATATTTCCTCTTCTTCTTCATAGCTTTTAGTTGGTTCTTGGAATATTGCATCCAATGTTCAGTAATGGGGCAGTCATGAAGAATGTAATAAGGTATGTCATTTATATCTTTGACTTTGGCTGGGGGAACTCTTTTCATAGCCTTGCTCCTTACCTTTCTTTTCCTGTCTATAATGACAGAAGAATCATCAGAATCAGTCCTAAATTCATCACTTTCAGAGCTTTGCTCATCATATAAAGCATCAATCTTTTTCAGATACTCTTTCTGAAGTTGGGTTGGAGCAGATGAGACAGCAGTTGTAGCAACAGCAGATACAACAAAAATAGGACTGACAGATGTTGTAGCAGCAGCAGTAGTAACAACAGATACAAAACTTTCTGGAGCAATAGTTTCAAAAGATATAACAACAGTAGTGACAACAGCAGCTGGGGTAGTAACAGATTCAGAGAAAACATTTTCAGATACAACAATATCAGCAATAACAGTAGGCTCAAAATCATATGTCTCTGTCTACATATCCTCAGGAACTAGAACATCAGCAGCATCAGAACAAACAAAAACAACAACAATATTTTCAGCAGGAGTAGCAGCAGCATCACTGGAAACAGAAGGCTCAGCAGTATATATGGAGGATATATATGAGCTAATTAAGTTGGAATCACAGCTTGAAAAGGGCACAATGGCCTTGGAGAGATCCTCTGAGGGCTGGGCTATATTACTCACTGGAAGACAGCTGAAATAAGTTGAATCAAAAACTGATAATAAGGACCTGAGGTCCACTGAGAAGACAGCAGCTTGAGGAGTTGAGGCTTGATCTTTATTAACAACAGAAGCAGCAACAGACAATCTCACATCTTCATGAGGCATCTCCCCCTGCCTAGATTCAGAGAGAGCTGGATTAAGGCACCCAAATGAAGGGATTGCCTGAGGAGGAATGAGGGAGGAGAGCCTGGCAGATAAGTCTGCAACTGACTTTAAGAGTGGAGCCAAGGAGGTCTCCAACAGACGTGAGAGCCTGGTGGCTATCAGCTCATATATTTTGTCAGCTAAGGCAGAAATATCTACTTGCTCAGCAGGGACTTGAGCAGAGGTAGAGAAGGATGGAAGAGCAGCTGGTGATGGTGGTGGAGAGCTGGTGGATGGTAAAAGTGAGGGTTGAGGTGTGGGGATTGTGGAAATGGAAGAAAGTGGTATGGAGAAAGAGGGTGTGAAGGTGGGTTGATCAATGATGTCTTGTAGAAGTTGTTGATATATTGTAGATGAGGAGGGTAGATCAGGAGGGGATGAAGGTGAATCATCCATGAAGCAATCATCTAGAAGATTGAATGAGGGAATGTGGGATGATGTGGCAATGTCTAGTTATGGGTAGTGATATAATGGGTGGAAGATTTCTTCTCTTGTTGGAAGAGTTGAGATTGGAGATGGAATTGATGTAGGAGATGGGCTGGAAATAATGATGGTGGATGAAGTTTGAATGGTGGATGTGACTGGTGGAGATGGAATAGGAGGAGGAGGAGGAGGAGAAGCAGCAGTCAAGTCATCTGCAGGGGCATAGACTTGAGGGGAAGAGACTGTTACAGTCCTTGTGCCTGAAGTTGTGCTTGCAGGGGGCCTGCTGGGCTTCACTATCTGCCTGTCCCATTTGCCAAACAGGGCACAGGACAGCCTCTTTGAGGCATTGATATGCATCCCAGAGGAGACTAGCAGGGCAGGGCATCTATTATGAAGAAAGAGCCATAGAATCCTTCCATAATTAACAAAATTCTTATTTATTTTCTTCTTGATCAGATCAAAGAAGATCTCTCCCCAGTGTAACTGTTTCTTATCCACTAAGGCTCCCATCAAGCACAGCTGATACCTGGAGATGGTATCATGTGCTGAATGCTTGGCCAACAGAACCTTTCCCACTACATCAGCTAAAAATCTATATTCCACAGCTAAGTTCTTTTTCAGCAGCTTGCTAGGGTTTGCATCAGAATGACCCATTCTAGCAAGTAAGTCAGAAAATTCTTCTCCAGATAACTCAGCAGAATCTCTTCCAAAACTTAATTCAAAAACCTCTATCAGAATAGCAGGAGTCAAAGGTACCTGGGTTCCAGAAATTGAACAAACCACTGTGTTTTGGTCCTGGTTGTGGGCAGTATAGACCCACTCCTTAATCTCATCAGCAGCCAACTTGATTCTTGTGGACATGATGGTAACAAGCTTCTGCTCCTTGAATAGTTCCAGAATGTCCTGAAAAACCTGATCACTGGTGTTGAACGACTCCATGTCTATGTCAAATCCGGCATCGAATTTCATTGCGGCTAGAACGGAAATAGAGACGGCCATGGTTACCTGCAAAAATCAACAAACAAAACGACCAAGTGTAGAGATGTTTGGAGGGAAGGAGAATTTTTGCAGAGAGATTGAAAAAGCAAAAGGAGAACGACGACCAAAAAATGAATTTTATATTAGGGTTCAACGCAGAAAAGGAAAGATTGTTTAACTCAGTTCGACGATCGGGGCTTCTAAAGGAATCTGAAGGGTCTTCAGTATCGTCGATCTCCGTTCGACGATATTGGAGAGCGTCGAGCTCCGTTCGATGATTGTTCAGAAAACAAAATCGTCGAGCGCCGTTCGACGAACGCTGACCTGAAAGATAGTTGAGCACTATCTGAGAAGCGCTGAACTATGGTCGACGATGTCGGAAAGTGTCGATCTCCGTTCGACGATCTGGGGGAAAATCGTCGAGTGCAGTTCAGAGACCAGAAATACACTCTAGACACTTAGAAAAATCAAGATGTTTGCCTAGTCTTGGTCAATTTTTAAGGTTTTAAAATCTTGGATATTAATTTAGACTTCCTCCATCTAACATTCCTAACTGATTTAGGAAGAAGGTGTGTTTCTTTTCATCCAAGGGTTTGGTGAAAATATCTCCCCTTTGCAAATCAGTTGGGATATATTGAAGTTTAATTTTATTCTTCTCAACATTATCCCTTAAAAAGTGATGCCTAATTTCTATGTGTTTTGTCCTACTATGGAGGACTGGATTTTGAGCTATAGAAATAGCACTGGTGTTGTCACAAAATATTTTAGACTTCTTTAAGTTGTAGCCATAGTCTAGGAGTTGGTTTTGAATCCACAATATTTGAGAACAACAACTGCCTGCAGCCATATATTCAGCTTCAGCAGTTGAAGTTGACACAGAAGTTTGTTTCTTGCAAAACCAAGAGACAAGTCTGTCACCAAGAAACTGACAAGTTCCACTGGTGCTTTTCCTGTCAATTCTGCATCCAGCATAATCAACATCAGAAAATCCAGTTAATTCAAATGCTGAATCTTTTGGATAACAGAGACCTAGATTTGGACAACTTTTAACATATCTGAGAATCCTTTTTACTAATGTTAGGTGTGACTCTCTAGGGCTCACTTGGAATCTAGCACATATGCATGTAGCAAACATTATATCAGGTCTACTAGCTGTAAGGCACAGTAAAGAGCCAATCATTGCTTTATATGTTGTCTGATCAACAGGTTTCCCATGTTCATCAGCATCCAATACAGCATTGGTAGGCATAGGTGTTTTCATACAAGATGCTTCAGACATACCAAATTTTCTTGACCAATTCATTTACATACTTGGTTTGAGAAATAAAGATGCCTTCAACATGTTGTTTGACTTGCAATCCTAGAAAGAAGGATAGCTAACCCATGCTACTCATTTCAAATTTAGAATGCATTAGGTTGGAAAACCTTCTGCACAAATTTGAATCAGTAGAGCCAAAAATAATATCATCTACATAAATCTATACTAGTAGGGTATGAGACTTATGGGTTCTAATGAAAAGAGTTTGGTTTACTCTACCCCTTATAAATTCATTTTTCAGGAGAAAGCATGCTAGGTTCTCGTACCATGCTCTAGGAGCTTGCTTGAGACCATATAATGCTTTGTTCAATTTAAAAACATAATCAGGATAAGTTAGAGAGATAAAACCTTGAGGTTGTCTGACATAGACTTCTTCTTTGATGTCTCCATTTAGAAATGCACTTTTTACATCCATCTAGTATACCTTGAAGCCTTTGTGTACTGCATGAGCTAAGAAGATTCTGATGGCTTCCAATCTTGCAACTGGTGCAAAAGTCTGGTCATAGTCTATTCCTTCTTCTTGTGAGTATCCTTGAGTAACTAACCTTGCCTTATTCCTTGCAATTACTCCTTGATTATCCAATTTGTTTCTGAACACCCACTTTGTTCCAACAATGGAGTGATCATTAGGCTTTGGCACTAGTTCCCAACTTTGTTCCTTTCAAATTGATGCAACTCTTCTTGCATTGCAATGATCTAGTGTGGATATTGCTCTGCATCTTGAATGGATTGAGGTTCAATTTGAGATAGGAAGCAAGTGTGCAATAGGTTTTGGTTGACCTGATTTCTGGTTTGCACACCAGCTAAGATGTCTCCAATTACTTGGGAAATTGGATGGTCGCTTGACATTACTAAATCAACAGGGGGTGTTGATTGTTCACCAACCTGTGTTGTTGTTTCCTCTTGTGGTACAACAACTGGCTCTTCAAGTTGTTTCTCTTCAATATGTTGAATGCTTTCTTCATCTTCACTGCTTTCCTCTTTTTGAGTAACCTGTAACCTGTTCAAATCTTCAGCAAGAGAATGTACCTGCAAAAGTTCTATGGTAGAAATGTTCTTCTCCTTGAATGACATATTACATTCATCAAATGATATATGAACAGATTCTTCAATTTTAAGAGATGATTTATTATAAACCCTATAAGCCTTACTGATCATGGTGTATCCCAGAAACACTCCTTCATCAGCTTTAGCTTGAAACTTTGCTAAATATCTCTTGTCATTATTATGAATATAACAAATACAACCAAAAATTCTAAAATAATCAACTTTAGGTTTCTTCCCTTTGAGTAATTCATAGGGAGTCTTGCCCTTTAGTTTATGTATTAAACTTCTGTTCATCACATAGTTGGAGGTATTCACTGCCTCTGCCCAAAAAGATAGAGGAAGGTGAGCATCTGACAACAATGTAGTGACAGATTCAATAAGGGTTCTATTTTTCCATTCAGCTACCCCATTTTGTTGAGGAGTTCTAGGAGCTGAGAAAGTATGCCTGATCCCTTCACTCTGACAGAACTCTTGCATAAGAAGAGAATCAAACTCTGTCCCATGATCACTTCTGATCAGGGTAATGTGAGTATTGAACTCAATCTGTATACATTTGAGAAACTCTGTCAAACATTTAAAGTTATCAGACTTCTTCCTCAGAAAGAACACCCATGTGAATCTAGAGAAGTCATCTACAACTACTAAAGTGTAAGATTTCCCTCCTAAGCTTTATACTGTAATGGGTACAAAAATATCCATGTGTAACAGATACAAGATCCTAGGTGAATCACTCTTATTAAGTGACTTGAAACTGTTTCTAGTTTGCTTGCCTAATTGACAAGCCCTGTAGAGTCCTTCCTTCTTGTAGGGGCCAGAAGGTAGTCCTCTAACAAGGTTGTCCTTGGATAGCCTAGCAATGGTTCTAAGGTTTAAATGTCCTAGTCTCTTATGCCATAAAACATTAGGTCTACTAACAGAATTAAACAGGCAAATGTCTACATCTGTTGAAAGAAAATCTACTAAGTAGATGTTACCTTTCCTTTTACCTGTCAACACAGTTGTGTTGTCCTCTGACTTCATCTTGCATAAGACTTTGCTGAAAGTCACCTGGTAGCCTTCATCACATAGCTGACTGATACTTATCAAATTATGCTTCAGTCCTTCCACATAGGCTACCTTCTTGAATGTCACTGTCCCAATCTGGACTGCACCATATCATTTAGTTTGTCCAAAGTTTGAATCACCAAATATGACTTTGGGTCCAAGCTTGGTTTTAAAGTATGTGAGCTTGTCCTTATTTCCTGTCATGTGCTTTGAGTACCCACTATCCAAGTACCATTGTTGGTTTGATGTTGGATAGGTCTTCAGCTGCACATAAACCAATTCACTTGTTTTTGACCCAGTTTACCTTGGGCCTAGGTTGATAACCTTTAAATTCAGAAATAAAGGACATCCCAGGTTGACTCTTATAACCTTCAGGATGATATCTCCTTGGAGGTATTATCCATTCAGTATAAGGGTTAAAGCTTTGGGATGAAGGACCCCTAGGATTGGATTTTGATTTGCCCTTGAAGGAATTTCCATAGCTCTGATCTCTGTTCGACGATCGTGGAGCTGCGTTCGACGATCTTGGGTCAGATCGTCGAGCTCCGTTCGATGGTCGACTGTGGCAGAGTTCAGGAATTAGAGAACGTCGACCTGAGTTCGACGATTTTGCCTGAGATCATCGATCTGCGTTCGGCGATCATCGAGCTCCGTTCGACGATTTCTACTGGAATTTGGTTTTCTTAGGCAGATCAGAATTTTTCCTAGCTACCTCTACAACTCCCTTCCCTTTATCAGAAATGAACTTGATTGGGATTGTTAGAACTATAGGTTAGCTGGATGAAGCACCCAAGCCTAGTGTACTATTGAATCTGTAGTTCACTGTGCTTGTGATGTCCATCAGCTTGATACTTCTCCCATTAAGGGATTCCTCAAGCTTCTTGGCCTCTGATAGCTCACCTTTCAGTGAAGCTATCTGCTCCCTACAGCACTCCAACTCCTTAGAGAGTTTGAGGTTTTCTGACTTTAAGATACTATGTTCAGATAATTGATTTCTGAGAGAAATAATTTCCTTCTCAGATTTTAGTAAGTCTAAACATAATGCTTTAAACTCAGACTTAAAGTCCTCAGAATTGAAATCAAAAGAACTAATTACCTGTTCCTCTTCAAGTTGAGTTTCTGAGTCTGACTCTGACTCTTCTTCATCAGAATTGTGTTGAGAGGCATTGATTGCCATCATGCAGAACTCCTTCTCTTCAACATCATCTTCATCATCACTGGAGCTGGAAGAAGCTTCTGACTCCTCTTCAGTTTCACTCCAGGATTCAGCAACAAATCCCTTCCTTGTGTGTTTGTTCTTGCTTGAGGAGGGTTTTCCATTGCCATTCTTCTTGAAGTCTTTATCTCTTCTTCTTTCTTTCTTATCCCTTCTGTCCTTGTTTTTGTTTTCTGGACAATCAGGTACAATGTGCCCTGGTTTCCTGCAACCAAAGCAAATAATTTTTTTATTATTTGACTTATCATACCTTGGTTTATCATGCTCCTTGTATGATCTCTTTCTGAAGTCCTTTCTGGCCATCTTGTAAAAGCTTTTGGCCAATAGACTAAGCAGCTCATCATTGCCTGTGACTTTATCGTCAAACTGAGCTCAGTAATTTGGACTTATACAGCAATAGAGATCATCAATCTGAGCTCAACTATCATCGAACTGAGCTCAGAGATAGAGAATCAATACTGGAGTCAAGATCGTCGAACTGAGCTCGAAGATCGTCGAATGGAGTTCGACGATTTGTAGAAGTTGAGCTCAGCGATCGTCGATTGGAGTTCGACGATCTGTCGAAGTGAGCTCAACGATCGTCGATTGGAGTTCGACGATTCGTCGTACTGAGCTCGACGAAATGACTTGGTCTCCATACTGAAAAACCTTGGTCTTGAGGGCAGCTTCCAAACCTAACTACTAACCCTTAGACTCAATTCTAATTGACCTTTGGATCTATAGAAGGAGGTCAAAAACAAGTTTCCTAAAGACATAGTGATCCTGACCTAAATTAGTAATAGGGTGTTCCAACAATCTCCCCCTATTTGGGTTAGGATTACTATTTACAGAAATTGGAAAAAAAAATTAAAAACAACATACACAGCAACAATATAATAAATAACAACATAGCAGAATGACAGATATAACTTAGATAGATCAGAAATCAGAATAATTGTCACCTTATAGAATTATTCCTTCTCCTTGCTCTTTATAAGTTTAATTTCTCTATTTGGGTTAAGAGCTTCTTTCTTTGATCTTCTGTCATCAGCTGCACCTAAAGAAGTTTGTTGTTTAGTCCTTGGTACCACAGCTTCAGGGTGTAGCTCCATGTATCTTTCAGAATCAAAGAATTTGCTGGAGGCATATCTTTCAAGTTCCTTCTTTCTTTGTTCAGATAGGGTAGTAATGCTGGAGGTGTCTCTGTCTTGTTCTCTGGCTTTCTTGATCTGATCCAGGGCAGCTAATTCTTTCATCCTGGCAGTCCATGCAGTAGGATTATTCTCTGGATCCTCAAAGGGCACTGGAGGCTCATATCTGTTGGAAGGATTATCTGGAGGAGCTCTGGATGGGACAAATTCTTTCAACTTGTAGGGAAAAGGACCTGAAGTTGTATCTCATGAAGCTTGTCCTTCCCTTGAGTATGGATGTTGCCTTGAATAGCCTTTTGAGTAGACTTGGAATTCCCTTTGATTTCCTCTTTAATTTCCTCTCCTTGATTGAGAACCTCTGGACTGACTTCCCCTATATTGAGATCTTGCATGAGGCTGATAGGGGGTTTGGCTTCTAGCAGAAGGTTGAGCAGCTGAGCTTCCACCTGCACCTGCATCAGGAGGAGGAGGTGGAGGAGGATGAGGATGATGAAACTGGGAGGAACCTTTCTCATATTTCCTCTTCTTCTTCATGGCTTTCAATTGATTCTTGGAATATTGCATCCAATGTTCAATAATGGGGCAGTCATGAAGAATGTAATAAGGTATGTCATTTGTATCTTTGACTTTGGCTGGGGGAACTCTTTTCATAGCCTTGCTCCTTGCCTTTCTTTTCCTGGCTATAGTGGCTGAGGAATCATCAGAATCAGTCCTATATTCATCACTTTCAGAGCTTTGCTCATCATATAAAGCATCAATCTTTTTCAGATAATCTTTTTGAAGTTGGGTTGGAGCACATGAGGCAGCATTTGTAGCAGCAGCAGATACAGTAGATATAGTACTTGCAGAAGTTGTAGCAGCAGCAGTAGTAACAACAGATACAGAACTTTCTGAAGCAATAATTTCAGAAGATATAACATCAGTAATGACAGCAGCAGCTGGGGTAGCAACAGATTCAGATAAAACAGTTTCAGACACAAAATTATCAGCAGGGGCAACATCATCAGTGACAGTAGGCTCAAAGTCATATGCCTCTGTCATCTGTATATCCTTAGAGATTAACTCATCAGGAGTATCATCACTGACAGCAGCAGGGGCAGCAGCAACATAACTAGTAGCAATATTGTCAGCAGGAGTAGCAGCAGTAAGATCAATGGAAACAGAGGTCTCAGTAGTATATAGGGAGTGCATGTAGGAGCTTATTAGGCTGGTGTCATAGCTGGAGAATGGCACAATGGCCTTGGAGAGATCTTCAGAGGGCTGGACTGCATTACTCACTGGAAGATAGCTGAAATAGACTGAGTCAAAATCTGATAATAAGGACCTGAGGTCCACTGAGAAGACAGCAACTTGAGGAGTTGAAACTGGAGCTTGAGCTGAAGAGACAGCAACAGTAACAGCAGGCAATCTCACATCTTCATGAGGCATCTCCCCCTGCCTAGATTCAGAGATAGCTGGATCAAGGCACCCAAATGAAGGGATTGCCTGAGGAGGAAAGATGGAAGAGAGCCTGGCAGATAAGTCTGCAACTGACTTGAGTAGTGGAGCCAAGGAGGTCTCCAACAGAAGTGACAACCTGGGAGCTATCATCTCATATAGTTTGTCAGCTAAGGCAGGAATATCTACTTGCTCAGCAGGTACTTGAGCAGAGGTAGAGAAGGATGGAGGAGCAACTGGTGATGGTGGTGGAGAGCTGGTGGATGGTAGAAGTGAAGGTTGAGGTGTGGGGATTGTGGAAATGGAAGAAAGTGGTATGGAGATAGAGGGTGTGAAGGTGGGTTGATCAATGATATCTTGCAAAAGTTGTTGGTAAGAGGTGGATGAGGAGGGTAGATCAGGAGGGGATGAAGGTGAATCATCCATGAAGGAATCATCTAGAAGTGTGAAAGATGGAATGTGGGATGATGTGTCAATGTCTGGGTGAGGGTAGTGATGTAAAGGATGGAAGATTTCTTCTGTTATTGGAAGAGTTGGGATTGGAGATGGAAGTGATGTAGGAGATGGGCTGGTAATAATGATGGTGGATAAAGTTTGAATGGTGGAGATGACTGGTGGAGATGGAATAAGAGTTGGAGGAGGAGAAGAAGCAGCATGCAAGTCATCTGCAGGGGCAGAGACTTGAGGGGAAGAGACTACAAGAGTCCTTGTGCCTGAAGTTGTACTTGTAGAGGGCCTGCTGGGCTTCACTATTTGTCTGTCCCACTTGCCAAAGAGGGCACAAGACAGCCTCTTTGAGGCATTGATATGCATCTGTTTTGGAGAAACAGACCTAGGATCCTCCCAAAATTCACAAAATTCTTATTTATTTTCTTCTTAATCAAGTCAAAGAAAATCTCTCCCCAGTTTAACTGTTTCTTATCCACAATGGCACCCATCAAGCACAGCTGATACCTGGATATGGTATCATGTGCTGAATTCTTGGCCAATAGAACCTTTCCCACTACATAAGCTAAAAACCTGTATTCAACAGCTAAGTTCTTTTTCAACAGCTTGCTAGGGTTTGCATCAGAATGACCCATTCTAGCAAGTAAATCAGAAAATTCTTCTCTAGATAATTCAACAGAATCTCTTCCAGAATTTAATTGAAAAACCTCTGTCAGAATGGTAGGTGTCAGAGGTACCTGAGTTCCAGAAATTGAACCAACCACTGTATTTTGGTCCTGATTGTGGGCAGTATAGACCCACACCTTGATCTCATCAACAGCCAATTTGATTCTTGTGGACATGATGGTGACTAGCTTTTGCTCCTTGAATAGTTCTAGAATGTCTTGAAAAACCTGATCACTGGTGTTGAACGAATCCATGTCTATATCAAATCCGGCATCAAATTTCATTGCGACTAGAACGACAACTGAAACGGCCATTGTTACCTGCAAAAAATCAACAAACAAACGACCAAGTGTAGAGATGTTTGGAGGGAAAGAGAATTTTTGCAGGGAGATTGAAAGCGCAAAACGAGAACGACAGCCGAAAAATGAATTTTATATTAGGGTTCGACGCAGAAAAGGAAAGATCGTTGAACTCAGTTCGACGATCGGGGCTTCTAAAGGAATCTGAAAGGTCTTCAATATCGTCGATCTCAGTTCGACGATATTGGAGAGCGTCGAGCTCCGTTCGACGATAGTTCAGAGAACAAAATCGTCGAGCGCTGTTCGACGATCGTTGACCAGGAGAGATAGTTGAACACTATCTGAGAAGCGCTGAACTCAGGTCGACGATTTCGGAAAGCGTCGATCTCCGTTCGACGATCTGGGGGAAAATCATCGAGCGCAGTTCAGAGACCAGAAATATACTCTAGATACTGGAAAAATCAAGATGTTTGCCTAGTCTTGGTGAATTTTTAAAGATTTAAAATCTTGGAACTTATTTTAGACTTCCTCCATCTAACATTCCAAACTGATTTAGGAAGAAGGTGTGTTTCTTTTCATCCAAGGGTTTGGTGAAAATATCTCCCCTTTGCAAATCAGTTGGGATATATTGAAGTTCAATTTTGTTCTTCTCAACATTATCCCTTAAGAAGTGATGTCTAATCTCTATGTGTTTTGTCCTACTATGGAGGACTGGATTTTGAGCTATAGAAATAGCACTGTTGTTATCACAAAAGATTTTAGACTTCTCTAAGTTATAGCCATAGTCTAGGACTTGGTTTTGGATCCACAATATTTGTGAACAACAACTACCTGCAGCCATATATTCAGCTTCAGCAGTTGAAGTTTACACAGATGTATGTTTCTTGCAAAACCAAGAGACAAGTCTATCAACAAGAAACTGACAAGTTCCACTGGTGCTTTTCCTATCAATTCTATATCCAGCATAATCAGCATCAGAAAATCCAGTTAAGTCAAATGCTGAATCTTTTGGATACCAGAGACTTAGATTTGGACAGCTTTTAACATACCTGAGAATCTTTTTTACTAATGTTAGGTGTGACTCTCTAGGGATCACTTGGAATCTAGCACATATGCATGTAGCAAACATTATATCAGGTCTACTAGCTGTAAGGTACAGTAAGGAGCCAATCATTGCTCTATATGTTGTCTGATCAACAGGTTTCCCATGTTCATCAGCATCCAATACAACATTAGTAGGCATGGGTGTTTTCATACAGGATGCTTCAGACATACCAAATTTCTTGACCAATTCATTTGCATACTTGGTTTGAGAAATAAAGATGCCTTCAGCATGTTGTTTGACTTGCAATCCTAGAAAGAAGGATAGCTCACCCATGCTACTCATTTCAAATTTAGAATGCATTAGGTTGGAGAACCTTCTGCACAAATTTGAATCAGTAGAACCAAAGATAATATCATCTACATAGATCTGTACTAGTAGGGTATGAGACTTATGGGTTCTAATAAAAAGAGTTTGGTCTACTCTACCCCTTATAAATTCATTTTTCAGGAGAAAGCATGCTACGGTCTCATACCATGCTCTAGGAGCTTGCTTGAGACCATATAATTCTTTGTTCAGCTTAAAAACATAATCAGGATGGGTTGGAGAGATAAAACCTGGAGGTTGACTGACATAGACTTATTCTTTGATATCTCCATTTAGAAATGCACTTTTTACATCCATCTGGTATACCTTGAAGCCTTTGTGTGCTGCATAAGCTAAGCAGATTCTGATGGCTTCCAATCTTGCAACTGGTGCAAAAGTCTGGTCATAATCTATGCCTTCTTTTTGAGAGTATCCTTGAGCAACTAGCCTTGCCTTGTTCCTTACAATTACTCCTTTATCATCTAATTTGTTTCTGAACACCCATTTTGTTCCAACAATGGAGTGATCCTTAGGTCTTGGCACTAGTTCCCAAACTTTGTTCCTTTCAAATTGATGCAACTCTTCTTGCATTGCCATGATCCAGTGTGGATCTTGCTCTGCATCTTGAATGGATTGAGGTTCAATTTGAGATAGGAAGCAAGTGTGCAACAGGTTTTGGTTGACCTGATTTCTGGTTTGCACACTAGCTGAGATGTCTCCAATTACTTGGGAAATTGGATGGTCTCTTGATGTTACTAAATCAACAGGGGGTGCTGATTGTTCACCAACCTGTGTTGTTGTTTCATCTTGTGGTACAACAACTGGCTCTTCAAGTTGTTTCTCTTCAATAAGTTGAATGCTTTCTTCATCTTCACTGCCTTTCTCTTTTTGAGTAATTTGTAACCTGTTCAAATCTTCAGCAAGAGAATGTACCTGCAAAGGTTCTATGGTAGAAGTATTCTTCTACTTGAAAGACATGTTAGATTCATCAAATGATATGTAAACAGATTCCTCAATTTTAAGAGATGATTTATTATAAACCCTATAAGCCTTACTGATGATGGAGTATCCCAGAAACACTCCTTCATCAGCTTTAGCATGAAATTTTGCTAAATATCTCTTGTCATTATTGTGAATATAACAAATGCAACCAAAAATTCTAAAATAATCAACTTTAGGTTTCTTCCCTTTGAGTAATTCATAGGGAGTCTTGCCCTTTAGTTTATGCATTAAACTTCTGTTCAGCACATAGTTGGAGGTGTTCACTGCCTCTGCCCAAAAAGATAGAGGAAGGTGAGCATTTGACAACAATGTAGTGGCAGATTCAATAAGGGTTCTATTTTTCCTTTCAGCTACCCCATTTTGTTGAGGAGTTCTAGGAGCTGAGAAAGTATACCTGATCCCTTCACTCTGACAGAACTCTTGCATAAGAAGAGAATCAAACTCTGTCCCATGATCACTTCTAATCAGGGCAATGTGAGTATTGAACTCAATTTGTATACATTTGAGAAATTCTGTCAAACACTTGAAGTTATCAGACTTCTTCCTCAGAAAGAACACCCATGTGAATCTAGAGAAGTCATCTACAACTACTAAAGTGTAAGATTTCCATCCT
Source organism: Platanthera guangdongensis (assembly GCA_039583875.1). Taxonomy (NCBI): domain Eukaryota; kingdom Viridiplantae; phylum Streptophyta; class Magnoliopsida; order Asparagales; family Orchidaceae; genus Platanthera; species Platanthera guangdongensis. The sequence continues at coordinate 59,456,672 of CM077160.1, read as the reverse complement.
AAGCTTTGTACTGTAATTGGTCCAAAAAGATCCATGTGTAACAGATACAAAATCCTAGGTGAATCACCCTTATTAAGTGACTAGAAACTATTTTTAGTTGGCTTGCCTAATTGACAAGCCCTGCAGAGTCCTTCCTTCTTGTAGGGTCCAGAAGGTAGTCCTCTAACAAGGTTGTCCTTGGATAGCCTAGCAATGGTTCTAAGTTTTAAATGTCCTAGTCTCTTATGCAATAAAACATTAGGTCTACAAACAAAATTAAACAGGCAAATGTCTACATTTGTTGAAAGAAAATCTACTAAATAGATGTTACCTTTCCTTTTACCTGTCAACACAGTTGTGTTGTTCTCTGACTTGATCTTGCATAAGGCTTTGATGAAAGTCACCTGGTAGCCTTCATCACATAGTTGACTGATGCTGATCAAATTGTGCTTCAGTCCTTCCACATAGGCTACCTTCTTGAATGTCACTGTCCCAATCTGGACTGCACCATATCCTTTAGTCTGTCCAAAGTTTGAATCACCAAATATGACTTTGGGTCCAAGCTTGGCTTTAAAGGATGTGAGGTTGTCCTTGTTTTCTATCATGTGCTTTGAGCACCCACTATCCAAGTACTATTGCTGGTTTGATGTTGGATAGGTCTTCACCTGAACATAAAATAATTCATTTGTTTTTGACCCAGTTTACCTTAGGCCTAGGTTGATAACCTTTAAACTCAGAAATAAAAGACATCCCAGTTTGACTCTTATAACCTTTAGGATGATATCTCCTTGGAGGTATTATCCATTCAGTATAAGGGTTAAAGCTTTGGGATGAAGGGCCCCTAGGATTGGATTTTTATTTGCCCTTGAAAAAATTTCCAAAGCTCTGATCTCTGTTCGACGATCGTGGAGCTGCATTCGACGATCTTGGGTCAGATCGTCGAGCTCCGTTCGACGGTCGACTGTGGCAGAGTTCAGGAATTAGAGATCGTCGACCTGAGTTCGATGATTTTGCCTGAGATCGTCGATCTGCGTTCGCCGATCGTCAAGCTCCGTTCGACGATTTCTGCTGGAACTTGCTTTTCTTAGGTAGATCAGAATTTTTCCTAGCTACTTCTACAACTCCCTTACCTTTATCATAAATAAACTTGATTGGGGTTGTTAGAACTATAGGTTGGCTGGATGAAGCACCCAAGCCCAGTGTACTATTGAATCTGGAGTTCACTGTGCTTGTGATGTCCATCAGCTTGATACTTCTCCCATTAAGGGATTCTTCAAGCTTCTTGGCCTCTGATAGCTCACCTTTCAGTGAAGCTATCTGCTCCCTATAACACTCTAACTCCTCAGAGAGTTTGAGGTTTTCTGATTTTAAGGAACTATGTTCAGACAATTGATTTCTGAGAGAAATAATTTCCTTCTCAGATTTTAATAAGTCTAAACATAATGCTTTAAACTCAGACTTAAAGTCCTCAAAATTGAAATCAAAAGAACTAATTACCTGGTCCTCTTCAAGTTGAATCTCTGAGTCTGACTCTGACTCTTCTTCATCAGAATTATGTTGAGAGGCATTGATTGCCATCATGCAGAACTCCTTCTCTTCAGCATCATCTTCATCATCACTTGAGCTGGATGAAGCTTCTAAATCCTCTTCAGTCTGACTCCAAGATTCAGCAACAAATCTCTTCCTTGTGTGTTTGTTCTTGCTGGAGGAGGGTTTGACATTGCCATTCTTCTTAAAGTCTTTGTCCTTTCTTCTTTCTTTCTTGTCCCTTCTGTCCTTGTTTTTGTTCTCTGGACAGTCAGGTACAACGTGCCCTGGTTTCCTGCAACCAAAGCAAACAATTTTTTTATTATTTGACTTATCATACCTTGGCTTATCATGCTCTTTGTATGATCTCTTTATGAAGTCCTTTCTGGCCATCTTGTAAAATCTTTTGGCCAATATTCTAAGCAGCTCATCATTGCCTGTGACCTTATCTTCAGGCTGATCTTCAGTGGCTTTGAAAGCTATTGTCTTTTCTTTCCTTGTGGCTGGTGAGGCAGCCTTCTGCTCTTCCTCTCTATTTTTGATGAGCAGCTCATAAGATTTGAGCTTGCCCAAGAGAGCTTCTGTGGTGATCTCATTCAGACTTCTAGCATCCTTAATTGGCCAGATCCTTGAGTCCCAAGTGCTTGGGAAGCACATTAGGATTTTGTCATTAAGTTCAGTCAGTGAGATCTCCTTATCCAGAGTCTTCAGTTCATTGACTATCAAACTGAGTCTGTTGTACATTTCAGCTACTGACTCAGCTTCTCCTTTCTGGAAATTCTCATATTGGGATATGAGGTGAGATCTCCTGTCCTTTCTTTCATCAGCTGATCCTGAGACTATTTCAGAGAGTTTATCCCAGATTTCCATTGCTGAATTACATTCAGCCACTTTTTGGAATATGTCATCATACATGGTCTGGGCTAAGATATTCATAGCCTTTGCATCTGCTACCTTCCACTTCTTGATATCAGCATCAGTTCCTGATGGAGTTGGAACAACATTTGTGCTTGTATTCTCTAGAGGTATTGGACACACTGTCAAAACAGAATTGAAGATGTCCTCATCAATAGAATTCATGTATAGTCTAATCCTTGCTTTCCAAAGTGCAAACTTAGACAGATTGCACACTGGAGGTCTGGTGCTAGCATAATCTTTGGTTTGGGCCATGATTTGTGAAGAAATAATCTAATAACAAAATCTACAACAAGCAGATCTAACTAGGATTCTTTGGGTTCAGGTGTTAACCTGTGCAACCACCAAGGTGTGGTATGCTTAACCAACCTCGCTTTGAAACCAATTGAAAGTGCAAGCTAGATCTGATATACTCTAGAGGGGGGTGAATAGAGTATGGTGCTTAAAAAACTTTTTACAATAGTTGTTGTAATCTGAGTGAACAGGGAAGCAAATAGTAAATCTAATCACAAAACAAAAGAAACTAATCACAGATCACAGCCAGAAACAAAAATAAAGACAAGCAACCAGAACACACAAGGAGCTATAGTGGTTCCCCTAAACTTGGGTACATCCACTCTTCTACCACCCTAGGTAGGAATCCACTGCAGGATGAGTTGATCAGGTGTCCTGGGCACCAATGAGCTTTTGATAAGGTGCTCAAAAACCAAATCAGATTTTTTGATCAGGTGTCTTGCCACCAATGAGCTTTTGATAAGGTGCTCAAAAACCAAGCACAAACTTTTGAAGGGAGTTTGAAAAACCCTTTACAGAGGTGGGGATGAGAGAGTGATGGAAGTCTTCTCTTTCTCAAAGCAGCTGAGAAGACTATGTGGATATTGATGTTGTCAAAGCTCCCCCTGAGATCTGTAGTTGATCAGGAAATGAAGCATTGCTGTAGGGTGATAGGCCTTCAGAGATTGATCTCCAGCAATTGATGATTTCAGCAACAGCCGAAATGTGAGGTGTCTGGAGTCTTGAATGATGATGGCCTTGAACACTTGAATCAAAAGAGATCTGAAGATTTCAGATTTGTTGATCTCCTTTTGGTGATGGTGTTCTTATGAATTCTTTGAGACATAGAATGTCTACAGCTCTTTTTCTTTCTCTCTTGAGTGATTGTTGTTGAGAAAGATATTGTTCTAGAGAAGAACTATTGCAGAGAATATTTTGTTCTTCTTCTTCTTGTGCACTCTCTTGTTCTTGATTGCTTGTCGTTTTGAGAGATTCAAAAATCTTGTCTTTTATTCCTTTGTTCTGAATAGAAAATGATCCTCTGTGAAAGTGCAAGCTAGATCTGATATACTCTAGAGGGGGGTGAATAGAGTATGGTGCTTAAAAACCTTTTACAACAGTTGTTGTAATCTGAGTGAACAGGGAAGAAAATATTAAATCTAATCACAGCAGCTATCTAATCACAATCTACAAAAGAAACTAATCACAGATCACAACTAATCATAGATCACAGCCAGAAACAAAAATAAAGATAAGCAACCAGAAGACACAAGGAGATATAGTGGTTCCCCTAAACTTGGGTACATCCACTCTTCTACCACCCTAGGTAGGAATCCACTGTAGGATGAGTTGATCAGGTGTCCTGGGCACCAATGAGCTTTTGGTAAGGTGCTCAAAAACCAAATCAGATTTTTTGATCAGGTGTCTTGCCACCAATGAGCTTTTGATAAGGTGCTCAAAAACTAAGCACAAACTTTTGAAGGGAGTTTGAAAAACCCTTTACAGAGGTGGGGATAAGAGAGTGATGGAAGTCTTCTCTTTCTCAAAGCAGCTGAGAAGACTATTTGGATATTGATGTTGTCAAAGCTCCCCCTGAGATCTGTAGTTGATCAGGAAATGAAGCTTTGCTGTAGGGTGATAGGCCTTCTGAGATTGATCTCCAGAAATTGATGATTTCAGCAATAATCGAAATGTGAGTTGTCTGGAGTCTTGAATGATGATGGCCTTGAACACTTGAATCAAAAGAGATCTGAAGATTTCAGATTTGTTGATCTCCTTTTGGTGATGGTGTTCTTGTGAATTCTTTGAGACAAAGAATGTCTACAGCTCTTTTTCTTTCTCTGTTGAGTGATTGTTGTTGAGAAAGATGTTGTTCCAGAGAAGAGCTGTTGCAGAGAATATTTTATTCTTCTTCTTCTTATGCACTCTCTTGTTCTTGATTGCTTGTCCTTTTGAGAGATTCAAAAATCTTGTCTTTTATTCCTTTGTTCTGAATAGAAAATGATCCTCTGTCAAGAATAGCCGTTAGCCTGTCATTAAATGTCTTCCTTAATTGAAATTGTCTTCTGGGGGAAAGTCCAAAGAAACATTCCTTGATAATTCCTTGAAACTTGGTCCAGAATAAATGAAAACGGCTACAAGATCTTCTGAATTAATTGCTGACAATAACTCCTTAACTGTTCTGAATTTGAATCTTGAAAGTTATTTAACTCTTCAGAAAAACGTCGAACTGAGCTCTACTATCGTCGAGCTGAGCTTAGCGATTTGGACTTATACAACAACAAAGATCGTCGATCTGAGCTCAACTATCGTCGAACTGAGCTCAGAGATAGAGAGTCAATACTGGAGTCAAGATCGTCGAACTGAGCTCGAAGATCGTCGAATGGAGTTCGACGATTTGTAGAAGTTGAGCTCAACGATCATCGAATGGAGTTCGACGATCCGTCGAAGTGAGCTCAACGATCGTCGATTGGAGTTCGACGATTCGTCGTCCTGAGCTCGACGAAATGACTTGGTATCCAAACTGAAAAACCTTGGTCTTGAGGGCAGCTTCCAAACCTAACTACTAACCCTTACACTCAATTCTAATTGACCATTGGATCTATACAAGGAGGTCAAAAACAAGTTTCCTAAAGACATAGTGATCCTGACCCAAATTAGTAATAGGGTGTTCCAACAACTTGTCCTAGACTCTAGGATACAACTTTGACCCTAGCTATACATATTGGGTCACATCATCCTAAGTTAGTGAACATATCCCAAATCAAACTAGGGATCCAACAATCTTCAGTTTTAAACTCTATGTAATCTATTGTCAACAAACTTTTGTGAAGTTTAAACAAAATTATGATTCATGCTTATTATGTTTGTATCATATTCTGTGATGATATAATATATACTTGTTTTGGTTTATATGTCTCCCTGTCATTGGATGCTTTTATACATCATATTATTTATTTTATTATAATTGATGTATATCATTGACTAAGGATTATGACTTCTCCAAATAGGGGGAGATTGTTGGGTACATTGGAAAATGTGTACAGGATTTGGAGAAGTCTCACCTAACTCAATAATATGCATCAAGTTGTATTTAATGTTGTGTTGAGTTATCATGTGCAGGTTATGTAAATGGAAGAAAAAATTTCTAAGTACAAGTGTCGACACTTGGGAATGGCTGTGTCGACAGCAAGAGCCATATTGTGTCGACACCCAGAATTTGTGTCGACACACAAAAAATTTGTCGACAACGTCGTGTCGACACCAAGGGCCAGATTGTGTCGACATTATCAGGAGTTGTGTTGACACACAGAGAAGCTGTCAACAAATTCCATAATTCTATCGACAACGACTGTGTCAACACACAGAACTTGTGTCGACACACACCAAAATTCTGTCTACACCAACTTTGTCAAGACAAGGAGTGTTTGTGTCGACACACATGACTTATGTCGACACATTCCACAGAAGCTGTGTCGAGAAGTAAAAGTGAAGTTGTGTCGACATCATCAAGACTTGTGTCGATACATAGACTATGTGTGTCGACACATGTGAAGTATTCACTCGACATTCTCTGCTGTTGAGTCAAAGTCCAATGAAGGTTGAAGTAATACAACTAGAGACTTTACAGCTGTCATTACTGACATTACTGTCACATCTGTCAGAGGTGTCAGAAGACCGTTTGAAACCGAAACAGCCGGTAACCATGGATGAAGCCTATATATAGATATGCTCCTTCAACAATAAAGGGCTAAGGAAGTTAATCAAGCTAATCAATTATAATCTCTGAAGGATTGAGGATCCAGAAGAAGAGAAAGAAGAAACAGTCAACAGATTGTAGAGAGAGAAAAACAAGAAGGAGAGAAGTTCTCATCCAGTGAAGGCAGATCCTGAACAGTCTTCCTGAAGAATTTAGATCAAGTTTGAAGAAGAATTCAGATTAATTTCTGAAGGAAGCTGATTGAACATCAAATCCAACACCAAGAAGATCAACCCTACTTTGTTCAGATTCAAGAAGCTTTGAAGAAAGCTAAGACAGGTTGATCCTTAAGTAATCAGTTCTATCAATAACTGATCAAGAAGCCTTCAACCAATTCTCTCTCCATCTGGTTGAAGATATCATTATCTTTTCATCAATAATTCTTGTAGGATCTTTAATAGATCTGAGTGTAAGAGATTTACTTCTCTGAGTTGTAAGCCTAAATTATAAAGGCTGAGGTAGGGCTGAGTGCCTGAGGTAGGGGAATCTGTTACCTGAGTTGTATGCCTGTAAAAAAGGCTGAGGTAGGGCTTTTGCCTGAGTTGTAGGATTGGGGTGTCACTCTGAGTTGTAGGCCTATGGAAGAGGATGAGGTAGGGATTGTGCCTGAGTTGTAGGAGTGTGGATTCACTCTGAGTTGTAAGAACCAGTCTTGGTTCTGAGCTGTAAGATCTGCGGATCTGAGAAGAAGGAAGTTATGCCGAATCTAGTACACTGCTAGATATGAGAAGGGGGAAAGTGGATGTACCCATCATTTGGGGAACCATTATAAATCTGGTGTGCAATCTATGAAATGTTGTGTGTATGTGAATGTTGTGCTGTGTTTTCTGCTAAATACATTGCTAAATTAAATAGAATTATCTGCCTAAGTCAGAAAAAGAATTGAACCTATTCACCCCCCCTTTAGGTATTTAGAACATCTTGAAACCAATTCTTTCAATATCCATGAGTGTTGGTGTTGTCGTAAGGTGGGACATTTGACCTAGATTACTGGCACAATCCAAATGTGCTGAGAGTAAAGGTTAGTCCCCCTGTCAGAAATTATATAGGAAGGATTGTTCATTCTCAGGCTAATCAGAACCTAGGACCCAATAATAAAGAGCGTCGCTAGCATCCCAGTCATCAAAGAGATCGGGAAAAAGAATCCAAGTTCATCGAGCTGAGAAGGCACATCGTCGAGCTGAGAAGGCACTTCGTCGAGCTGAGATTCTGATATAAGCTCACATTTCGTCGATCTCAGCTGGACTTTAATCGAGATCAACTCAGAGAAGTAACTCTGAGTTTGTCAATTTGAGATCGACGATCGTCGAGCTGAGTTCAGCTATCGTCGAACATAAATTTTGTGGGTTTAGGGTTTAGGATTTAGGGTTTAGGATATAGGGTTTAGGAGTTTAGGCTTTAGGGTTTAGGATTTTAGGGTTTAGGGTTTTAGGGTTTAGGGTTTAAGGTTTAGGGTTTAGGATTTAGGGTTTCAGGTTTAGGGTTTTGGGTTTAGGGTTTAGGGATTAGGGTTTTACGGTTTTAGGTTTAGGGTTTAGGGTTTTAGGGTTTAGGGTTTAAGTTTTCGCCGAATGTTAAGTACAGTAGATATTAGTTAAACAAAGCTATATTAAAATGACTTTTAGGTCTTCTCCTCCCCAAATAGGGGACCATCTGACAGCAACTTATCAGATGAAGACTTTGCTGCCTTCTCTAGGCAGCTTCATAAATTGATGATCAGGAAGCAGTGGAGGAGCAAACCTTCCTTCTCCTCTCATCACAAGAAGGACTACTACAAGACAGTGAATAAGCACACCAAGGGAGGCAGGTATCACTCTAAGCATAGTAAACATGTTTCCTCTAAAGTTGTTTGTTATTGTTGCAACAAACCTGGACATGTAATAGCTGACTGCCCAATCAATAAAAAGGTCGATGTTGAGAAGAAACTACACCAACACAAGGGCAAGAAGGACTTGTCCCTCATTGCCAAGAAGGAGTAGAGTTGGACTAACTCATCTTCAGCTAAGTTTGAATAAGAAGATGTCATCATTGGGCTGTTGGCTGCAATTACAGATGAGGATGAATATGCCTACAGCTGTTGTGGTTTGATGACAATGTCTGATGAAGAATCCAGCCAGGATTAGCCTGGTCCAGTAAAGGTACACTATCTTTCTAATTCTTCTTATGAGTTAGGCCATGGGACTAGTCCCAGTTCAAAAGCTTCTTCATCTAATGGTGATGATGACTCTGAATCCGAAGATGTCAATCAATTGATTGACAAGTATGGTGAACTTCTGGATGCCTTTAAGAAAAGCAGGAAGTTGACTAAAAGGCAAGCTTAGGAGATTGCGTCCCTTTAGCTAGCTGCTGCCCAAAAGTCTGAGACATCATCCTTACTGGATCAGAAGGCTAGGGAAGTCAGCAAATTGAAAAACATTACTGTCAATTAGATTGGCACCATCAAGTACAAGGATAGTCTCATTAGAGATATTGAAGAGAAGCTCTAGAGGGAGAAGAAAATTGTGACTAGCTATTCTATGCCCAATACATAGTTTCCCTTGATAGACTCCTTCTCCTCTTAGAAGGGTAACAAGGGGTTGGGTTTTAAGGGAAATACTAGAGTTGCCCTTTCCAAAGGGAAAGGGAAAGCTCCAGTCCAGCCTCTGGCTTTTAAGCCTCCCATCCCTTTTAAGAAGGTGATGTTGACTTCAAACAGGTATGACCAAGAAATCATCTATGATCACTAGATGAATGGTAGATCCACTAGTGTGAACAAAGATGTTTATAGCTATGGTGGAAGGTATAGTAGGAGAATGAGTGCCTTTAAGGCTCCCCATGAGGAAATTTAAATGGCCCATCCTGGACCATTTATTTTTGGTACCTCAGCCCCGTCTCTTAAGAATAATACAGTGTAGCCTTCAATCAAGCCCATCTAGCAATGGCTCAGACCAAGGGTAATTCTATTAGCGGGATAAATCTAGCTATCTCTGATGCCATAAACAACATGTCATCTGCAAAGAAAACTTCTATAAATGTCAGTTAGAGCGAACTAACAAAGCCTGCTAGAAGACTTACCTTCGGTCAGATCCTTGCTGAAAGAAACCTTAAGAAGGCAGCCGCTCCTCTTCCTTCTATTCAGTCAGTAGTTAACCAAACTATAGGACATGCACAAAAAAAGAAGATATAATATCCATGAGTGTTGGTGTTGTGGTAAGGTAAGACATTTTGCCCTAGATTACTGGCATAATCCAAGTGTGCCGAGAGCAAAGGTTAGTCCCCTTGTCAGAAATTCTGTAGGAAGGCATGTTCATTTTCATGCTAATCAGAACCTAGGACCCAATAATTATTGGGGTCCTCAGGTAAGGTAAACTATGTGTTGTAGGTTAGTCCAAGTGCCCATACTCCTATATGGTTCTTATACAATGGTTGTTCTAGGCACATGAATGGAACAAGGAGCAACTTAAAGGTGTACACTCCATTGAAGGATGGACCCAAAGTTATATTTGGTGGTTCAGATAGTCGAGTGATAAGAGGCTATGCTAAGATTACAAATGACATAATCACAATCTTAAAAGTGGCTAATGTTGAGGGGTTGCAACACAACCTCATAAGCCTAAGCCGACTCTGTGATCTTGGCTATGTCATTTCCTTCCACAAGGATGAGTGCCGGATTAATAGGTCAAGTGACCAATAGGTCATCTTGACAGGCACTAGGAGTGAAACTTTTTATTGCTTAAATTTCCTTTATCTTAATAAAGACTCTCGGATTTGTCTAGTTGCAAATGAGAAAAATCTCATATTGTGTATAATGGCACAAAAGACTAGCTCATTTGAATTATAAGACTATTAACAAGCTCTTTAGTGAAGAGCTAGTTAGGAATGGTCCCAAGATGAAATGCACCAAGGAAGGTATGTGATCAGCATGTCAAAAGGGCAAGCAGACTAAGGCTTCCTTCATGGGCATTAGGACCAAAGACTTTGTGAGGTGTTTATACCTCTTGCATATGGACTTGTTTGGTCCTATGCCAGTTTGTAGTCTAGGTAGAAAATTCTACACCCTTGTGGTGGTTGATGACTATTTTAGGTTTACGTCGGTGTTCTTTCTTAAGAAAAAGAATGAAACCCTTTATATCTTCATGAAGTTTGTCAAGCAAATTAAGAATGAGTTTGATAGTACTGTAGTCAAAATGAGAAGTGAACATGACACTGAATTCCAATTTGATAGCATGACAAAATTCTGTGAAGAGCGATGGATTCATCAATAATTTTCTTCTCCAAGAACACCCCAGCAAAATGAGATTGCTGAGAGGAAAATAGAACTCTCACAGAGGCTGGAAGGACCTTGTTGAGTGACACTTCTCTCCCAGAATGTTTTTGGGCTGAGGAAGTGAATACTACATGTCATGTCCTTGACAGAGCCTCTATCTCCAAGAGCCATAAGAAGACTCCCTATGAGATCTTGAAGTGCAGAAAACCAAACCTGGGCTATCTCAGGACCATCAGGGCAACCTGTTGATGAAACTTTGTATAGAGAGATAATTGTCACCCTTCTATATCTTACTGCAAGTAGACTGACATCATGTATGCTATATATGTTTGTATTAGGTATCATGTTAGTACTAAAGAATCTCACTACTCTGCTGCTAATAGGATTTTGAGGTATCTTAAAGACACACCAGATCTTGACCTATGGTACCCTAGAAATTGGGATTTTGAACAAACAAACTATTTAGATGCATATTTTGTAGGCTGCAAAGAGGAGAGGAAGAGCACTTCAGGCACCTGTCAGTTTTTGAGAGGAAGACTAGTGTCTTGGCGCAGCAAGAAGTAGACTAATGTCGCAATCACAACAGCTGAGTCAGAATACATCTCAGCAGGTAGCTTCTATGTATAGTTTCTGTGTATCCAGCATTAGCTCTAGGACTATAACCTCCAGACAAGTAGAACTTCTTTGTCATGTGATTCTACTAGTACAATCTCAATTGCTGGGAATCCTGTCTCTCATAGTAGGTCTAAGCATATTGAGATTAGGTATCATTTCATAAGGGAGCATGTGGAATGTGAAGATATCAGTCTTGAGTTTGTCCATACAGACAAGCAAGTGGCTGACATATTCACTAAGCCACTGGATGAAGCAAAGTTCAACAATTTTAAGTTTGAGTTGGGTATGTTGAACTTATTAAAGCTTCAGTTGCTCCTTGTATTGTTATTATTGCAGGTTGTACTACTTCTTACAGTGGAAAAGTCCTTTAGTGGTATGAAGATTTTTTAAGGGGTATACCTTCATTGGTATCATGTTTTTCAAGTGCTATACATTCTCAAATAGACTAAAGTGTCTACCAGGAAGTGATAGAAGATGCTTCAGTTGAGGGGGAGAAATTCCAATTCTTGCAGGGTTAGATTCAGCTCATGTAGAGAAGGATCAAGCTGCTGCAATAGTTGATTAACTGTGCTCAAAAAGGGGAGAAGATAATAAAAGGAAAACACCTCCCAGTCTATTTAAAGAATTCAAAAAGTGGGAGGAGAAGGAAATAATCAAGGCCCAGGAGCAGCAAAATAGGGGGAGAAGGAAGTGATGATGTTCACCCTGCAGGCATGGAAAGTGTGGTAACCTATAACTTGATAATCTTGTTCTTTTGTTATAAGTTGTCCAATTTAATGTGTTACTGTTGTATATGTTAGTGTATATCATTGACTCAGAATTTTCTTTGAGGGTTTTGACTTCTTCAAATAGGGGGAGATTGTTGGGTCCATTGCCCACAATGTCCCAGATTTGTAGAAGTGAAATAAGTCAATGATATACACATAGTTGTATTTGATGTATGTTCAAGTTCATGCATGCAGGTTGGTCCTTGTCACATTGATTGGACATGTATTCCAAGTGGTTGCGACAGGTGGTCATATGGTAGAGATGTGGAGTGACAAAAATCTATCTAAGTCCACAAGCATTGAGTGAAGCCAGTTCACTCAACGCCAGATGTCAATGAAGGATGCTAGAAAGGCTGAAATTCACCTAAGTCCACAGACATTGAGTGAAGCCAATTCAAACAACGCCAGATGCCAAAAAGTGCTGAGTAAGGTGTGGATAGTCAAAACCCAGTAGTCTGCAAACCAATTCTGCTGCTAAGTCCACAGGCATTTGTTGGGTCCATTGCTCCCAATGTCCCTGATTTGTGAGAAGTCAAACAGGTCAATGTCATACACATCAAATGTATTTGATGTGTATTTGAGGTCTTGAGTGCAAGTTAGTCCATATCACATTGATTGTACAAGTGGACAAAATAAGTGGTTGCTGGAGATAACAAAAATCGGCTAAGTCCACAGGCGTTGAGCGGAGCAAGTTCACTCAATGCTAGAGATAAGGATTCATTTTTGTCTAGCACGAAATTTACCTAACTTCACAGGCATTGAGTGAGGAAAGCTCACTCAACTCCATATATCAAATAGCGTTGAGTCTATCTCAGCCTAACTATTAGATAGCTAAAAATATGGCTAAGTACAAAAGCATTGAGTGTAGTCTACTCACTCAATGCCATATAGCTAAAAGGCTGTGAGTTAGGCCGAGTCATTCAAAGCCTAGAGAATTTGGTTGAAAATGTGACGAAGTCCACAAGCATTGAGTGTGGTCTACTCACTCAATTCCATACAACTTTTAGCATTGAGTTTTGCTATGCATATCAACTCCACAGAAAAGTTGGGCAAAAAATTGACCAAGTCCACAGGCGTTGAGTGTAGCTTACTCACTCAATCCCAGATAACAAAAATTCTGTTAAGTATTTTGGAGTTGAATAGAGCTTATTCTCTCAATGCCAAGGCGTAGAAATATTTGTTAAGGCAAATAGCGTTGAGTGAGGCAAGCTCACTCAACGCTCTCAACACCTTGATGCAGAAAATTTGGCTAAGTCCAAATGCATGGATAGCTTGGCTTTCGTCGAGCTCAACTTTGTCGAACTGAGTTTAGCTTTCGTCGAGCTAAGTCTAAAATTCATCGAACTAAATTTACTCTTTTGTCGAACTGAGCTTGCCGTTCGTCGAACTGAGCTTGCCGTTCATCGAACTGAGCTTGTCGTTCGTCGAACAAAGCTCAGCATTCGTCGAGCTCAATACCTACATAGACAAAATTTTGTCTACGTTTTGCGGCGTTTAGTGATGCCTACTCACTCAATGCCTTTGCTTCTAATGATTGAATTTTGTCTAAGTCCACAGATGTTGAGTCATGCTGACGTCAACAAAGTCAAAAAGTAAACCAAAATCCAAATGTTGCAGAAGTTCTATGAGAGATGTTGACGACCAGCTGTTATCATCTTCTAAACTTTCCAAGAATTGTTTTCATCACTAAGTGCTGGGGCCCACACTCAACAAAGAGCCATTGAATCAAGAATTAATGGAAATAATGCGCTGAATGGCTAAATCTCAGCCACCAATCCTGGTGGTGGGGCCCACTGCTCAATTGGCCTTCAGAGAATAAAATGAAGCAAATCGGCCAGAGCAAATTAATTGATTCCTTGTCTAGGTTTTCTGAAAACAAAAGTGCAACCGAACTTCATCTTCTTCCTCGCCATTTTTGTCGAGCCTGAATAAGCTGTTCTGTACAGATAACCTTGCTGAGGAACGAGATAGCTGAAGCAATCACCATCTGCAATTGCAGGTTTAGAAGATATTCTGAGGAAGAAGATCAAGAAGCGCTGCAGAGAAAAGAAAGCTATTTGAAGGAAGATTCAACTACAAATTTCATTATCTTCAACAGCAAATGCTTGGGCTGATATCTGCTCAGTCCAGGAAGAAGTAGATATAGAGGTCTTGCTCTGGTGTCTAATCAAACCAAATTCTATATCTTCTGTTAAGATTCTTTGTGAGTATAGAGTTGTAAGCCTGTTTTATAAAGGCTAATGTCTTTCTGACCTGTATTTGGCTTTGTGCTGGGTGAAAGGTCTTTGTGACCTGGGTTTGGCTTAGTGCCTAAGTGGTAGGTCTGTGTGACCTGTGTGGTCCTATGGGATCTGTGATGTAAGTTCTTAAGGAGCTGAAATCTGGAGGGAGAGTCGAGTCTAACACACTGTTAGATAGGCGCAGAGGTACTGTGGATGTACCCAAGATTGAGGAACCACTATAAAATTGTTGTGTCATTTGTGATTGATCTTGAAAGCTAAAAACTAACCTAATCACCAAGCACAGTAATCTGTTAACAAGTGAGAAATTTTAAATAGAGACAAAAATCTTTTCTCCTCCCTCAAGGCGTTTAGCTAGCCTTGAAATCAGGACTTTCAACGTTGAGTGAAGGCAGTTCACTCAACGCCTTATATCAAAAGACATCGAGTATAGTTGAGTTTGCGAAAGCCTTAGTTTTGGCAAGCTAAACAAATGACTAAGTCCACAAGCATTGAGTGAAGCTAGTTCACTCAACGCCATATACCAAGCAGCATTGAGATAAGCTCAAGCAGTTGAAGATTCCATCAAGAAATCTAGCTAAGTCAAGAATCGTTGAGTGAGTATAGCTCACTCAATGCCAAAGCAGAAGGCGTCGATAGAAGAATAATCAGTCAAAGCTTAAGGAAATAGATAGAAAGAAAATTTTGTCTAAGTACAGAAGCATTGAGTGATGACAACTCACTCAACACACTCAATGCCTCAATAAGCCGACAGACTTGAGAAGCGGCTAAGGTCAAAAATATTGAGTGATGAAGGCTCACTCAACGCTCTCAATGCCTAGCAGATAAAGAAAGTTACAGCTAAGTCCAGGGGCATTGAGTGCTGAAGATACACTCAACGCACTCAATGCCTAGCTGCGAAGAAGAGAATGGCTAAGTCCAAAGGCATTGAGTGAAGCCAGTTCACTCAACGGACTCAACGCCTGATGGTGTAGAGAATTTGAGTAAGTACAGATTCGTTGAGTGAATGCCATTCACTCAACGCACTCAATGCATGATGTCGAATCTGAGAATTTGGCTAAGTCTACAAATGCTGACTATAGCCAAAGTCAACAAAAGTCAACAAAGTTAAAATTAATTGCGGGAAAGCTACTAAACACGATAAATAGCACCAGAGGTCTACTGTATGTCTTCTTCTGTTAAAGCAAGGTGTAGCTAACAACTACAGGTGGTCCCTACTCCTTCATGGAGACGTTAATCAGTGGAAAATAAAAGGGACAAGATGGACTAAAGGAACTTTAACTTTTATGGTTTTCTCATTTCCAACATTTGCGGCTGAACTTATTCTTCCTTGCCATTATTGTGGATCTCGAAGCTAAATCAGTTGATCTAAAAGTTATTTGAAGTTAGTTGTAGCAATTTCTTCTACTATAGCAAGTTCAGATAAGGTCTGATAAAGAAGAAGTAGAGCTTTCAGGTTTCTGCAGGTCCAGGTTAGCTGATTGAAGAACACAAGAACTGTCAAATCCATAGTCTTCTTCAGCAAGTTCAGAAACAAGTTTCTGTGTTACTTCCAGTACTTGCTCCAACTTATTGAATATCAATCTCTTGCTGCTGAGAAAAAGATTGAGCTGAGATAAACGTAGCTTAAGAAGAAGCAGGCATAGAGAAAATTTTCTATGGTGTTATATCAACCACATCAACCAAACACCTTCTCTTCTGTAGGATCTTAACATATCTGAGTCTAAGCCTTGTTTATAAAGGCTAAGGTAGGATCCAAGTGTGGATCTGAGTGTAGGGCCTATTTTACTGAGGTAGGGCCTTTATGCCTGAAGTAGGAGAGTGTTACTCTCTAAGTTGTAGGGCTAACCATCATAGACTGAGCTGTAGGACTATTGATTTAGTCTGAGGTAGGTGATCCGCTGATCACTGAGCTATAAGAGCAGTTTGCTATGACGTAAGGCCTTGTGCCTGAGTTGTATGTCTTGGAGGAGACTGAGAGATCCTGCGGGATCTGTGTTGTAAGCTCTATGGAGCAGAGTTTTGGAGAAGAGTCTTGTCTAGCACACTGTTAGAAAGGCAGGAGGGAAAGTGGACGTACCCATAATCTGGGGAACAACTATAAAACTATTGTGTGCTTTTGTGTTGTGCCTTGAAGGCTAAAAGTAACTAACTCACACAAAAGAAACTAAATCACAACACACTAAGAGGAGGAAAAATTCAAAAGGCTTAAAAACCTATTCATCACCCCTTTAGGTGTTTAGCTACCTTAGAATTAAAGACTTTCAAGGGCCTTGTGCCTGAGTTGTAGGGCTTGGAGGAGATTGATAGATCCTGTGGGATCTGGGTTGTAAGCTCTTAGGAGTCGAGTTTTGCAGAAGGGCCTTGTCTAACAAGCTGTTAAAAAGGTAAGGGACAGTGGTCGTACCAATAGTCTGGGGAACCACTGTACATATCATGTGTGCTTTTGTGGATTGTCTTGAAAGCAAGCTAACCTAGCTAACTCATAACACACCAAGTTAAAGAAAATCTTAAAAGACTAGAAAACTATTCACCCCCTCTAAGTGTTTAGCTACCTTGGAATTAAAGTCTTTCATAAATGATGCTCTCGTTCGTACTTGGCTCGCAAACACCTATATTTGTTGATGAGTCTTTACCCATCATTCGCCATTTCGGAATAGTGAGTTATTTGGGGCTATCTTGCCGCTCTTTACTCAAAGGGAGTTAAGACTTATTGCATTTACATGTTATATGTGTATCTCATTGCCCCCCATATTGTCTCCCACGACATCGTATTAGGAATTTTAGTCACTTGGCACATAACTTTTATAACATCGGTCGTTCTATGCCAATCTTGCCACACAGTATAAATATTTCCAAGAGCTCTTAGTTGTTTGTTACCTTCTTTGCTTATCGGACTCCTACGACATAATTTGTTAGCAAATTCTGGTTGAAGCTGCTTCTCTGACAATAGATGCCATTACAACTCATTTCTCCGCGGTTACTACTCTACTTCACTGGACTCCTTCTAATTCTCCAATGCCTTCTGTCAATTTTGCTCATATTGTTGGTTGAGGAATCTCTCATGGTTGTGGTGGCCACTTGGGGGGGGGGATGTGGTCTTAGTAAGCACCTTTGCTCCTTCTATAGGAGAAATTGACACACTATTGATCGATATTTTTCCAAGCATCCTCATCTTCGGACATTGATGCGAATCTCCACAAGTGTATTGGGTGTTCAAGTAATACAATGTGGGAGTGAGTTCCGAAGTGTTGGTATCTTGAGGAATACAACTTTGGATTGCTTTTATGTTTGAGAAAACTAATTATAATGTTGAGAACTGATTCATTGATTTGAGTTATTATTTTTAGCTGAAAGTAAAAGAATAAGCAAATAAATATGAAATGTGGCTCATAGTCGATGCGTCGTACTCACATAAGTCCGGGTCACCTTCACCACTTAAATTAAACAAGAGAAGGTGAGGGCTGACCACACCTCTTGATCAAATATTATCACAGTGATAATAACAAAATACTGATCTATCTATCTTAACACAAGCAAGAACGATGATTCCATATAAGCATGAACAATATAATCTTTTATAGTAGAGTTCATGAAAGTAACTACAGTTAGTAGTAATGTTTACCATGGTTCATCATCAAAATGTAAGTGATTTACTACCATATATCTTATAGGAGTGGAGGAGAAGGGAAGAAATACCAACAACATTCAAGTATATGTCGTAGAAATGGGAGGAAACCACTGGGTTGTCAATCCATGTCCTGCAAACATTCATCAGTTGCGTCAGGGGGCCGGAATGGCTGTCACCACTTCCTAAGCTTCCTATCCTCTCGAGTGTTTATGATGTCCATGTCAATCTCCCGGTTTTCCATAATTGGCGGAGAGTATTGTGAGGAGATCACTTATTGAAAGCTCCTGATGATGTAAATCACTTAGGGACTTAATATAACGTCCTGATTCGCACTAGGCCCCCCGTGCACGTTTTGAGTCAGGAGATCTGACTTGGGTTCAGGGGTGTGCTGGCAACTAGGCTGCACTTGTAAACAGGAGGAGAAATCAGTCGAGCATAGGACACGGGTAGCGACACGGGCGTGTCCCTACCCGTGTGGGAGAGGCCAGCTCTCGAGTCGACGACTCAAGTATGTCCAGAGAAGGATATGGGTAGTGACATGGGCATGTCACTACCCGTGTGAAGTGACACGGGTAGAGACATGGGCGTTTTCCTAACCGTGTGTGTGTCGAGATCGACGAAACGTGTTGAGATCGACAATGTAAGACGCCTCCCCTTACCAAGGAGGCTCCCAGTCTTATGCCCAGAACCGCAGTCTTACGGTGGCACTAACGCACGGCTTAGTCGACACCGCAACACGCAGATTCTGCCAGCTAATACGATCATATAACCTGTAAGCCAATATGAGAAATAGAAGTATAGCAGTAATGTAGAAATAAACTACAACCAGTCCACAGTCACAATACATATCAAATAACAAAATGAAACTACATCCAGTCCACAATGAGTAGAAAAATATGAAGAGTAAAAAGGGCTTATGTCCTGTACATGAATATCAACTCTCCTCACAAAATAAAAAGCGGAAGCAAATCTATCATCCTCAAACTCATCCCACCTGAGGTAGCGCTGTAGTAGTAGTAGTAGGTGGTATCAACTCCTCACGCCCTGTCACCTCGTCCAGCCGGTGGTGCTGGTGCTCCATCTCCTCGAGCTCCTAAAAATAGTTAGTCAGCGACCATTAGTCAAAAGACTAAGTCGTTTCCTCCGCACCTCGCCCCGCAACTCCTAGGCACCGTGCGGGACGACGAAGCGGAGGACTATCAAGGGGTAACAAAAGGAAGCAGGTGACAAGAAGCTATCTATCAAGTATAAGAGCAACATAGTTCTACTCTAGCAGTTCTAAGTACATGGTATAAGTGAAGTAAAGGTATGGTACAAGTAAAGAACAGAAAGTAAGAGCAGAAAAGTAAAGCCATGCTACCACTACACTACCATCACAAAAGTACCTTAACTTATACAAATTTATAAGTTAAGGCTTCTAGAAATTTTAACTTATCATATAAAAGAGCCCATACTAATTTATATGATAAGGATCTATGAAGCGTATGACCTAATATGAATGAATGTTTATGATACAATTTATGCAACATGCAAGTTCAACTCACACACAATGACTCTGTGATCACAGACCTTTAGTTCACACTTTTTGAGAGCTACCTTCACTCTTGGGTACCACCGTTGTGGCTACGACAGCAGCGGAGCGGGCGTCTCCACTTCTAGGCAGGTATGCATACTACCAAACCTAGACCCCTCTCATATGCCTCTGTACATGTCCTAGGTGCACTCTACAGTCTGCGTACATATTTTGCTGACTACCAGTCAGTCTTGTTGGGTCGGGTGTTCATTATCGGGGATCTTCCTCCAGACCTCAGTATAAACAACCTACTAGCCCCTCAAACCCCCACACCCGCTTGAGTCACCGTACTGCCATCGGTGTGACGATCGGCCCAGTAACGCATGACTCGACACTAAATTTATGCACATGCAAGTATTTCATCTCGAGCATTCAGCTCGCAGTACCAACCTGTCCTGATTCCCTCAAACCCTTCACGGGTGGGCCCGCAACATATATCCCTCCAACCCTATACTGGTGAGATGTTGCCTCAAACCCTCCAACCCTATACGGGTGAGAATATGCATAATAGTGCCTTTATTCAGAATCCCTCATACCCATCACGGGCGAGAATGAACCACAATAGCTTATCATATTAGACTACTCTTGTCTACGAGTTATTATACTTAGTGATTTAAGGTAAATCCCAGAACTACCCAGGGTATACCCGGTGAAGGGCTCTCGGGGGCACTAGGAACTATGAGGGGATTATGCAGAAAGTTCCCTTTCACAAGGATATTTACTTTTATTGATGTCTACCCTTTATCCGTACTTTGCTCTCATTATTACTCTTGAGTGATCCTAATGACTTAAAATGTTCTCAAAAGGGCGACGATCTACGTCGGCCTCCACTCCAGTTGCTATCCAAGGGCTTGCAATTTTACTCTCGTCACTAAGACAACACTACCCACCAAGGTTATTCTCCAAGTGTAATCTTTAGCTCATCCGTCGATCTATCCCCCGGTGGTCCTTATAGTATAACCTACTTACACTATGCGTAACCCATGACCTAATACCACCCCGAAATAGAACTTCCAATTCCTCGGGCCACCTGCCCCTAACTATTTATCCTAGGATGGTATGGACTAATGAAGTGAGCATATTGATTTGCATAATTTTCTTAAGACATTAAAGCCTCTAATTAAATCACTTAATTAATCCCCTAGGTCATTTAATACATGAAGTATTACAAATTATAATCCACTGACCTAAGTAATTTTTCCTGAGTTGCATCTTGGTAATATATTGCTGTCTACCAAAATTCATAATTTTCCTTTGATTATTTCTATTTATTCCTTAATTAATACAAAACTCACATAATTGTCATTTTCCAAATGAAGTATAAGGAATATATTACTCAAACTTCTAGGAATATTACAGAGCATATATATCATTAATTTAAGGCTAATGACAGAGTTTCATCAACCTCTATAATGTAATGGCCTACCAATTTCAATTCCTAAAAATTTACCAAAATGTCATTATGCTAATTGAAAAATTATTAGGACATCCAAAATTTTTGAGATAATTATACAAGGCTAACCATACAATTATACAACACTAGAAATTTTTCCAAATGTTACTGATATATATTTACATCAATTCATAAATAAATGCAATAAGGGTAAAATGGTAATTTCCATGTATTTTGCTCCAAAATTCTCAAACAGTAGGATAAAAAATTTTCATGAGTTAAATATGACCTCCCATTTGTTTTGACAGATTTTGGGGGGATTTTGTTTGATCAAAAGCCTATTTTCCAATTTAGTTATCAAAAGACCTAAATTTTTAAAAATTCAAATAATGAGATTTTTGCTCCCAAAAATCCCATTATTACTATGAGGGGTGAACTTTACTCTAATGAGTCTCTGACATCAATTCCATGATTTTTGAATGTATCAAATAGGTTGAATATGCAATATTTCAAAAATTGCTATTTGCACCCCAAAGCTATATATAGTCAACACATGCAAGTGGGTTAACCCAACATGCAGTGGTTCAAATGTGCTGAAACGTGTACCATGCACATATAATGTGCCCAAGGACTTGCCACCAAAGTATGGGGCCATTTGGAGTCATATTACTCCAATTATTTCATTTGTTTATTTTTGTGTATTATGACAAATACTATAGAACAATTGCTCCCAAAAATTCCCATTTTGGGCAAGGGTTAGATATGCCCTAATTCAGCACATGCTCAAAATCTTGGGTCATTTGGATATCTGGTTAGGCTTGGGAAATTATTTTGGTTTCTGCCCTAACCTATGACCAGTCCTAGTAGAACAGCCCTACAGGGAGCCCTACAGCTCCAAATCTCATATTTAGGTTGGCCAATTGAAGGTAATACCTAGGCCTACAATTTTCATGTTGATGTCTGGTCCTGAAATTGCATTTAAGAGGCCTATTTCTGCCCTAACCTATGACCAGTCCTAGTAGAACAGCCCTACAGGGAGCCCTACAGCTCCAAATCTCATATTTAGGTTGGCCAATTGAAGGTAATACCTAGGCCTACAATTTTCATGTTGATGTCTGGTCCTGAAATTGCATTTAAGAGGCCTATTTCTAGCATACAAGAACTGTATAAATGTGTGACAAAATATTGAATGAAATAAAAATATCCTATAGTTTAATTTGAATAAAGGGACGACATCTATTCATCGTCCGCGATCAGCAATGGCTGAGATTGAGCCTGGATGGGCTATGTTTGCTGGCGATTTCCGGCCACGTGGGCCGGCGCCACCGCTGGCGATTATTGCCACCACCTCCGTTGAGGTGGGCGCTAGCGTTTCCCGGTGGTGAGGCGGTCGT
This sequence comes from Platanthera guangdongensis, assembly GCA_039583875.1. Classification (NCBI taxonomy): domain Eukaryota; kingdom Viridiplantae; phylum Streptophyta; class Magnoliopsida; order Asparagales; family Orchidaceae; genus Platanthera; species Platanthera guangdongensis. Next base: position 59,434,359 of record CM077160.1, on the reverse strand, counting down.
AGGCGTCTCCTCCGGCGTTCCCGAGCAAGAAGAAAAACTCGGAATTTTGGCACTTTTCTCACATGGCATCGGGCTCAATTGAGCCCTATATCTCTCCAAAACGATCTAGGAAGCTAGTACGGGTAGAGGTGAAGTGAAACAAACTTGATTCAGGCCTGGGCGGTGAGTGCGACAGTGGTGGGCCATGGCCGAGCTGCTCCGGCGATCTCCTGCTCAAAACAATGATTCTCCACCAATTCTCTTGCTCCAAGACTCGATCTTCACTCGTTTCCTCTCTCTGAAGCTGTTGGTGGGTTTGGTTTTGGCTGTAGGTGGCTGTATATGGAGATACAACCAAGGTGAGCTCGGGCTCAACCTTGGATGATTCACCCATGGTGCTAAGTGGCCACTATGCAGCCAAATTCTTCTGGAATTCCCTTGGGTGGCCGACCAGCAAGCTTTGGGCAGAAGGAGCCAAGGATAAGTGGCCTCCTCCTTTTAATTCCACTTTCTCTCTCCTCCTTTTGGTGAATTCTCCAAAATGCCCCCATGCATGCATTCTCTGTCCAAATCCAGAGGGGTAGGGCTGGTATTTAACACCTTGGGCTGATAATGGGCCAAGATTGGTGTGCTTGGCCCAAGGGGAAGTGGCTTGGGCTCATTTTCACTCTTTAGGACAATTTGTTGACTAAGTTGACTTGGTCAAGCATGATGAGTGGGCTGACCCAACTTGAAGGTAATGGCCCCAATGGCACTACCCAACTTGGGTTGGGTCAAGGTGATGCTCTACTTGGGCTAAGTGCGCCTATAGGTATAGGTTTGACTAACTTAGGGCTAAGGTTGACTTTGGTCAACTAGGGTCAAAGGATTGACCTAGTGACATGCCCTAGGGTCCACTTAGATTATTTTATGGTTAGGGGCAATGTGGTGGGGTTATGGTGTGACTAGGGTTCCTATTTAGGCTAGTTTCACCTAGTTTGACTGGGGCCCTATAGTGGGCCCCCATATGGCTACAACCCAGTACCTAGGGTCAAACCTAGCTAATTTCCCTAACACCCACCCCATGCCCAATCCAATCTAAGTTAAGTGGTCTATAAGTAACATGAGATGTTTCAAATCCTATAAACAAAAAAAAAATAATTTTGACCCCGAAATTTAAGTTCGGGTCTACGGGGTTCTACTTGCAAGAGTTATAAGAAATTTAAACGCATAAACTAAAGTATACCTTAAGTAAATAGCTCTGGATGTAGCTCCATCATCAGATCCCTTGGCTCCCAGGTGTGCTCCTCCCGTCCATGGTTGGACCACAACACCTTCACGAGAGGGACCTTCTTCTTTCGCAACACTCGGACATTCGTATCATCAATCCGGATCGGCTCCAATATAATGGATCTGTCTGGCGCTATCGGACCGGCTATAGTAGTAATGTGCTGCTCCGGCCGTATGAGAGCTCTTCGCAAGGAAGAGACATGGAAAACGTCGTGTAGGGTACTCAACTCTAGTGGCAGCTACAGTCGGTAAGCTAAGGGGAGAATCTGCTCCAGGATCAAGTATGGCCCCATGTATCGAGGACTGAGCTTCTTGTGCCGCCGCACCCGAGAGACACCGTGTACCGGACATATCTTCAAGAAAACTCTATCTCCAACCTGGAATTCCACCTTTTGGTGCCGAGCATGAAAATACTTCGCCTACCTACTCTGGGCCTCTAACAACCAATCCCTAATCAAACGAACCTGAGCCAACGTATCCTTCACATAATCAGAACCAAGAGTCCTCGTGTCCACATCCTAAACCCAAGACAGAGGCGTCCGACACTTCCTTCCGTACAAAGCCTCGTAAGGCGCCATCCCGATGTTTGCCTGGTGACTGTTATTGTAAGAGAACTCGATCAGGGGCAACAGTTTCTCCTAGGGCTTCCCTGTATCCAATATGCATAGACGAAGCAGATCCTCCGTGGTCCGGATGGTCCGCTCGGTCTTCCCGTCGGTCTGCGGATGGAAGGCGGTGCTAAAATTGAGCCGAGAACCCAAGTAAGCATGCACAACCCTCCATTCCCTCGATGTGAACCGACCATCACGGTCCGAGACGATCGTTTTGGGGATGTCATGGTACCTGACAAACTGCTCCACGAACAATCTCACCAGAACAGCAACTAGAGCATCCTTCTTGACTGGAATAAACTGCGCTACCTTGGTTATCCTGTCGACTATGACCCATATGGAATCGTGTCTAGAGTGGGAGCGAGGAAGTCCGTGCACAAAATCCATAGCAATGTCCTCGAACTTTCACTCTGGAACGGCCAGTGGCTGTAATAAACCTCCCGGGCTCTTGCATTCCGCCTTCATACGCTGGTACATCTCGCAATGTGTCACAAAGTGGGTGATCTCCCTCTTCATCCCAGTCCAGTAAATAGTATTCCGTAAATCTTCCCACATTTTGGTGATGCCAGGATGCACTGAGTATCCGGAGCAGTGTGTCTCTCTAAGTATATCATCCCGGATACCGTCCCCTGCTGGTATATAAATGCGTCCACAGAATCGAAGGAGATCATCCTGCAGCGTGTAATCCTCAATCTTGCCCCTTTCCAGGGCACTGAAAATCGGCTACAATGCAGCATCCAGCCTCTGATGCGCCATAATGCGCTCCCGAAGATCATTCTCCCCGATCAAGGAGTTTAGATATTCCCGGTAGATTGCTGGCTCTGCCTTTGAAACCATGGTGATATGCATATCATCCATCATCTGCATCAATCCCATATACCTCACCTGGGGCTCCGGTCCAGTAGTGTCGTCACTCCTGCCCAACGCATCTGCCACAGTGTTCGCTTTCCCTGGATGATAGTGCAATTTGTAATCCTAATCACAAAGAAATTCCAGCCATCTCCTCTGCCGAAGGTTCAGATCTTTCTGCTTGTCGACGTATTTGAGGTTCTTGTGATCCGAGTAGATATCACAATGAACCCCATACAAGTAGTGTCTCCATTTCTTCAATGCAAATATGACCGCCCCGAGCTCCTAGTCCTACACCTGGTAGTTATGCTCATGCTTCTTCAATTATGTTGAAGCATAAGCAATAACATGTCCGTGCTACATCAGTACAACACCCATCCCCTGATAAGAGGCATCCGTGTAGATCTGAAATCCCTCATTCCCAGATGGGAGTGTAAGTATAGGGGATGAGGTGAGTCGGTCCTTCAACCCCTGAAAGGCTATCTCGCACTGCTCTGTCCAAGCAAACTCTACATCCTTTGTCGTCAAGCACGTGAGGGGGAGTGCTATCCTCGAGAACCCCTCTACGAACTTACGATAATAACCTGCTAATCCCAAGAAGCTGTGAATGTCTGACGCTGTCTTCGGTCGTGTCCATTCTCCCACTGCCTCTATCTTGGCTGGATCCACCGCCAATCCAGCTCCACTGATCGTATGCCCCAAGAAGGCCACCTCCTGTAGCCAGAACTGACAGTTAGAAAACTTCGCATACATTTGGGACTCCATCAGCCTCTGCAAAACCTGTGCCAAATGCTCTGTGTGCTCCTCCTGAGTCCGGGAATATATCAGAATATCATCGATGAATACAATGACGAAGCGGTCCAAGTAGGGCTCGAATACACGGTTCATTAGACTCATGAATGCAGAAGGGGCATTCGTGAGCCTAAAAGGCATCACCGTGAACTCGTATAACCCGTATCGTGAGCTGAAAGCCGTCTTTGGAATGTCTTCCTCTCGGATGCGTAGCTGATAGTAACCAGATCTCAAATCCAGCTTAAAGAACCAGAAGGCCTCCTGAAGCTGATCAAATTGCTCGTCTAACCGAGGCAGTGGATAGGTATTCCGGGCTGTCAATCGGTTCAGCTCCCTGTAATCTATGCACAACTGCAATGATCCGTCTTTATTCTTCACAAAAAGAACTAGTGCTCTCCATGACGATGAGCTCGGCCGCACAAATCCTGATTCCACAAGCTCCTGAAGCTGAGTCCTGAATTCTGATAACTCTCTGGGAGCCATCCTGTAAGGTGCCCGGGACACTGGCCTCGCCCCGGCACCAACTGAATCCTGAAATCCAAGTCTCGAGCTGGTGGAAGTCCGAGCATATTCTCCGGGAACACATCGGAGAAATCCCGAACCACCGTGAAATCAGCTATAGAACTCTCTGCTGCCACCATATCGAAGCAGATAAGGTACACCTCTTCCCCCTGCTCATAGGCCTTGACAGCCTGTACAGAAGATAATGAAAGATGGGGAATAGGTCAGATACCGTCAATAGTGACGTAGGAGTCTCCATGCCTAAGTGTGATCCTCTTCGAGGGGAAGTCGATCTGGGCATGGTTCCAATGAAGCCAGGTCATGCCCAAAATAAAATCAAAGTCCGGCAATCTTAAGACCGCCGCCGGAGCTTTGAATGTCTTGCCTCCGATCTTGGCCTCCATGTTGCAGCTATCCGTGGTCCGTAGCTCCGAGCCATCAGGAAGACGCACCCTCATATCTATACCAGGGAATCTCTCCACACCCTCTAGTCCATCAATAAAAGTGTCTGACACGAATGAGTGCCAAGCACCCGTGTCGAAGAGGGTATAAGAGGGCTTGCCGCTGATCTTAACTATGCCTGAGATTTATTTGAGTTAAAATGGAGGTTATTTCTATGGTTTTCAAGGCACTACTAAGGTTGAAATTTCTAAATTAAAATAATTTAAGTACCTATAATCACTACCTCGGGGTTCCTTTGCTCCGTGACGTCCAATGTATACATTTGCTCCTGGTTACGTCCTCGGCCGTGATATCCCCGGCCTCGGCCTCGGCCCTGCTGTACTGGAGGGGCCATTGGAGGTGGAGGAGGAGGAGGTGGATGGAACTGATGTGGATACTCTGATCTAATATGCTCGGGCTGGTGGAATCCATAACAAACTATCGGCCAGTGGCCACGGTCATCTTGCCTCCTCGGGACATGCACCTGTAGAGGTGGGGGAGCTAACACTGTAAAAGGCCCCTACTCCTGCCTGAAGTTGGAACGACGACGTCCCCCACCCCTCTTATATCCAACGACTCTGCCTCGTTGGGATCCCCTACTACTCTCCCCGAGTGATGACCCGTCCAGCGGCCTCTTTCCTCTATTCTGCACCATCAGCTGTTCTGCCTCCAGCTTTTTGGCCATCTCGATGATCTGAGCTGATGTGCCGTGAGAAATGAACAATAGGGCCTGCCTCAAGTCGTCTCTAAGGCCCCGGTAGATTCTATTGACATACTTCTTGTCGTCTGTATCATGTATCCATGCGAACCTAGCAAGGTGGGAAAACTCCCTCTGGTATTCAATCATCGATCTGCTCCCCTGCCTGAGGTTCAGAAACCTCTCTTCCAGTGCATCTCTGTCTGTGGTGGATAGAAGTGATCCAAGAATACTTCGCCGAAATCCTCCCAAGATATGTCCGACAGCTCCCAGTCATCATAAGTGGACTCTCGCACGGACTTCCACCATCTTTTTGCATGAGCTTCTAATGTAGAGGTGGCTAGAGGAACTGCCTGGCTGACCGGGCAGCTGATGCCTGCCAATATCTCATGTATGGCCTCCAACCATTCCACAGTCTTCACAACATCCTCTGTCCCATGGTACATCGGTGGGGATAGGCTCTTGAAGGCACTCAACCAGCTTGACCTCGGATTTGGCTGCGGAGCCGGGACCTGCTGGGCTTTGAAGACTTCCAGGATAGCCGTCAATGTTTGCGCCATCTCTGTCTGTATAAAGGGCGTGGCAGCCGGAGGGGGAGGAACCAAATTCTGCGGCACAGTAACCTGTGGAGGTTGTGTAAAGGTAAGGTTAAAACAAAGCTGGCCTAACTCATTGTATTTAATGGCTTGTTTTATCTGACTTTTTACACATGGCCACCCCACTGCTTCCACTGCATAGTTTGTCCGCAAAATAATGCTCGCGCGGGGTGGTCCAGTGTTGTGGACTTCTTTCTCATATGACCGTTCGGTCATGTGATACCTGTTTGTAAGACCCCTCCCCTTACCAAGGTGGCTCCCGGTCTTATGCCCAGAACCGCCGTCTTACAGTGGCAGTAACGCACCGGTTAGTCGACACTGAAGGATCAAGCGCATAACCAACTGTTCCAAAAGCCCGGACTGTTGGAAAGGGTGCTACTTAATTTCTTAAATAAGTAGAAGAGCGCCACGGGTCAAGTGAAGGAACGCCGGACCCAACAATCCCCCCCCCCCCCCGGCGTCCAGCACAACCCGTCGGCTCAGTGGTGGAGTTACCACATGGCCCACATGGCTCAGAGGTGGGGTTACCACATGGCCCACACGGCTCAGAGGTGGGGTTACCACATGTCCACGGTTGCACGGCTCAGAGGTGGGGTTACCACATGTCCACGGTTGCCTGACCCGCCGGACCCACACAGGTAGAAGGAAAAAATCAGGATTTAATAGCGCTCCCCCGGTCTTGAACCCATGACCTGCTCTGATACCAATTGAAGGATCAAGCGCATAACCAACTGTTCCAAAAGCCCGGACTGTTGGAAAGGGTGCTACTTAATTTCTTAAATAAGTAGAAGAGCGCCACGGGTCAAGTGAAGGAACGCCGGACCCAACAGACACCGCAACACGCTGATTCTACCGGCTAATATGATCATAAAACCTGTAGGCCAATATGAGAAATATAAGTATAGCGATAATGTAGAAATAAACTACAACCAGTCCACAGTCACAGTACATATCAAATAACAAAATGAAAGTACATCTAGTGCACATTGAGTAGAAAAATATGAAGAGTAAAAAGGGCTTATGCCATGTACATGAATATCAACTCTCCTCACAAAATAAAATGCGGAAGTAAATCTATCATCCTCGAACTCATCCCACCTGAGGTAGCGCTGTAGTAGTAGTAGAAGGTGGTATCAACTCCTCACGCCTTGTCACCTCGTCCTGCCGGTGGTGCTGGTGCTCCATCTCCTCAGCTCCTAAAAATAGTTGGTCGTCGACCATTAGTCAAAATACTAAGTCGTTTCCTCTACACCTCGCCCCACAACTCCTAGGCACCGTGCGAGAGGATGAAGCGAATGACTATCAAGGGGTAACAAAAGGAATCAGGTGACAAGAAGCTATCTATCAAGTATAAGAGCAACATAGTTCTAATCTAGCAGTTCTAAGTACATGGTATAAGTGAAGTAAGGGTATGGTACAAGTTAGTAAAGAACAGAAAGTAAGAGCAGAAAAGTAAAGCCATGCTACCACTACACTACCATCACAAAAGTACCTTAACTTATAAAAATGCCCATACAAATTTATAAGTTACGGTTTCCAGAAATTTTAACTTATCATATAAAAGAGCCCATACTAATTTATATGATAAGGATCTATGAAGCGTATGACCTAATATGAATGAATGTTTATGATGCAATTTATGCAACAGGCAAGTGCAACTCACACACAACGACTCTGTGATCATAGACCTTTAGTGTCCATGTTTTGAGAGCTAACTTCACTCTCGTGTACCACCGTTGTGGCTATGGCAGCAGCGGTGCGGGCGTCTCCACTTCTTGGCAGGTATGCACACTACCAAACCTAGACCCCTCTCATATGCCTCTATACACGTCATAGGTGCACTCAAGAGTTTGCGTACGTATTTTGCTGACTACCGGTCAGTCTTGTTGGGTCGGGTGTGCGTTATCGGGGATTATCCTCCAGACCTCAGTATAAACAACCTACTTGCCCCTCAAACCCTCACACCCGCTTGAGTCACCGTACTGCCATCGGTGTAACAATCATCCCAGTACCGTATGACTCACCACTAAATTTATGCACATGTAAGTATTTCATCTCGAGCCTTCAGCTCGCAGGAACAACCTGTCCTGATTCCCTCAAACCCTTAACCAATGAGCCCGCAACATATATCCCTCCAACCCTATACGGGTGAGATGTTGCCTCAAACCCTCCAACCCTATATGGGTGAGAATATGCACAATAGTGCCTTTATTCATAATCCCTCAAACCCGTCACGGGAGAGAATGAACCACAATGGCTTATCATATTAGACTACTCTTATCTACGGGTTATTATACTTAGTGATTTAAGGTTAATCGCAGGACTGCCTAGGGTATACCCGGTGATGGGCTCTCGGGGGCACTAGGAACTACGATGAGATTACGCCTAAAGTTCCCTTTCACAAGGATATTTATTTTTATTGATGTCTACCCTTTATCCGTACTTTGCTCTCATTATTACTCTTGAGTGATCCTAATGACTTAAGATGTTCTCAGAAGGGCGACAGTCTTCCGCCGGCCTCCACTCCAGTTGCTATCCAAGGGCTTGCACTTTTACTCTCGTCACTAAGACAACACTACCCACCAAGGTTATTCTCCAATTGTAATCTCTAGCTCATCCGTCGATCTATCCCACGGTGGTCCTTATAGTATTACCTACTTACACTATACGCAACCATGACCTAATACTACCCCGAAATAGAACTTCTAATTCCTTGGACCACCTGCCCCTAACTATTTATCCTAGGATGGTATGGACTAATGAAGTGAGCATATTGATTTGCATAATTTTCTTAAGTCATTAAAGCCTCTAATTAAATCATTTAATTAATCCCCTGGGTCATTTAATACATGAAGTATTACAAATTTTAATCCACTGACCTAAGGAATTTTTCCTGAGTTGCATCTTGGTAATATATTGCTGTCTACCAAAATTCATAATTTTCCTTTGATTATTTATATTTATTCCTTAATTAATACAAAACTCACATAATTGTCATTTTCCAAATGAAGTATAAGGAATACATTACTCAAAATTCTAGGAAATTTACAGAGCATATATATCATTAATTTAAGGCTAATGACAGAGTTTCATCAACCTCTATAATATAATGGCCTACCAATTTCAATTCTTAATAATTTACCAAAATGTCATTATGCTAATTTAAAAATTATTAGGACATCCAAAAATTTTGAGATAATTATACAAGGCTAACCATATAGTTATACAATACTAGAAAGTTTTTCAAATATTACTGATATATATTTCCATCAATTCATAAAAAAATGCAATAAGGATAAACTGGTAATTTCAATGTATTTTGCTCCAAAATTCTCAAACAGTAGGATAAAAACTTTTCATGAGTCAAATATGACCTCCCTTTTGTTTTGACAGATTTTGGGGGTTTTTGTTTGATCAAAAGCCTATTTTCCAATTTAGTTATCAAAAGGCCTAAATTTTTAAAAATTCAAATAATTGGATTTTTGCTCCCAAAAATCCCATTATTACTATGAGGGGTGAACTTTACTCTAATGAGCCTCTGACATCAATTCCATGATTTTTGAATGTATCAAATAGGCTGAATATGCAATATTTCAAAAATTTCTATTTGCACCCCAAAGCAATATATAGGCAACACATGCAACTGGGTTAACCCAACATGCATTGGTCCAAATTTGCTGAAAATTGTACCATGCACATATATTGTCTCCAAGGACCTGCAACCAATAGTTGGGGCCATTTGGAGTCATATTATTCAAATTATTTCATTTATTTATTTATGTGTATTATGACAAATACTATAGAAAAATTGCTCCCAACAATTCCCATTTTTGGGGAGGGGTTAGATATGCCATAATTGAGCACATGCTCAAAATCGTGGGTCATTTGGATATCAGGTTTGGCTTGGGCAATTATTTTGGTTTCTTCCCTAGCCTAGGACCAGTCCTAGTAGAACAGCCCTACAGGGAGTCCTACAGCTCAAAATCTCATGTATCCACAATCACCTGGATTTGAGGAAGCCACCTCTCAAGCTAAGATGAATTCACAATGTATTTGATGAAACCTCTTAAGTTGTGCTTGCAGTTATTCCACGCTAAGTGCACACCAATGTCAGGGTGCAGTAGGTCAATATATACGGGTCTGCACGACGTAATCCCTCGTTGAGCAGATCAGTGTGTTGGCCTACGTGTACTCTCTCTATTGGAGTGCACTTACTTTCAAGTACAGGGCTTTAATCTTGCAAGAGCAGACAAGGAGCAAGGATAGGTCAAGGAGCTCATCATGGGTGGAAAGACGAAAATTCGTCTAAGTACAATTCGACGAGAATCACCAAGTGATTCTCGCCGAATCGTCGAGAATCACCAAGTGATTCTCGCCGAATCGTCGAGAATCATTAGTGATTCTCGCCGACTCTATCCGACTACCTCAAAACGGTGCCAAGTAAGATTCGACGAGAATCACTAGTGATTCTCGCCGAACCCATCGTTGAGCAGATCATGAATACCAAGTTATATTCGTTGAGAATCAACAAGTGAATCGTCAAGAATCACTAGTGATTCTCGACGAATCGTCGAGAATCACTAACTGATTCTCGCCGATTCGTCGAGAATCACCTATGATTCTCGACGAATTTTACTTGGCGATTTCTCGAGATGCTGCTGGACCGGATTCTGCCGCTGGACTATTTTGAATCGGATTTCGGGTATCTACGTGTGGGACCCACAACGGTCATATTGTAAGTGTCTACAGTGTATAAATACACGGGTATTTTTGAACAGTGCAGAGAGCGAAGAAGATAAGAAATACGCGAGCACGGACGAACCCTAAAATTGCCGCTTCCGCTCCGCCGCCGCCGCCGCCGCTCGCGACAAGTTGTTCGCCGGTTGATCGTGGTTTCGCCCAGATCCTCCTGCGACAGAAGCCTAGCTAAGCTCAGCGTCTCACGTGTCTAACCGGAGATCTCTTGTCTCTCGATTTCTAGATCGGGAAAGTCTTCCCCATCCGAATCGATCGAGAAGATTGATCCTAGTGTGACCGTTGGTAGACCTAGCTAGCTTCGCTACAAAGTTTGGATCTCTAAAGAAGTGCAGCCGCACATCGTCGTCGTCGTCGATCCCGTGAACCTTGCCGCCGCCGGTTCCGGGGAGATCCTCTCCAAGAGAGACCAAGGTTGTGGACTCTTTGTAGACTTCAAGATCACATCGTCAACGAAGAGGGACATCGTAGTCTCCTCACGTAGTTTGTATTTCTTGTACATTCTATTTTACTTTTGTTGTAAAGGAACGTTGGTTCCGTGTTGTAAGGGTTGGGTGCAACCCGGTTTGTGGGAGTGTTGACTCCTACGTGTGGAAGGGTTCCTTCCGATAGTGCAGGGATTGGATTTCAATCCCGTTGGAGAAGAGACCGAGTCGTCCCTGGTTGGGAGATAGGTCGAAGGGGGAAAGTGGATGTACCCAAGTCGGGGAACCACTATAAATAGCTTGTGTACTCTGTTATGCTGTGTTGTTTTATTTTCATGTGCAGGTACAATTTAAAATTCCGCAAAAGCGCTGCACGTCACCTATTCCCCCCCATAGGTGAACATAGTTGACACTAGGTGGACTTTCAAGTGGTATCAGAGCCAGGTTACTCATCAAAAAGGTTTACACCTTGAGTAGTATCCTGCCACCGGTGTCAGAAGCATGGAGCTGGATTATGAGATATCTCCACTAAGACTCCCCGCATGTACAAAGGAGTATTATCCCGTCTGGAGGATGAAGGTGTCATATCACTTGGAGGCCATCGATCCTCGAGCATCCTTCATCCTGGAAGAGGGTCCGTTTATCCCTACGAAGACCTCCGACTCTGGAATCCAAGTGCCCAAGTGCATTGCTGAGATGTCAGAGACGGAACTTTCATTATTTAAATTGAACCAGAGGATTCGTCAAATTATCATGGATATCTGGTCTGGAGCTTCTCGCTCTAGATTGGAAAAATGTAGGACGGCTAAATCTATGTGGGAGATGATCTCAGAGCTGATGGGGGGATCAGAGAAAGCTGGAATCTGCTGTCAACCAGAGGATGAAGCCTATGTGGGGGTCCTCACCTCTGAGGATGAAGGCATGGATCTCTCGGACAACATCAGAGCTCCAGTGTCCGTGTCAGAGACTGAAGAGGCCAGTGAGGAAAGCAGCTCTGATGAGGATGAGACAATGGTCACTGGCTCTAATGACAATAACACAGAAGAGCAGGTAACCTCTTCATCCTGCCCCGTATCTCTTGAAATTTCTGAAGACAGGAACTGCTTTCCTTCAGAAGATTCTGATTCCCTGAAGAGAGCCCTTCAGAAAAGCAACCTACTTGCTGAGGAGCAAGCTCAAGAGATTGCTCGACTGAAGATCTTGTTGGTTCTCCAATTGGCATCCAACAAGGTCAAGGACTCTAAGATCTCAGCTCTAGAGAGTAGTCTAGAGAATGAGAAAAGAATAGTATCAAACTTTTCCAAGGTTGATGCTATAAAGAGAAAGCAAGAAAACGGGTGGATCTCCCGGATTATCAATTCGTGGAGAAATGGGGAAACAGTATTCCGACCCCCCACTCCAAGCAGGAAGGCAACTCATCATGCCTTCAGGTATGACCACAGGAATAGTCGTGGTCACTGCAAGGGTGATCTGTCCCCATGTGGAGACACCCGTAGTGCAAGGGCCGTCGTGGCCACCCATGAGAGAATACCGAAGGCTCATTCTGAGCCCTTTGTATTCACTGCCACTGCCTCAACTCGGTGTGAATCTACATGTCCTAGCTCACAGAACAGTTCTCACCACCCGAGGACACAGGATAGGGAGGTTAAAAGTCATGGTGTAAGTTTTCATGGGGCCTCTGGAAGGGGGATGCCTGAAAGGAGGGCACCACCTCCCCGGCCTCATGACACTCGCAACATGCATTCCTTCCACCCTTCCACGTGTCACGATGGAAGAGGAAACTTTGTGAGGAGATCATGCCCTATACCGTTTAGACCTAGGACCGTGACTACCTCAGTCACTAGATCAGGTCGGAAACGACGATACAACATTCACCCGTGTTGGTGCTGTGGCAAAGTGGGACACTTTGCCATCGACTGTTGGCACAACCCCTCTATGCCAAAGGCAAGGGCTTATCCACATTCACGGGACAGAGGTAGTCTTCCTGACAGGTTTTCTGGGGGAAGGCAGTCGAGTGCTTATGCTAACAGGAACCTAGGACCCAATATGATTTGGGTTCCTAAGATAAGGTAATTCTTTCTTGCAGGGTAGTCTAGGTTCCCGTAAATATGAGGGGAACTAGACAGTAGGTGTTCCAAGACTGAATTGGAACATGCATCTGGAATAACAGAAGTGATATCTATATAAGCATTCTAACATCGAGCACCTGGTATGTTATAGTCAGATAGACTAAATGTTAACTCTCATAATCCCAGGTACTTTTGATCAGTTCAAGGACTTGAGTCATATTGTATCCACATTTACATATATATCTATATATATATATATGTATATTTATACTTATGCTTATACATATATGTGTGCACATCTAAGGATAGGTTAACTCGATATATACAAACCTTTTATACATCAATAAAGAGTTAACGAAGATATGTCATTGTGAATCTCGACAACTCACAATTGACATCAAGAAGTGTTTGGAAAAGCCCCGGTCAAACCCAAATAGATTGGCTTTAAGATATATATATATTTATAATTTTTAAATTGACTTGACATCAGAAGAATTCGAAAATGCTGCAATGCCTCTTAACTTGAAGATTCCTAGTAAAGAAACCTTTCGATTTCAACTTAGACAAAGAAACCCTTCGATTACAACTTAGACAAATTCCCACCGACTCTTAGCAAAGGGATCCCGTTATAACTTGTTAAACCCTTATTAAAACCTGTCGTTAACGCAAAGAAATCCCGCCGACCTTTCATTTCCACGGGAAACTTATCGCAGCATACTCGTCGAATGAGCAGAAATCCCGCCGACCCTTTATATATTTAGAATCCCGCCGACCCTTCACCTTCCATAGGAATCCCGCCGAAGGAGAAAACTCGCTGAATCCCGCCGAACTTCGCAGGAAACAAGCCTAATCCCGCAAAGGTCTTCGCCGAGTCGTCTTCCCGCAAGGTTCCCGCAAAGGTCTTCGCCGAGTCGTCTTCCCACAAGTGATTCTCGCCGAAGCCCGCAGGAAATCTCGCCGACACTCTCCGCAGGGGAAACTCACCGGAAGGGAAGCTCGCTGAATCGGTCTCCATCGAAGGTCTCCCACCGTATCCCGCTGGATGCTCGTCAAATCGCGCCGGAAACTCGTCGACTGCCGCAAGATTAACCGAAGGACGCTCACTCTGTTCTTGGATGCTCTTCCGGTTTCGATTCTTACTTCCAGGAATTTCTCCGCGTGCACTCATCGGGTGTCCCTCGTCTTCATCGCACTAACTCACCGTCTACACCTTTAGGTAACCCCCCCCCCCTCACCCTTACTTGGACTTGATCACTAGTGTCGCTTCCTTTTTGATTTTTGATTAAGCGTAGAATAGGGCTTCTCTCCCTAGATGTGCAATGGCTCCAAGGACAACCGCTGGGTTGGTCACTGGTTGCGAGCTAGTTCGAACTGGGTTCTCTCATGCCTCTGACGAATTCAGAAACATCATTCTGATGCTGGAAGAGGCTGGGCTCTCATTCGTCCTGGAGCACCCGTGCAAAATCTTGGACAAAGAGGTGCTGGAGTTCTTCGCTACCGCAAAACTCCGGAATGGCGACTCTCTAATCAAAAGCAAGGTGGCTGGGGCAAAGGTCAAGATGTCTGCCAGCAAGCTGACCCGCTTCCTGCAGCTCTCTAGCTCGGAGCATGAGGATTATCTGGAGGACGAAGACAAGACCAGGACTCTCTTATTCTGCGGTCTCCCACGAGGAACTCGGTCGATCAAGCGCAAGGATATGAATGAAGAAGGGAAGCTTCTGTCTGACATAATTGGAAAGGTACTCATCTGCAAGCCAGGATCTCATGACCATATCTCTGCAGACATGTTCAAGATCCTGGTGGCCATTGTCTGCAGAAAAAGGTTCAACTAGGGGGAGCTGCTGTTTGAGAAGATAAAGGACACCCTGCGATCTCCGAGCTTTGGCCGAATCATAAGTCTGTATCTCAATCAGCTGAATGGAGACAAGTATGACATGAGCAAAGGTGTTCCTATACACTACTTAAAGAAAATAGACTCAAGTGTGTTTGACAGATAGGAGAGGCGGATTGGGCAGGCTGCCATGGAAGAACAACAGGACGTATCTCCAGAAGCAACCCCCGGTGAAATTCCTGATACTTTGACTGCAGGAATTGAGGGGGAGCCTCTACCCACTCATGCTGATGTAGTATCTGACATCTCCCAGCTGGCCAGAGATGCTGTGGCAGATCTACACGTAGAAAGTGAACCTGAGCTGGAGCATGAGGAGGCCCTGAACAATCAAGGAGTCGAAGCTGATGTACAGGGGACTGCTGACCAAGAGTTGGAAGAGGATGCTGATGAAGATGATTTCATGGATGATGAAGGAGAGGATGATGGCAATGAGGGACAAGAAGCCTTGGAGACTCAGGATCTCATAGAACCTCCATCTGACAAGCACGCACCTGAAATCATTCCTGAAAACATTGGTGCACGAGTGGAGGGGGAGTCAGAGAAGCATCCAGAGGCCGCTAGCATTCCCCCATTAGAGACTGTGATATTGTCTAGCTCTACAGGTGCTTCTGCTGAAGAGCAAGGCCAAGAAGTGCCTCAGAATATTCCCCTACGAGATGATATAGCCACTCACACCGTGAATATCATTCAGGGCATAGTGGATGAGCTTAAGACCTCTTTTGAAAAAGCTCAAAATAAAATGCTGAAAAGGATTAAGGAATCTGAAAATCTCATGCTCAAGAATATGGTGGAGATCAATCATAAACTTGACGTGATGGAAAATAAATTTGAAGAAAAGTATACCGCGGCCGGCGAAGCGGTCACTCTTCTTATGGACGGGTTGAAAAAGAACACCGACACTCTTGTCGTGGTAAATCAGAATGCTCATGTTGTAGCAAACAACATTCAAAAGTTTGACGGTAATATGGTAACTCTCAACGCCAATCAGCAAGCCTTAGTCAATGAATTCTCCAGGACTTCAAAGCATATTGATGAGTCACTGCATTCTTATGCAAACTCCATAGCGGTCGAAGCCAAAAAGGGGGAGAAAGAGTATATAGCTAAGATGGCCGAGCTTCAAGAAATCATGATCACAAACTTCGAACAGTCAAACAAATACATCTATGACAGCTGCTGGTGGATGCTTCAACAGGCGTTAGGCATCGTGTTGCCTGAAAATCCTGCGGATATTCATGCTCCTGAGACTTCTACGGCCGCTGAGGGGGTAAGTGCTGCTGAGGGAGTAAGTGTTGCAGATGTTCCCATGAGTGAAGCTGATGCTAGGGCTGTTTCCAAAGCTAAACTGAGGAGCATGTTTGACCAAGAGGCCCTAGCAAAAGCCAGGGGCAAGAGAAAAGCTCAAGAAGGGACCTCTAAGGAGACACTAGCTGAGAAGAGAATCAGACTGAGTGAGGAGGAAGTACGAAACGAAAAGTGGAGTCCAGTTTCAAAGAATATCATCTTGGACACCTTTTGGCTACAAGAAAAAGGAGAACTCAATCGAAACGAAGTATACAGCCAGTATGAGTGGGAAATGCACAAGACGTATGAAGCGAAACGAAACATCTTCTTCAGGAACAACACGGCAGGAGATAAAGTTCCTCCTCCCAGATAATATCCGAAGCCTAAAGAGTATATGGAGAGGCAAAGGAAGAAGTATTTGGCGCAAAAACTCAAGGATGACTTAGCTAAGGAAAAATAGTCAACTATTTATAGCTTGTCATTCTCTCTCAAGAACATTTAATGCTTATTGTTATTATATGAACAATTCTGAGATTATACATGTATATATATATATTGGTATATATATATTTGAATTTGTGAATGACTCAAGTCTTGATCTGTTTTCTTATATTCTCTTGTGCTGCATGTTTAAATTCTGAATGCTGTTTTTATTATTTGATTAGTGTTATTCATCTTAGCTAGTAGGGTTTTGGCTTCGTCAAATAGGGGGAGATTGTT
Organism: Platanthera guangdongensis; assembly: GCA_039583875.1. NCBI lineage: Eukaryota > Viridiplantae > Streptophyta > Magnoliopsida > Asparagales > Orchidaceae > Platanthera > Platanthera guangdongensis. The sequence goes on along the minus strand of CM077160.1, from coordinate 59,417,483 downwards.
GGGTATTGTATCCACAATCACCTGGATTTGAGGAAGCCACCTGTCAAGTTAAGATGAATTCACAATGTATTTGATGAAACCTCTTAAGTTGTGCTTGCAGTTATTCCACGCTAAGTGCACACCAATGTCAGGGTGCAGTAGGTCAATATACACGGGTCTGCACGACGTAATCCCTCGTTGAGCAGATCAGTGTGTTGGCCTACGTGTACTCTCTCTATTGAAGTGCACTTACTTTCAAGTACAGGGCTTTAATCTTGCAAGAGCAGACAAGGAGCAAGGATAGGTCAAGGAGCTCATCATGGGTGGAAAGACGAAAATTCGTCTAAGTACAATTCGACGAGAATCACCAAGTGATTCTCGCCGATTCGGCGAGAATCACTCGTGATTATCGCCGAATCGTCGCGAATCATTAGTGATTCTCGCCGACTCTATCCGGCTACCTCAAAACGGTGCCAAGTAAGATTCGACGAGAATCACTAGTGATTCTCGCCGAACCCATCCTTGAGCAGATCATGAATACCAAGTTATATTCGTTGAGAATCAACAAGTGAATCGTCAAGAATCACTAGTGATTCTCGACGAATCGTCGAGAATCACTAACTGATTCTCGCCGATTCGTCGAGAATCACCTATGATTCTCGACGAATTTTACTTGGCGATTTCTCGAGATGCTGCTGGACCGGATTCTGCCGCTGGACTATTTTGAATCGGATTTCGGGTATCTACGTGTGGGACCCACAACGGTCATATTGTAAGTGTCTACAGTGTATAAATACCCGGGTATTTTTGAACAGTGCAGAGAGCGAAGAAGATAAGAAATACGCGAGCACGGACGAACCCTAAAATCGCCGCTTCCGCTCCGTCGCCGCCGCCGCCACTCGCGACAAGTTGTTCGCCGGTTGATCGTGGTTTCGCCCAGATCCTCCTACGACAGAAGCCTAGCTAAGCTCAGCGTCTCACGTGTCTAACCGGAGATCTCTTGTCTCTCGATTTCTAGATCGGGAAAGTCTTCCCCATCCGAATCGATCGAGACGATTGATCCTAGTGTGACCGTTGGTAGACCTAGCTAGCTTCGCTACAAAGTTTGGATCTCTAAAGAAGTGCAACCGCACATCGTCGTCGTCGCCGATCCCGTGAACCTTGCCGCCGCCCATCTTGCCACCGCCGGTTCCGGGGAGATCCTCTCCAAGAGAGACCAAGGTTGTGGACTCTTTGTAGACTTCAAGATCACGTTGTCAACGAAGAGGGACACCGTAGTCTCCTCACGTAGTTTGTATTTCTTGTACATTCTATTTTACTTTTGTTGTAAAGGAACGTTGGTTCCGTGTTGTAAGGGTTGGGTGCAACCCGGTTTGTGGGAGTGTTGACTCCTACGTGTGGAAGGGTTCCTTCCGATAGTGCAGGGATTGGATTTCAATCCCGTTGGAGAAGAGACCGAGTCGTCCCTGGTTGGGAGATAGGTCGAAGGGGGAAAGTGGATGTACCCAAGTCGGGGAACCACTATAAATAGCTTGTGTACTCTATTGTTCTATGTTGTTTTATTTTCATGTGCAGGTACAATTTAAAATTCCGCAAAAGCACTGCACGTCACCTATTCCCCCCCCATAGGTGAACATAGTTGACACTAGGTGGACTTTCAAGTAGTATCAGAGCCAGGTTACTCATCAAAAAGGTTTACACCTTGAGTAGTATCCTGCCACCGGTGTCAGAAGCATGGAGCTGGATTATGAGATATCGCCACTAAGACTCCCCGCATGTACAAAGGAGTATTATCCCGTCTGGAGGATGAGGGTGTCATATCACTTGGAGGCCATCGATCCTCGAGCATCCTTCATCCTGGAAGAGGGTCCGTTTATCCCTACGAAGACCTCCGACTCTGGAATCCAAGTGCCCAAGTGCATTGCTGAGATGTCAGAGACGGAACTTTCATTATTTAAATTGTACCAGAGGATTCGTCAAATTATCATGGATATCTGGTCTGGAGCTTCTCGCTCTAGATTGGAAAAATGTAGGACGGCTAAATCTATGTGGGAGATGATCTCAGAGCTGATGGGGGGGTCAGAGAAAGCTGGAATCTGCTGTCAACCAGAGGATGAAGCCTATGTGGGGGTCCTCATCTCTGAGGATGAAGGCATGGATCTCTCGGACAACATCAGAGCTCCAGTGTCCGTGTCAGAGACTGAAGAGGCCAGTGAGGAAAGCAGCTCTGATGAGGATGAGACAATGGTCACTGGCTCTAATGACAATAACACAGAAGAGCAGGTAACCTCTTCATCATGCCCCGTATCTCTTGAAATTTCTGAAGACAGGAACTGCTTTCCTTCAGAAGATTCTGATTCCCTAAAGAGAGCCCTTTAGAAAAGCAACCTACTTGCTGAGGAGCAAGCTCAAGAGATTGCTCGACTGAAGATCTTGTTGGTTCTCCAATTGGCGTCCAACAAGGTCAAGGACTCTAAGATCTCAGCTCTAGAGAGTAGTCTAGAGAATGAGAAAAGAATAGTATCAAACTTTTCCAAGGTTGATGCTATAAAGAGAAAGCAAGAAAACGGGTGGATCTCCCGGATTATCAATTCGTGGAGAAATGGGGAAACGGTATTCCGACCCCCCACTCCAAGCAGGAAGGCAACTCATCATGCCTTCAGGTATGACCACAAGAATAGTCGTGGTCACTGCAAGGGTGATCTGTCCCCATGTGGAGACACCCGTAGTGCAAGGGCCGTCGTGGCCACCCATGAGAGAATATCGAAGCTCATTCTGAGCCCTTTGTATTCACTGACACTGCCTCAACTCGGTGTGAATCTGCATGTCCTAGCTCACAGAACAGTTCTCACCACCCGAGGACACAGGATAGGGAGGTTAGAAGTCATGGTGTAAGTTTTCATGGGGCCTCTGGAAGGGGGATGCCTCAAAGGAGGGCACCACCTCCCCGGCCTCATGACACTCACAACATGCATTCCCTCCACCATTCCACGTGTCACGATGGAAGAGGAAACTTTGTGAGGAGATCATGCCCTATCCCGTTTAGACCTAGGACCGTGACTACCTCAGTCACTAGATCAGGTCGGAAACGGCGATACAACATTCACCCGTGTTGGTGCTGTGGCAAAGTGGGACACTTTGCCATCGACTGTTGGCACAACCCCTCTATGCCAAAGGCAAGGGCTTATCCACATTCATGGGACAGAGGTAGTCTTCCTGACAGGTTTTCTGGGGGAAGGCAGTCGAGTGCTTATGCTAACAGGAACCTAGGACCCAATATGATTTGGGTTCCTAAGGTAAGGTAATTCTTTCTTGCAGGGTAGTCTAGGTTCCCGTAAATATGAGGGGAACTAGACAGTAGGTGTTCCAAGACTGAATTGGAACATGCATCTGGAATAACAGAAGTGATATCTATATACGCATTCTAACATCGAGCACCTGGTATGTTATAGTCAGAGAGACTAAATGTTAACTCTCATAATCCCAGGTACTTTTGATCAGTTCAAGGACTTGAGTCATATTGTATCCACATTTACATATATATCTATATATATGTATATTTATACTTATTCTTATACATATATGTGTGCACATCTAAGGATAGGTTAACTCGATACATACAAACCTTTTATACATCAATAAAGAGTTAACGAAGATATGTCATTGTGAATCTCGACAACTCACAATTGACATCAAGAAGTATTTGGAAAAGCCCCGGTCTAACCCAAATAGATTGGCTTTAAGATATATATATATATTTATAATTTTTAAATTGACTTGACATCAGACGAATTCGAAAATGCTGCAATGCCTCTTAACTTGAAGATTCCTAGTGAAGAAACCTTTCAATTTCAACTTAGACAAAGAAACCCTTCGATTATAACTTAGACAAATTCCCACCGACTCTTAGCAAAGGGATCCCGTTATAACTTGTTAAACCCTTATTAAAACCTGTCGTTAACGCAAAGAAATCCCGCCGACCTTTCATTTCCACGGGAAACTTACCGCAGCATACTCGTCGAATGAGCAGAAATCCTGCCGACCCTTTATATATTTAGAATCCCGCCGACCCTTCACCTTCCATAGGAATCCCGCCGAAGGAGCAAACTTGCCGAATCCCGCCGAACTTCGCAGGAAACACGCCTAATCCCGCAAAGGTCTTCGCCGAGTCGTCTTCCCGCAAGGTTCCCGCAAAGGTCTTCGTCGAGTCGTCTTCCCACAAGTGATTCTCGCCGAAGCCCGCAGGAAAACTCGTCGACTCTCTCCGCAGGGGAAACTCACCGGAAGGGAAGCTCGCCGAATCGGTCTCCATCGAAGGTCTCCCACCGTATCCCGCTGGATGCTCGTCAAATCGCGCCGGAAACTCGTCGACTGCCGCAAGATTAACCGAAGGACGCTCACTCTGTTCTTGGACGCTCTTCCGGTTTCGATTCTTGCTTCCAGGAATTTCTCCGCGTGCACTCATCGGGTGTCCCTCGTCTTCATCGCACTAACTCACCGTCTACACCTTTAGGTAACCCCCCCCTCACCCTTACTTGGACTTGATCACTAGTGTCGCTTCCGTTTTGATTTTTGATTAAGCGTAGAATAGGGCTTCTCTCCCTAGATCTGCAATGGCTCCAAGGACAACCGCTGGGTTGGTCACTGGTTGCGAGCTAGTTCGAACTGGGTTCTCTCATGCCTCTGACGAATTCAGAAACATCATTCTGATGCTGGAAGAGGCTGGGCTCTCATTCGTCCTGGAGCACCCGTACAAAATCTTGGACAAAGAGGTGCTGGATTTCTTCGCTACCGCAAAACTCCGGAATGGCGACTCTCTAATCAAAAGCAAGGTGGCTGGGGCAAAGGTCAAGATGTCTGCCAGCAAGCTGACCCGCTTCCTGCAGCTCTCTAGCTCGGAGCACGAGGATTATCTGGAGGACGAAGACAAGACCAGGACTCTCTTATTCTGCGGTCTCCCACGAGGAACTCGGTCGATCAAGCGCAAGGATATGAATGAAGAAGGGAAGCTTCTGTCTGACATAATTGGAAAGGTACTCATCTGCAAGCCAGGATCTCATGACCATATCTCTGCAGACATGTTCAAGATCCTGGTGGCCATTGTCTGCAGAAAAAGGTTCAACTAGGGGGAGCTGTTGTTTGAGAAGATAAAGGACACCCTGCGATCTCTGAGCTTTGGCCGAATCATAAGTCTGTATCTCAATCAGCTGAATGGAGACAAGTATGACATGAGCAAAGGTGTTCCTATACACTACTTAAAGAAAATGGACTCAAGTGTGTTTGACAGATGGGAGAGGCGGATTTGGCAGGCTGCCATGGAAGAACAACAGGACGTATCTCCAGTAGCAACCCCCAGTGAAATTCCTGATACTTTGACTGCAGGAATTGAGGGGGAGCCTCTACCCACTCATGCTGATGTAGTATCTGACATCTCCCAGCTGGCCAGAGATGTTGTGGCAGATCTACACGTAGAAAGTGAACCTGAGCTGGAGCATGAGGAGGCCCTGAACAATCAAGGAGCCGAAGCTGATGTACAGGGGACTGATGACCAAGAGTTGGAAGAGGATGCTGATGAAGATGATTTCATGGATGATGAAGGAGAGGATGATGGCAATGAGGGACAAGAAGCCTTGGAGACTCAGGATCTCATAGAACCTCCATCTGACAAGCACGCACCTGAAATCATTCCTGAAAATATTGGTGCACGAGTGGAGGTGGAGTCAGAGAAGCATCCAGAGGCCGCCAACATTCCCCTATTAGAGACTGTGATGGTGTCTAGCTCTACAGGTGTTTTTGCTGAAGAGCAAGGCTAAGAAGTGCCTCAGAATATTCCCCTACGAGATGATATAGCCACTCACACCGTGAATATCATTCAGGGCATAGTGGATGAGCTTAAGACCTCTTTTGAAAAAGCTCAAAATAAAATGCTGAAAAGGATTAAGGAATCTGAAAATCTCATGCTCAAGAATATGGTGGAGATCAATCATAAACTTGACGTGATGGAAAAGAAATTTGAAGAAAAGTATACCGCGGTCGGCCAAGTGGTCACCTTCTTATGGACGGGTTGAAAAAGAACACCGACACTCTTGTCGTGGTAAATCAGAATGCTCATGTTGTAGCAAACAACATTCAAAAGTTTGACGGTAATATGGTAACTCTCAATGCCAATCAGCAAGCCTTAGTCAATGAATTCTCCAGGACTTCAAAGCATATTGATGAGTCACTGCATTCTTATGCAAACTCCATAGCGGTCGAAGCCAAAAAGGGGGAGAAAGAGTATATAGCTAAGATGGCCGAGCTTCAAGAAATCATGATCACAAACTTCGAACAGTAAAACAAATACATCTATGACAGCTGCTGGTGGATGCTTCAATAGGCGTTAGGCGTCGTGTTGCCTGAAAATCCTGCGGATATTCATGCTCTTGAGACTTCTACGGCCGCTGAGGGGGTAAGTGCTGCTGAGGGAGTAAGTGCTGCAGATGTTCCCATGAGTGAAGCTGATGCTAGGGCTGTTTCCAAAGCTAAACTGAGGAGCATGTTTGACCAAGAGGCCCTAGCAAAAGCCAGAGGCAAGAGAAAAGCTCAAGAAGGGACCTCCAAGGAGACAATAGCTGAGAAGAGAATCAGACTGAGTGAGGAGGAAGTACGAAACGAAAAGTGGAGTCCAGTTTCAAAGAATATAATCTTGGACACCTTTTGGCTACAAGAAAAAGGAGAACTCAATCGAAATGAAGTATACAGCCAGTATGAGTGGGAAATGCACAAGACGTATGAAGCGAAACGAAACATCTTCTTTAGGAACAACACGGCAGCAGATAAAGTTCCTCCTCCCAGATATTATCCGAAGCCTAAAGAGTATATGGAGAGGCAAAGGAAGAAGTATTTGGCGCAAAAACTCAAGGATGACTTAGCTAAGGAAAAATAGTCAACTATTTATAGCTTGTCATTCTCTCTCAAGAACATTTAATGCTTATTGATATTATATGAACAATTCTGAGATTATACATGTATATATATATATTGGTATATATATTTGAATTTGTGAATGACTCAAGTCTTGATCTGTTTGCTTATATTCTCTTGTGCTGCATGTTTAAATTCTGAATGCTGTTTTTATTATTTGATTAGTGTTATTCATCTTAGCTAGTAGGGTTTTGGCTTCGTCAAATAGGGGGAGATTGTTGGGTATTGTATCCACAATCACCTGGATTTGAGGAAGCCACCTGTCAAGCTAAGATGAATTCACAATGTATTTGATGAAACCTCTTAAGTTGTGCTTGCAGTTATTCCACGCTAAGTGCACACCAATGTCAGGGTGCAGTAGGTCAATATACATGGGTCTGCACGACGTAATCCCTCGTTGAGCAGATCAGTGTGTTGGCCTACGTGTACTCTCTCTATTGGAGTGCACTTACTTTCAAGTACAGGGCTTTAATCTTGCAAGAGCAGACAAGAAGCAAGGATAGGTCAAGGAGCTCATCATGGGTGGAAAGACAAAAAATCGTCTAAGTATAATTCGACGAGAATCACCAAGTGATTCTCGCCGATTCGGCGAGAATCACTAGTGATTCTCGCCGAATCGTCGAGAATCATTAGTGATTCTCGCCGACTCTATCCGGCTACCTCAAAACAGTGCCAAGTACGATTCGACGAGAATCACTAGTGATTCTCGCCGAACCCATCGTTGAGCAGATCATGAATACCAAGTTATATTCGTTGAGAATCAACAAGTGAATCGTCAAGAATCACTAGTGATTCTCGACAAATTGTCGAGAATCACTAACTGATTCTCGCCGATTCGTCGAGAATCACCTATGATTCTCGACGAATTTTACTTGGCGATTTCTCAAAATACTGCTGGACCAGATTCTGCCGCTGGACTATTTTGAACCGGATTTCGGGTATCTACGTGTGGGACCCACAACGGTCATATTGTAAGTGTCTACAGTGTATAAATACACGGGTATTTTTGAACAGTGTAGAGAGCGAAGAAGATAAGAAATACGCGAGCACGGACAAACCCTAAAATCGCTGCTTTCGCTCCGTCGCCGCCGCCGCCGCTCGCGACAAGTTGTTCGCCGGTTGATCGTGGTTTCGCCCAGATCCTCCTGCGACAGAAGCCTAGCTAAGCTCAGCGTCTCACGTGTCTAACCGGAGATCTCTTGTCTCTCGATTTGTAGATCGGGAAGGTCTTTCCCATCCGAATCGATCGAGACGATTGATCCTAGTGTGACCGTTGGTAGACCTAGCTAGCTTCGCTACGAAGTTTGGATCTCTAAAGAAGTGCAGCCGCACATCGTCGTCGTCGCCGATCCCGTGAACCTTGCCGCCGCCCATCTTGCCGCCGCCGGTTCCGGGGAGATCCTCTCCAAGAGAGACCAAGGTTGTGGACTCTTTGAAGACTTCAAGATCACATCGTCAACGAAGAGGGACACCGTAGTCTCCTCACGTAGTTTGTATTTCTTGTACATTCTATTTTACTTTTGTTGTAAAGGAACGTTGGTTCCGTGTTGTAAGGGTTGGGTGCAACCCGGTTTGTGGGAGTGTTGACTCCTACGTGTGGAAGGGTTCCTTCCGATAGTGCAGGGATTGGATTTCAATCCCGTTGGAGAAGAGACCGAGTCGTCCCTGGTTGGGAGATAGGTCGAAGGGGGAAAGTGGATGTACCCAAGTCGGGGAACCACTATAAATAGCTTGTGTACTCTGTTGTGCTGTGTTGTTTTATTTTCATGTGCAGGTACAATTTAAAATTCCGCAAAAGCGCTGCGCGTCACCTATTCCCCCCCCCCATAGGTGAACATAGTTGACACTAGGTGGACTTTCAGTTAGATATGCCATAATTGAGCACATGCTCAAAATCGTGGGTCATTTGGATATCTGGTTTGGCTTGGGCAATTTTTTTTGTTTCTTCCCTAGCCTAGGACCAGTCCTAGTAGAACAGCCCTACAGGGAGTCCTACAGCTCAAAATCTCATGTTTAGGTTGGCCAATTAAAGGTAATACCTAGGCCTACAATTTTCGTGTTGATTTCTGGTCCTGAAATTGAAGTTAAGAGGCCTATTTCTAGCATGCAATAACTGTATAAATGTGTGACAAAATATAGAATGAAATAAAAATATACTATAGTTTAATTTGAATAAAGGGACGACATCCGTTCATCATCCCCAATCAGCAACGGCTGAGATTGAGCCTGGCTGGGCTATGTTTGCTGGCGATTTCCAACCACATGGGCCTGCGACACCACCGGCAATTATTGCCACCACCTCCGTTGAGGTGGGGGCTAGCGTTTCCCGGCGGTGAGGCGGTCGGAGGAGGCTCCTCCGGTGATCCTGAGCAAGAAGAAAAACTCAGAATTTTGGCTCTTTTCTCACATGGCATCGGGCTCAATTGAGCCAGATATCTCTCCTAAACGATCTAGCAAGCTAGTATGGGTAGAGGTGAAGTTAAACGAACTTGATTTAGGCCTTAGCCGCGAGTGCGGCGGCGGTTTGCCATGGCCGAGCTGCTCCAGCGATCTCCTGCTCAAAACCTTGATTCTCCACCAATTCTCTTGCTTAGGACTTGATCTCCACTCGTTTCCTCTCTCTGAAGCTGTTGGTGGGGTTTGTTTTGGCTGTAGGTGGCTGTATATGGAGATACAACAAAGGTGAGCTCGGGCTCAACCTTGGATGCTTCACCCATGGTGCCAAGTGGCCACTATGCAGCGAAATTCTTCTGGATTCCCTTGGGTGGCCGGCCAGCAGTCTTTGGGCAGAAGGAGCCAAGGCCAAGTGGCCTCCTCCTCTTAATTCCACTTTCTCTCTCCTACTTTTGGTGAATTCTCCAAAATGCCCCCTTGCATGCACTCTCTCTCCAAATCCAGAGGGGTAGTGCTGGTCTTTGACACCTTGGGCTGATAATGGGCCAAGTTTTGTGGGCTTGGCCCAAGGGGAAGTGGCTTGAGCTCACTTTCACTCTTTAGGACAATTTGTTGACTAAGTTGACTTTTGAGTTGACTTGGTCAAGAATGATGAGTGGGTTGACTCCACTTGAAGGTAATGACCCCAATGACACTACCCAACTTTGCTTGGGTCAAGGTGATGCTCTACTTGGGCTAAGTGGGCCTATAGGTATAGGTTTGTGCAACTTAGGGCTAAGGTTGACTTTAGTCAACTAGGGTCAAAGGGTTGACCTATTGACATATCCTAGGGTCCACTTAGATTATTTTAGGGTTAAGGGCAATGTGGTGGGGTTATGGTGTGGCTAGTGTTCCTATTTAGGCTAGTTTGACCTAGTTTGACTTGGGCCCTATAGTGGGCCCCCACATGGCTACAACCCACTACCTAGGGTCAATCCTAGCTAATTTCCCTAACACCCACCCCATGCACAACCCAATCTAAGTTAAGGGGTCTAGAAGTAACATGGGATGTTGCAGACGAAGCGTGTCCTGTGAAGTGACACAGGTAGAGACACGGACTTGTCCCTACCCGTGTGTGTCGAGTTGGGCTCGACAAAGCGTGTCGAGAACGACGAAGTGTGTCGAGATCAATTAAATGTATGACACGGGTAGAGACATGGTCGTATCCCTACCCATGTGTCTGTGTGTCGAGTTAGGCTCGACGAAGCGTGTCGAGATCGACGAAGTGGGTCGAGATCGACGAAATGTATGACACGGGTAGAGACACGGCCGTGTCCCTACCCGTGTGTCTGTGTGTTGAGTTGAGTTCGTCGAGATGTATCCAGAGAAGGACACGGCCAGGGAACACGGCCGTGTCATGTGGACACGGGTCGGGACATGGGCGTGTCCATACCCGTGTCGAGTATTGAACCGACACTAAAACTGTTGTTGACGCTTCGCCCAAGCAGGACACGGGTAAGGACATGGGTGTGTCCCTACCCGTGTCACATTTCATATATAAGGGTTGTGAAAACCCAAGCCATTTTCACTCCTCATTCCAGCAATTTTTCCTGAGAGAAACTTCTGTAGAGAGGGAAAACTGCTGGAGCAAGTCTTGGAGCAGAAGATCCGCCGCCACGAAGGAGAAGATGTCGCCGAGAAGAGTTACACGATCCATGGCCGGAAATAGTGGAAATGCCGGAAATGAGGTGAGCTTTCTCCCCTCTCCCTTGGTGCTAGATCTGTAGATATCTAGGTGAGATGTCGACTCAAAAGAGTCTAGACAACTGAGATGGTGATTTCTCTAGGAAGAGGCCGTTTTAGGGCTTGTGCTCTAAGGTTAGTGGTGTCTTCAACCTCTCCAACCTTATATGCAAAGATGGGGGATGGTTTTTTGAATAATCAGGCCTCAAGAGGGTGAATAAGGGAGGAGGAATTTCTGGTGTGATTTTGGAAGACCAACTTGAGGAGGAATATGAACCGATGTCGTTCATTACTTTTTAAGATGCGTGCAGAATCTGTGTTCTGCGCGCAGTGAGCTTCTTGGCCATTTTCAGGTGTGATATGTCCAGATATGGGCTATCGACTAAACACAAAAGTTAAAGTCCTCGAAAATACCTTTCCAACGAGTGGTTGGATGACTTCAGAAGAAGATTTTATCCATAAGAATGTCTGAACGAAAATGACGTCTGATAAATCCTGCACGCAGAAACTGTGTTATGTATGCAGCAGACTTCAAGGCTGATTTTAAGTATGATACTATTGAATCTGGGTTGTGGTCTGAACATAAAGGTTGTAGCCCATGGAAATACCTTTCCATTGAGGGGTTACACGCCTTCACCAGGCTCCTGTAGCTTCGGGAATCGCCGGTCAAATCTACTGTCCAGCTTTATCATGTACTTAAATTATGGGTTTGGAATAATATTGAATTTGGACTCGGTAGAGATAATGTTGCAAATTAACTTGAGGTTGTTGAAATCTTTTATTTAAACCATCTTAGTCTAATGAATGATGATAATTATTAGTTGGATTCCACATAATTGATTTGTGAAGCGAAGAATACCTAAACGAAACAATCTAATAGAAATTGGTAGACTATTATAAATGAGCATCATGATAATAACATGTTGAATCATTTGGGATGAAAGGTAGGATGATAACTTATGGCCATGTGTATAATTGTTTAACGGAATGAATTTAGAGTCCAATGCTTAGAGTGTCGTCTCCCTACGGGTAGCATTGTGAAGGGATGTAAGTGCGGTGTTGACCGTCACTAGTTGGGAATGCAAAAAAGATGAGTCAAGGTTGGATGGTTGGGCTGTGTCCTCGTGCTTAATTCTGAGGCCCCTTCCATGCCATGGTGATGTGGAATTGCATGCGGTGTGAGTTGACACACAGTGTCGTAATCCTGGGTTAAGGATAGTGTGGCAGGTCTACGGGCTCACCGATCGTCACACTGACGGGAGTTGACAGTTAGACTTAGGGCGGTTGGGCTTTGTCCTCGGTGTTCACGTTCCAGGGCTCCTTCCATGCCAAGTGAACGGTTGGACTATGTCCTCGTGCTTACTTCTGAGGCCGCTTTTGGGTCACACAAGGCCAGTTCGGGGCTGTGTTGTCGGTGCACATCTACCCGAGACCCCCGCTAGGCCATAGTGCGCATAGGATCCGCTATTGTGTTCTTAGCATTGAGGCGTACGAAGGCCTGGGTGAAGCAGTGTGGATACCCGCCTAGTAGTAGAGATGCTCGCTCTACTGTCACCGCTGGGCCACGGCGGGTGATGCCTGAGAGGTTAGCTACCTGCTCAAATAGTGGGAACTATAGTCTGTCTCGACATAGTGGTTGCATGTGTGTGATCATGGGTGAGTCATTGCATAACATTCATACCATTTCATAACATTGCACAACAAGATCCTCATCATATAAGTTTGTATGGGCACTCCTATACGTTGAGTTACTTTATGTAAACCGATCCTTAACTTATAAGCTTGTATGGGCATCCTTATAAGTTAAGTTACTTTCCTGCAGTAGTTACTTGTACTTGATGAATGTTATAACTCTTGTAGAAGAGCTAGATAAATTGTGGTTAATCTTATTATACCATTATCACCTGCTTGTACCTGCTTATACAATTTATTATACTTTGTACCCTTGCTCTTTTCTCTACCCGGTGCCGAGGAGTCTCAAGGGGAGCGGATGTGAAGCCACTTAGTCTTTTCAACTAACGGTTGCTAAGTCTTTCTTTTTTGGAGGTCACCCCGCAGGTAGAGCAGCTGCAGACTTTACAACAGGACAGCTAGGCCAGGACGATAGGGCCTGAAGGGACGGTGCTGTCGCTACCATCAGTTACTGATGTGAGTGTTGAGCGACTCTAAAGTAGCCCTTTTGGGCGTTTATTAGCTGTACTCTGATATATTGTAGAAGCATGTTTTGGCTTCTCTATTTTGATGTACTTTGGACTTATATACTTTGTGAGGATTTGACTTTTCTTTATTATATTTTGGTTGGGTTGGCATATATATATTGATATTGATTGTAGCCGGCGGAATAGGCGTCTTGTGGTACAGGTTAGCCCGTGCGCTAATTCTACCGCAAGGCGGCTGTTCCGGGCATAAGACCCCCTTTGTGCCGTGTTTTGGGATCCGGGAGGGGGGGGGGGGTCTTACAAATGGTATCAGTTTTCCACGATCCTCAACTAAAGAAGTCATTCAACAATGGTACCACACCCGTTCGATTAGTCAGTTTGGGGACAAACTGACTTAGTGGAAGCAGTGGTGTGCCAAAATGTAATTCAAACTAAGTTTGTCCAACTTTGACCTTAAGATTAGTCAACCTGACCATACGTTTGTGTTTTACATGTAGATTCCAGTACACGTGGAGCAGATGGGGGGCACTCCTGCCACTTCCATACCGACTCAGTTCCAACAATCCGAGTTGGGGCAGACGCTCACCTCCATCCTAGATATCTTTAGGGCGCAGCAGCCTCCGGTGCAACAACAGGCTCCGGGCTCTAACTGGTTGAGCACCTTTCGGGCCATCTCACCTCCCACCTACCTCAGGACGGAGTCGGCCGTACGCACGGAGGAATGGCGTGACACGGTGCATGATTTGCTGGCGGGGATCCGTTGCCCAGCCAACATGGCTATGATGTTGGCAGTGTCCATCTTAGAACTACATGCTAAGAGGTGGTGGAAGTCCCTCATGGGCTCCACCTTCCAAGGCCGGGTCTATACAGAGATAAGTTGGAGCGAGTTCTCGGATATATTCTTGGAGCACTTCATTCCCACATCCGCTCGAATTGAACTCGAAGGGAGGTTTCTTCTGCTGAAGCAAGGATCAAAATTAGTTACGGAATATCAGCGAGAGTTTCAGCACCTCGCGAGGTTCACGACTTCTTATGATTTGGATGATAGAGGATACGCCAAGCGTTTCTACAAAGGGCTGCGAGATCCCCTAAGGCAGACCCCTTTTGTTTATAGCGTACGCTAGCTTGGCAGAGATTATCGACATGGCAAAGAGATTGGAGGCGGATCACTTGAGTAGTGGTAAGAGACCTGCGGAGGGCGTGATGGAAGCTGGCCCAAGCAATAGAAGAAGGTGGGACTTTAGAGGAGGAAGAGGACATCAAAGTGGTGGAGGGTGTTTCCACCGAGATTTTAGAGTGGAGCATCCGGTTCCACAGCCACCCGCGTTGCCTCCACCGCCACAGCCTAACAATTTCAGCAACCTGAGGGGTGTCATGGGCTGGTGTGTTTTGAATGCAACCAGTCGGGCCACATTTGACAATTCTGCCCGCGGTTATTTGGGAATGTCCCTCCTACTCTCCATCCGGTAGCTCTGCGGTGGCGGGGTTATATGTGTGGTCGAGGACGAGGATCGTGAGGAGGAAACCCCGGTCCTTCCAGGGATCAAGTGTACGCGCTGGACATGGTGTAAAAACGGAATCCCCGGGATGTTATTGCAGGTATGTTGCAGTTAGCTTTCACATTTTCATTGTTTAACTTAACTTGCTTACAACATACTGGACACCTACTGTTGAGTTTTGGTTATTGGTACTTAGGCACCGTGGTAGTCAGCAGGAAGACGGCCTATACGCTGTTTGATACCGGTGTCTCACACACTTTTTTGTCTGAGGACTTCATTAAAGACATGGAAGGTATACAATACTTTACTGGTATAGCTCAACGAGTACGCCTCCCAGACAGTTCTGAGATGATCGCAACCGCCAAGTGAGAATTCGAGATACTTATTGAGGGAAAGGCCTTTGATACACCTGCCACAATCTTGAGGATGCCAAAGTTTCATCTCATTTTGGGCATGACGTGGTTGGACTGGCACTTTGCAAGGATTGACTATGCAGAGAAATGAATCTATTTGAGACATGGGGACTCGGATGTCATCTTCCATGGTATTAGCTTCGCACCTCGTATGTTGCTATCTTCAGTTTAGACAATAAAAGCCCATATGAAGGGGGATGAAGTCTTCATGATATATTTCAAGTTGAAGGAGATGGCATTGGATATGAAAGATGTACGGGTAGTGCGGGATTTCCCTGAGATATTTCCGGAGAAACTTCCAGGATTACCCCTACATAGAGAAGTTGATTTTCAAATTAATCTAGTACCGGGTGCCAAGACTATATCCAGGGCCCCTTACCGAATGGACCCAAAGGAACTCGCGGAGTTTAGAGTTCAACTTCAAGAACTGGTGGAGTCAGGGTTCGTTCGCTTCAGCTCGTCAGACTGGGGAGCCCCTGTATTGTTCGTCAAGAAGAAGGATGGAACCCTGCGTTTATGTATAGACTATCAGGAACTCAATCGACTGACGGTGCGGAACAACTATCCGCTACCCCGGATCAACGAGTTGTTCGATCAACTGGTGGGCGCGCATTGGTTTTCTAAGTTGGATTTGCTCTCGGGATATTATCAGTTGAGGATACAAGAAGTGGATATCCAGAAAACGGCCTTTAGCTCAAGATATATATTGTACGAGTTCACCGTAATACCGTTTGGGCTCACCAATGCTCCTTCGGCCTTCATGAGCCTGATGAACAAGGTGTTTGAACCTTATTTGGACATCTTCATCATTGTTTTCATCGACGACATCCTGGTCTTCTCAAAGACGGAGGAGGATCGTGTCAAGCACCTGACCTTGGTATTGAAGAAATTGAAGGAGCATGCCTTGTTTGCCAAGTTCAGCAAGTGCGAATTTTTTCTCAAAGAGGTTGCTTTCTTGGGGCATGTGATCAGTGGAGCAAGACTAGCGGTGGATCCGGCCAAGGTGCGTGCCGTGAAGGAATGGTCTCCCTTGAAGTCGCAGGCTGAAGTGCGGAGCTTCCTTGGACTTGCCGGGAACTATCGCAAGTTTGTAAAAGGATTTTCAAAGATTGCTCTTCCTCTTACTTCCTTGACAAAGAAAGGTGTGCCATTTGAGTGGACACCCCAGTGTGAGGCGGAGTTCCAAGAGCTGAAGGACAGATTGATATCTGCACCTATCCTAGCACTTCCGTTTGGGAAGGAAGGATTTCAAGTTTACAACGACGCATCATATCAAGGAATGGGAGCAGTGTTGATGCAGCACGGACACATGATTGCTTATGCTTCAAGACAGCTGAAGAAGCATGAAATCAATTACCCAGTTCATGATTTGGAATTGGGAGCAGTGGTGTTCGCCTTGAAGGTATGGATGCATTATCTATACGGCGTCGACTGCAAGATCTTCTCAGGCCATAAAAACTTAATGTACGTCCATACACAAAAGGAGTTGAACTTGAGACAATGGTGGTGGTTAGAGTTTCTGTGCGATTATGAGTTCACCTTGGACTACCACCCCGGAAAGGTGAACTCGGTGGCCGATGTATTGAGCAGAAAGGTACCAGACTTGAGCCCAGAGTCTCGGTTGATGAGTATGGAGTTGGCTCGGATGATTGATGAGATGGATATTACTTTGGTATATAAGGCTCCTTCGGCAGAGTATACAGAGTACTTGACAACCATGAGCATAGTTTGTGATATCCAGGACCGAATCCGGGCGGAGCAAGGAAGGGATGCGGCTCTAGCCCCGACAATCAAGACAATCGAAGATGGGACTACTGGTGAATATACGCTAAAAGGCGGCCTCGTTTATTTCTGCGGCCGACTCTACATTCCCAAGGGCGGCGAAATCCGGGAGAATATCTTGAGAGAGGCACATTGCTCTCAGAATTCAGTGCACCAGGGTATTTCCAAGATGTACGCCGGCCTACGGAAGACCATGTGCTGGCCACGAATGAAGAAAGATGTCAGATATTTTGTTACACACTGCGAAGCTTGTCAAAGGGTGAAGGCAGAATGCAAGAGTCCCGCTGGTTTGTTACAATTGTTTCCCATCCTCGAGTGGAAGTTCAAAGATATCTCCATGGACTTTGTACATGGGTTACCTCACTCGCGCTCAGGGAATGATTCGATGTTGGTGATCATTGATCGACTAACGAAGGTAGCCCGGTTTATCCCCATGAAGAAAGAGGCTCACGTGGATGTCTTGGTATGCCTCTTTGTGGAGCAGTTCGTACGGTATCATGGCATGCCTAAGACAATCGTTTCAGACCGGGATGGTCGTTTCACTTTAAGGGAGTGGAAGGCAGTACATGCGTATTTGGGCTCGCGCCTTACCTTCAGCACCGCATTTCATCCTCAGATGAACGGGAAGTCTGAGAGGACCATTAGAACACTGGAAGATTTATTGAGATTATATGTGTTGGATAGAGGGGAGCCGTGGGAAAGTCTCCTACCACTGGTAGAATTATCCTAAAACAACAGTCATCAAGCTAGCATCGGCATGGCGCCCCATGAAGCTCTTTACAGAAGAAGGTGTAGAACACCCTTGTCTTGGGTGTAAGATGAAGACCCGAAGGCTTTGGGAATTAAGTATATTGATGATACCGATGGGGAGATTAGACTAATACGGGATCGCATTTTGGAGGCTCAAAGTCGGCAGGAGAAGTATTATAATGCAAAGCACCGGATGGTGGAATTTCAAGTGGGTGATAAAGCATTTCTGAAGATTCGGCAGATGCATGGAGTGTCCCGAGTGCGGGGTGTGAAAAAGCTCAGCCCAAGGTACGTTGGGCCATACACTGTATTGGAAAGGATTGGCCCGTTGGCCTATTAGTTGGAGTTACCACCAGAGCTAGAGAATCTCCACGATATGTTCCATGTGTCGTCGCTTCGAAAGGCGTTATAGCGGCCCGATCAATATATCCCCACTACTGATGGTACAATGGCGATGGATAGGATTATGCGACTAGAGCCGGTGCGGATCGTAGACAACGAGATAAGAATATTGCGCCGCAAAAGTGTTCTTTTTGTAAAGGTGCCATGGTCTAATCATGGGAAGGAGGAGTATACATGTGAGCCGGTTGACTTGATGCAAAAACGCTACCCGAAATTATTTCCTCGTGGTAATTTTGTTTAAAAGCATATTTTATTTTATGTTGTGCTTTTATCCCCATAGCACTAGCCTGATTTCGGGGAAGAAATCTTTTATTTTGTTTATATGATTTGTAATGTCCCGATTCGCACAAGGCCCCTCGTGCGCGTTTTGAGTCAGGAGAGCTGACTTGGGTTCAGGGGTGTGATGGTAACTGGGCTGCACTTGTAAACAGGAGGAGAAATCAGTCGAGCATAGGACACGGTTTGAGACACGGGCGTGTCCCTAGCCGTGTGGGAGAGGCCAGCTCTCGAGTCGACGACTCGAGTATGTCCAGAGAAGGACATGGGTAGTGATACGGGCGTGTCACTACCCGTATGAAGTGATATGGGTAGAGACACGGGCGTTGTAACACCCCCTATCCGTCGCATAACATATAACAGTAGGTCCGGCCGGGGCCCGACGCCTTATACCACAGACAAACCGGGTGGTTACTCAATGGAATACCATCCAACTAATAATCAACGTCCTACACAGAGTCATTCTAGCGGAAGCACTTAATAAAAGTTGCAAAATAAAAGAACCCAGCCACAAGCATGAATGTCCGCTACAAAACCCACTAGGAATGAAGTACAATACACAAGTACAAGGCCTTATGGCCTTACAATTGTTTACTCAAATAAAATGTGTCTTCCATACCACGGCACGCAGGCCGGTCACACATGAATATAACAAGTAAACACTCAAAATTTGGCCTTTGAGGTCCGGCTCAGTAACTTGGGCTTTAGCCCGCTATTTACCGCTCGGCTTCGTAGTACCTGCAAGCAACAATCCACCGCACGGTGGCAAACAAAATCAACGATCAGCTATGATGACCAAATTATAACGATCCCGCCCCAAAATTCGGGGTGGCGATGCTCCTTTTCCTGCACTTTGTTAGCATAACCAAGCGATATAGATAAACATTACATCACAGGCGTGGGCACGCACGACCATACACCCCGTGCACTCAGGGCACATTCTCGGTGAATCGGTCAATGTCACGTCAATTTAAGCCATAGACACCCCGGTCTCACCACCACCACTTGGACGGCCAATCCTACGAGCATTTTTACCTTCCTGGAATGGCTCACATCAATTTAAGCCATAGACCGCCGAAGACCCTCATTTATGCCAACGGCTCCCACCGAACGACATAGAACGTGTACGGTTCCGCCTGACCCATTGCTCACGTCGCAACGTCAATTTAAGCCATATGTGCTGGTCAAACCTCCCTGAGTCTCGTTTCCATCACACACTTCACATAATCCGGTTATATTCAAGTTGGCTCCCAGGACACCATGTTGGCAGAATCACGCATCTGCCCAGGTTTTCGGGTGCACCTTGGAGTTAATCCCTAAGGCTCCCTGTTGCAATCTACCGCGTAGAAAACTTGAAAAACAGCCAATTGCACGGAGTCTTCTCCGGCCATTTATGCAATGCAACATCACCGATCCAGAACAACTTGTCCAGGTAGGCTTCACACATCATGCCTATACCCGTTCTCGATTACAGACTTTACATGTACACAACGGGGACTATTCATGTCTACTCGAAGGAACGCCTCAACTCACCGCAAACTCGCGAGAGCGGGCTTCCTATATAAAGGAAAAGAGAGCTTCACATGCTCAAGTAGAGAATCATTACCCTAGCATTTTTCCTTGGCGCCATGGAAATCTACGCAGATGAAAAGCACCACAAGCTCCTTGCCTCCGTAGATCCGAAGTCGTCTCGCGATTTGGAGCTCCGAAGCTCCTCCGGTGACCGGATCTAGCCATCCTTCTTCATCCTTGCTCTCCCCTCTCTCTAGATCTTAGAAAGAGAACCGAAAGGAGAAATGATGGATCCTAAACCCTATTCCCGATTTAAACCTTCAGAACCAACCCCCAGCCATCAGATCCCAAAGTAAAGAAATGAATGACCACGATGAGGGCCTGAAATGTAAAATCTAGGCCGAACACGGCCTGTAACACGCCCGTGTCCAGGGCCGTGTTCCCCATTCGCCGTCGAAACCGACGTGTCCCAAAAAGCATACGGACACTCGACACGCCCGTGTTAGACCTTTCATGCCCATGTCATCCAGTACATGGCCATGTTCCCAGCCGTGTTCCTCCATCGACACAGGACCAACAACAACCCGAGACAAACACAGGTCTTGGACATGCCCGTGTCCTATTTGACACGCCCGTGTCATACCCGAACACAGCTGGGCTCTAGGCCATGTTCACTGTCTCGACACTTCATCGAGCACAGTTCGTCGACCCCCCAGACACGGCCAGGGACACGCCCGTGTCCTATGCCGTGTTCCCTGTCTCGACACTTTGTCGAGCAAAAATCGTCGACTTCCCGAGCAGATCATCGACACGAGCTCGATATGCCCTGGGACACGCCCATGTCTCAGGCTGTGTTCGCTGCTCGACGATCGTCGATTCCAAAATTCATCGACCTCTCGGCCAGATCGTCGACCCAAACACGACACGCCCTGGGACACGGCCGTGTCCCAGGCCGTGTGCCCCCTGCCAATTTGCAAATTTGGCTCAAAACGCCTCCCGCCGCTCTTTTGAGTTTTGGGGCGTTAGAACTCTCTCCCTCTTAAAAGAATTTCGTCCTCGAAATTACATAAAGGAAAGATAAACTTAAAACTTAAACCTTACCTGAGTGGAATAACTCCGGGTACTCCTCAAGCATGGTCTTCTCTCGCTCCCAAGAGAGATCTTCCCGACCGCAATTATCCAAATGGACCTTGACCATCCTGATCACTTTGTTGCGTCGCCGCTTGACTTCCGAGTCCTCAATTCAAATGGGCTTGACCTTCGGCATCAATGCATTATCCAACGACACTTGATCCACCGCGATCACATGCGAAGGATCTTGTACCGCTTTCAGTAGCACCGATATATGTAATACATCATGTTGACCACTTAGCTCCACTGATATCTTCAAACCATACGCTGCTTCGCTAATCCGCTCCAGAACCTCAAACGGTCCAAGATATCTCGGGCTTAGCTTCTTCAAGTGCCGCACCCATGAGACACCCTTAAACGGCTTGATCTTCAAGTACACCCAGTCGCCAACAGCGAAATCCATGTTCTTGTGCTTGACATTATAGTACTTTACCTGGCGGTCCTAAGCGATTAGCAACCTCTCCCGAATAGTTCGCACCAACGAAGTAGCATCTTCCACCTCTTGTCGCTTGTATAACTTTGACTCGCCCGTTTCCAACCAAGATAATGGCGTGCGACATCTTCTACCATAAAGGGACTCGAAGGGCGCCATTTGTATGCTCTCCTGGTAGCTATTGTTATACTCGAACTCCACCAAGTATAGATAGTCTTCCAATTGCTTTCCAAAGTCCAGGACGCACATGTGAAGCATGTCTTTCATCGTCCTATTGACCCTCTCGGTCTACCCATCCGTTTGCGGATGAAAGGCTGTGCTGAAACTCAGCTTTGTTCCCAACATCTGCTATACCAGCCTCCAATCAATGGACGTGAACCGACCATCACGGTCACTCACGATGCTACGGGGCACACCATGAAGCCGCACAATATTGTCCACATACAGCTTTGCCAATTTCTTAACCAGATCATCCTTCCTATGCAGAATGAAGTGCGACACCTTCGTTAGATGATCTATGACTATCCAAATGGCGTCATTCCCTTTTTGCGACCTTGGCAGCCCGTGCACAAAGTCCATAGTAATGTCGTCAAACTTCCACTCCGGAATATGCAAGGACTTCAAGAATCCTCCCGGCCTTTGGCATTCCACCTTCACCAAGGCGCATGTCTGACACTTCGCCACGTACAGTGCCACATCCTTCTTCTGTCCTGGCCACCAGAACAATTTCATTACATCACGATACATCTTCATGCTCCCCGAGGGAATCGTGAACTTGGTATGATGCGCCTCGTAAAATAATTCCACCCGCAAAGTGCCCACACTTGGGATGCACAGACGATCGTCTTTCCAAAGAAATCCATCCATAACCTTATATTGGGAATTTGACCCATCCAAAGCCTCTATCATGAGCTGCTTCATGCTGCTATCCACATCCAAAGCCTGCCGAATCCGATCATCCAGGTCATACTAAACTTCCGTCCAGTTCAATAGCGCTTCTGCACTTGACTACCTGTCTATGCAAGAGATCTCAAACCCCTCCAACTCCCGAACCAACCGCTCGTCATAGACCGGCAGCCAATTGGCTTGAGCTGTGGCCCTGCGACTCAACGCGTCCACAACCGCATTGCCTTTACCAGGCACGTAGTTGATCTTGAATGTATAGTCCCCCAGGAACTCCATCCATCTACACTTGCCGCATGTCCAGATCTTTCTGATCCAACAAATACTTCATGCTCTTATGGTCGGTATAGATATCAACCCTTACCCCATACAAGTAGTGCCTCCATAGATTCAAGGAAAAAATCATGGCCGCTAACTCCAAGTCATGGACCAGATAGTTCCTCTCGTGCACTTTCAGCTGTCTCGAGACATACGCTATAACGCTTCCATGCTGCAGTAGCACGCAACCCAAACCACTGCCCGAAGCATCGCTGTAGATTTCAAAACATTCTGTCCGACTCAGAAAACTAAGAACCGGCGTCGTGGTCAACCGACATTTCAACTCCTCAAAAGCTTGTGTGCACTCCGGCGTCCAAACGAACTTCTACTCCTCCCTCGTCAAAGTCGTGAGGGGTAACGCTATCCGCGAGAAGTTCTCCACGAAGCTCCTGTAATAGCCGGCAAGCCCCAGAAAACTCCGAACTTCCGCTAATGTAGAAGGCACAAGCCACTCTCGTATCGCAACAATCTTCGTCGGATCCACTGCAATGCCCTCTCCACTGACTATATGACCAAGGAACGCCATTGAGGACAACCAAAACTCACATTTCGAGAACTTGGCGTACAATTGATTCCTCCTCAGCGTCTCCAAAACCAAATGAAGATGCTTGAAGTGATCTTTCTCACTCTGCGAGTAAACCAAAATGTCATCTATAAAGACGATCACAAAATGGTCCAAGTACTCCCTGAAAGTCCTGTTCATCAAATCCATGAACACCGACAATGCATTCGTCAGCCCATACGGCATGACCGTAAACTCGTAATGCCCGTATCTCGTACTAAACAGTATTTTAGGGATAACACTCTCCCTTATTCTCAGCTGATAGTAACCAGACTTAAGATCCAACTTAGAGTACACCGTCGACCCAACTAACTGATCAAATAGATCATCAATCCTTGGGATTGGGTACTCGCTCTTCTCCGTCAACTTGTTCAGTTATCGGTAATCAATACAAAGTCTCAAACTCCCGTCCTTCTTCTTAACAAAGAGGACCGGTGCGCTCCAAGGCGAAAAACTTGGATGCACATAACCTTGCTCCAACAACTCTTGCATTTGAACCTTCAGCTCTGCCATCTCCTTAGGCGCTAACCGATACGAAGATCATATGACCGGTTTGGCATCAAAACAAACCGCCTTAACCATCTGAAGAGCAGACACCAACATCATGCTCAACCCCTTTCAAGCCCACAAATGTAATCTCACGACCAGTTCCAAAATTGACTTTCTTGCGATTTCGATCAATGTATGCTTGCTGCTCTGAGATTCAGTCCATACCAAAGATTACGTCGAGCTCCCCTAGCGGTAGTAACTATGCTTGTATGTCAAAGTCTTGACTCCCAATCCACACCTAAACGCAACAGATTCTACTCGCGCGCAATGAGCATCATTAGACAACAACACATCCAATTTGTCTTTTTCCATTGAAGGAGGTACTCCGATGCACAATACAAATCCTTTGTCCAAAAGGGAATGCGAAGCTCCCTAAGCGAACGGTGCTCTCGCCGACTTAATCGAAAGTCAGAACAAAGCTTAACACAAACAGTTCTAAGCTAACATGCATAAGGGAAACAAGTATTTAAAGCTAAACTTCTATCACTTTAAGCCGTACCTGTCATCACGATAGTGTGCTTCTTCTAGGACTTGGGACGTCCGCTCCAGCAGTCTCGGGCAAAGTGCCTCGGCTTTACACAATTAAAGCATGCACCCGGGGTTCGACCCGTAATCGTCCCAGAAGAACCAGAAGAAGGAGCCGGAGCCGAAGTCCTAGCCTTCTTATACCACCTACGGTACGCAAACTTTGAGGAGTTCGGCATTTTTAACTCCGTCTTCTGCATATCCAAGTCCTTGCTTCCTTGGATTCGATTCAGATCTCTGGCACTTTGTCATATAACTGCTCCTGATATAGCTTTCTTTAACTTCTGAGCACCATTCCGACAATCTCGGGCAAAGTGCCCTTCCTCACCACACTTAAAACAACCATATGGAGCCAGACCAGTAGACATTTTAGGCTTTTTGTTCCTCCTCCTTCGGTATGCAGACTTTGCAGAATCTGGAGAGTCTAGTACCCGGAACTCCGACGTCCGATTGGCTTTTGCCAAATCTACTTCCAAAGATCTAGCCGATTCCACCAAGGCTCGGAATCCCTATAATTTTGGTCCTACCAGCAGAACTTGTAATTCGCCGCGCAGGCCATTATAAAACCTATCGACCATCGACTGCTCGCTCTCCACTTCAGAGCCCGGGTAGCATCTTATCATCAGAAACGCTTGCAAATATTCCTCAACTGAGTGCGTACCATGCACTAAAAGCATGTTCAACTACTGACCCAAAGGTCCTACAAATGTTGTTTGCTCCATCACACCACCCGGCGTTGGAGTTACCTCAAAAATAGGGGACTGCACACATCTTTCATTTTGTGCACCAATCGCATCGAACATTGCTTCCACCACCATTCTTATGGTTTCAGCGGAGGGAAGGGTTGCAGGAACGTCACTAGGTGCACTATAATCCTCAGAAACCGGATGTTCTGACGGCCCAGCACTGCTTCTGGTCACCTATAGTTGTACA
This sequence comes from Platanthera guangdongensis, assembly GCA_039583875.1. Lineage (NCBI taxonomy): Eukaryota > Viridiplantae > Streptophyta > Magnoliopsida > Asparagales > Orchidaceae > Platanthera > Platanthera guangdongensis. Next base: position 59,392,278 of record CM077160.1, on the reverse strand, counting down.
AAACACCATTAAGAGACCATACAAAATTTTAAAAAGCAATTAAAGGAACACGTAGATTCCTCAAACACGTTTATTTTGATTCCTAAGTGGACATTCATGGGTTCTTTTGATGTTATAACGATGACGCACACACATGTGCTCACCACCCCTTAAAAATAATTCATCAACGAATTCATTTAAGCCTCACCGAAACCAGTAGTCTGATACCAAATTGTAACACCCCCTATCCGTCGCATAATATATAACAGTAGGTCCGGCTGGGGCCCGACGCCATATACCACAGACACACCGGGTGGTTACTCAATGGAATATCATCCAACTAATAACCAACGTCCTACACAGAGTCATTCTAGCGGAAGCAATTATTAAAAGTTTCAAAATAAAAGAACCCAGCCACAAGCATGAATGTCCACTACAAAACCCACTAGGAATGAAGTACAATACACAAGTACACGGCCTTATGGACTTACAATTGTTTACTCAAATAAAATGTGTCTTCCATACCACGGCACGCAGGCTGGTCACACATGAATATAACAAGTAAACACTCAAAATTTGGCCTTCGAGGGCTAGCTTAGCAACTTGGGCTTTAGCCCGCTATTTACCGCTCGGCTCCGCAGTACCTGCAAGCAACAATCCACCGCACGGTGGTAAACAAAAGCAACGGTCAGCTCTGCTGACCAAATTATAACGATCCCACCCCCAAATTTGGTGCGGCGATGCTCCTTTCCCTGCACTTTATTAGCTTAACCAAAGCAGTATAGATAAGCACTACATCACAGGCGTGGGCACGCACGACCACACACCCCGTTCACTTAGGGCACATTCTCGATGAACCGGTCAATGTCACGTCAATTTAAGCCATAGACACCCTGGTCTCACCACCGCCACTTGGACGACCAATCTTGCGGGCATTTTTTGTCTTCCCGGCATGGGTCACGTCAATTTAAGCCATAGAACGCCGAAGACCCTCATCTATGCCAACGACTCCCACCAAACGACATAGAATGAGTACGGTTCCGCCTGACTCGTTGCTCACGTCGCAACATCAATTTAAGCCATATGCGCGGGTCAAACTTCCCCGAGTCCCATTTCCGTCACACACTTCACATAACCCGGTTATGTTCAAGTTAGCTCCCAGGCCACCTTGTTGGCAGAATCACGCATCTGCCCAGTTTTCCGGGTGCACCTTGGAGTTAATCCCCAAGGCTCCCTGCAACAATCTACCGCGTAGAAAACCCGAAAAACAACAAATTGCACGGAGTCTTCTCCGGCCATTTATGCAATGCAACATCACAGATCCAGACCAACTTGTCCGGGTAGGCTTCACACATCATGACTATATCCTTTCTCGATTACGGACTCTACATGTACACAACGGGGACTATTCATGTCTACCCGAAGGAATGCCTCAACTCACCGCAAAATCGCGAGAGCGGGCTTCCTATGCAAAGGAAAAGAGAGCTTCACATGCTCAAGTAGAGAATCGTTACCATAGCATTTTTTCTTGGTGCCATGGAAATCTACGCGGATTAAAAGCACCGCAAGCTCCTTGCCTCCATAGATCCGAAGTCGGCTCGCAATTTGGAACTCTGAAGCTCCTCCGGTGACCGGATCTAGCCTTCCTTCTTCCTCCTTGCTCTCCCCTCTCTCTAAATCTTAGAAAGAGAACCAAAAGGAGAAATGATGGATCCTAAACCCTATTCCCGGGTGTAAACCTTCAGAACCAACCCCCAGTCGTCGAATTCCAAAGTAAAGAAACAAACGGCCATGATCAGGGCCTGAAATGCAAAATCTGTGCTGAACACAGCCTGTGACACGCCCGTGTCCAGGGCCATGTTCCCCATTTGTCGTCGAAACCGACGCGTCCCAAAAAGCACACGGGCACCCGACACGCCCATGTTAGACCTGACACACCCGTGTCATCCAGTACATGGCCTTGTTCCCGGCCGTGTTCCTCCATCGACACAGGACCAACAATAACCCGAGACACACACGGGTCTTGGACACGCTCGTGTCTTATTTGACACGCCCGTCTCATACCCGAACACACCTAGGCTCCAGTCCATGTTCACTATATAGACACTTCATCTAGAAAAGTTCGTCGACCCCCCCCCCCCCCCCCGACACGACCAGGGACACGCCCGTGTCCTAGGTCGTGTTCCCTGTCTCGACACTTCGTCGAGCGAAAATCGTCGACTTCCCTGGCAGATCTTCGACACGAGCTCGACACGCCCTAAGACATGCCCACGTCTCATGCCGTGTTCGCTGTTCGACGATCGTCGACTCCAAAAGTTGTCGACCTCTCGGCCAGATCATCTACCCAAACACGACACGCCCTGGGACACGCCCGTGTCCCAGGCCGTGCGTCCCCTGCCAATTTCCAAATTTGGCTCAAAATGCCTCACGTCTCTCTTTTGAGTTTCGGGGCATTATAGGCGTGTCCTTACCCATGTGTGTGTCGAGATCGACAAAGCGTGTCCTGTGAAGTGACACGGGTAGAGACACTGGCGTGTCCTTACCCGTGTGTGTCGAGTTGGGCTCGACAAAGCGTGTCGAGATCGACGAAGTGTGTCGAGATCGATGAAATGTATGACATGGGTAGATACACGGGCGTGTCCATACACATGTGTATGTGTGACGAGTTGGGCTCGACGAAGCGCGTCGAGATCGACGAAGTGGGTCGAGATCGACGAAATGTGTGACACGGGTAGAGACACGGTCGTGTCCCTACCCGTGTGTCTATGTGTCGAGTTGAGTTAGTCGAGATGTATCCAGAGAAGGACACGGCCAGGGAACACGGCCATATCATGTGGACACGGGTTGGGACACGGGAGTGTCCCTACCCGTGTCGAGTATTGAACCGACACTAAAACCGTTGTTGACCTTTCTCCCAAGTAGGACACGGGTAAGGACCCGGGTGTGTCCCTACCCGGATCACTTTTCATATATAAGGGTTATGAAAACCCAAGCCATTTTCACTCCTCATTCCAGCTATTTTTCTTGAGAGAAACTTTTGTAGAGAGGGAAAATTGCTGGAGCAAGTCTTGGAGGAGATCCGCCGCCATGAAGGAGAAGATGCAGCCAATAAGAGTTACACGATCCATGGCCGTAAATAGTGGAAACGCCGGAAATGAGGTGAGCCTCCTCCCCTGTCCCTTAGTGCTAGATTTGTAGATATCTAGGTGAGATGTCAACTCAAAAGAGTCTAGACTAGTGAGATGGTGATTTCTCTAGGAAGAGGTCGTTTTAGGGCTTGTGCTCTAAGGTTAGTGGTGTCTTCAATCTCTCAAACCTTCTATTCGAAGATGGGGGATGGTTTCGTGAAGAATCAGGCCTAAAGAGAGTGAATAATGGAGGAGGAATTTCTGGAGTGATTTTGGAAGACCAACTTGAGGAGGAAGACGAACCGATGTCGTTCATTCCTCTTTAAGATGCGTGTAGAATCTGTGTTTTGCGCGTAGTAATTTTCTTGGCAATTTTCAGGTGTGATATGTCCAGATCTGTGCTATCGACCAAACATGAAAGTTGAAGTCCTCGAAAATACCTTTCCAACGAGTGGTTGCACGACTTTAGGCAAATTTTGTAGCCACAGGAATGTCTAAACGAAATGACGTCCGATAAATCCTGCACGCAGAAACTGTGTTCTGTACGCAACAGACTTCAAGGCTCATTTCAAGTATGATACTATTAAATCTGGGTTGTGGTCTGAACATAAAAGTTGTAGCCCATGGAAAGACCTTTCCATTGAGGTGTTACACGCCTTCACCGGGCTCCTGTAGCTTCAGTAATCTTCGGTCGAATCTGCTATCCAGATTTATCATGTACTTAAATTCTGGGTTTGGAATAATATTGAATTTGGACTCGGTAGAGATAATGTTACAAATTAACTTGAGGTTGTTGAAATCTTTTATGTAAACCATATTAGTCCAATGAATGATGATGTTTATTAGTTGGATTCCACAAAATTGATTTGTGAAGCGAAGCATACTTAAACGAAACAATCTGATAGAAATTGGTAGACTATTATAAATGCGCATCATGATAATAACATGTTGAATCATTTGGGATGAAAGGTTGGATGATAACTTATGGACATGTGTATAATTGTTTAACAGAATGAATTTAGTGTCCAATGCTTAGAGTGTCGTCTCCCTACGGGTAGCATTGTGAAGGGATGTAAGTGTAGTGTTGACCGTCACTAGTTGGGAATGCAAAAAAGATGAGTCAAGGTTGGATGTTTGGCTTTGTGCTTGTGCTTACTTCCGAGGCCCCTTCCATGCCATGGTGATGTGGAATTGCATGCAGTGTGATTCGACACCCGGTGTCGTAATCCTGGGTTAAGGATAGTGTTGCAGGTCTACGTACTCACCGATCGTCACACTGACGAGAGTTGACAGTTAGACTTTGGGCGGTTGGGCTTGGTCCTCGGTGTTCACGTCCCGCGGCTCCTTCCATGCCAAGTGAACGGTTGGGCTGTGTCCTCGTGCTTACTTTCGAGGTACCTTCCGGGTCACACAAGGCCAGTTCGGGGATGTGTTCTCGGTGCACATCTACCCGAGACCCCCGCTGGGCCATAGTATGCATGGGCTCTGTTGTTGTGTTCTTAGCGTTGAGGCGTTCGAAGGCCTAGGTAAAGTAGTGTGGATACCTGCCCAGTAGTAGAGATGCCCGCTTTACTGTCACCACCTAGCCATGGCAGTTGATGCTTGAGAGGTTAGCTACTTGCTCAAATAGTGGGTGAGACATAACAGTTGCATGTGTATGATCATGGGTGAGTCATTGCATAGCATTCATACCATTTCATAACATTACACCACAATATCCTCATCGTATAAGTTTGTATGGGCACTCCTATACGACGAGTTACTTTATGTAAACTGATCCTTAACTTATAAGCTTGTATGGCATCCTTATAAGTTAAGTTACTTTCCTGCAGTAGTTACTTGTACTTGATGAATGTTATAACTCTTGTAGAAGAGCTAGATAAATTGTTGTTAATCTTATTGTACCATTATCACCTGCTTGTACCTGCTTATACAATTTATTATACTTTGTACACTTAATACCTAGCTTGGAGGAAGAAAACCGCATGCCACGTATCCATCTGTTAGGGTTTCACGAAAGAATTCCAAAATTACTAAAAAATAGCTTAAATAGGAAGTCAACTAAATTTATTCTCTCACGGTCATGTGTTTCAACCGTGTGATACCAAGGTAGTAAATAATGGAAATTGATGCCGAATTCAGAGCATATATTATTGTTTAAGAAAAATACGACGCCCGTATGTTGTGAGCTCACACAATCAAACTAGCCTGTGAGAGAAGAAATTGCACTGGTGCCGACCGAAAACCTCAAATATGGGCAATTTCACAGATTGAGCTCGTGTGGTCGGTCTGGATCATGCGAGAAGGAATGTTGTATGACCACTTCAACTGTGTGATGGATTCTAACTACAAACCAATTGTGCAATTAACATGTCACACGGTTGAAGCCGACCGTGCGAGAAGGAATAGCACGGGCACACACAAAACAAAAATTTCTGCATTTTGAAGGGTCTTGAACTCGCACGGTCTAAGAAACCATGCGACAAGGCTTAGTACAAGACCGTACATTTAAAGTAGATCTGAAATGAATTCAAAGTATACACCCTATGCGTGCCAAGTAAGATTACTGTGGTGAAAGGCCTCCAGTGCATGTAGAAATTGCAAAGTGCACATATACAAATGGAGGGAAAAGTGGTTTGCTCTCCCCGATACAGATTAAGCGCTCTTTGAACACCATGATCGACTAGAAATTTGCTTCGTGAGTTCTTTATGATCCAATGATATTTTACCGTATTTCCAATATAAGTAAAGCGCCTGAGTGTGAAAATAGAGCCTTAAGAGCATGAAATATGCTATAAGAAAATCTCTTATCAAATATCCCCAAACTTACCCATTTTCTAGTCTCGGGAAAATAGCTCATCATAAGGGTTGTAAAATCTAATGCTGAAAAGGAGATGAGTGTAAGGAGTAAAAATTGAAGTCTTACGCCTGTACAGGTAGAAATTGCAACATTTTTTTGCATACATACTAATATGCAAATATCTATATCACATTTTAGCTTATCATACCTACTCTTAATTTGAATCTACGGTTAGTCCTTAAGGTCACATGTATGGAAAAGTAGCTTGATCGATCAGATCAACATTACACAACGTCGAAGATCGGGACAGCCTCCAAAGAAATCCATCAATATTGATGGCCATTGACTTGTCCTTTCACATGCTCTCCATGTCACTAGTCGGATTCATAAGCATAAATTAATAGGAATTTAATATGATGAGTAAAAGGCCTTGGTTTGAGGTGTGGTAAAAAAATGATAAACATAAAGGCTGTGCACACCTAAACTAAGAGTGAGCTTGCGTCCAAATGATATCCAAGATAAAATAATGTTGCGGTTTAAAACTCCAAAAATTATTACGGGCTCGCGGCGCACCGGGCGGTTTATTTTAAAAAAAAGCGGATGTGGTTTTATTTAGAAAACGGGGCATGCGACTCCCCGACCTGTTTATTTTAAGAAAAGCAGATGTGGTTTTATTTAGAAAATGGGGCGCGCAGATTTATTATTTGGATTTAAAACAGGTGAAATCGAGTTTTAACGAAAGGAGACAAGTACAGCTATTGTGTGTAATACATGATATTCCATTGTAGAATATTGAGGTCGTATTGTTCTCGGGGTCGGGTCGATTATTTCTACTCTTCTCTAGAGGGGAATATTATTTTACCGCTAATTACTTGTTCGGTATTTTTTATATATATATAAAAGCAAAATAGAAAGACAGAAAATGAAAGCATAAAAGGTGGAGCCGATGATGAGCTTAGCGCGACCGCATCGAATTATATTTGAACTAAAATAAACTTTTAATAAAAAGAGATCCTAAATTTCAAATTAATTAAGGCGGAGACTTGGCCGTGGAGGTTCCACTAAAATGAGCACCTCTAGCTATAGGGCTATCGCTCATCTGAACGCTAAGACTATTCGACTGAACGTTAGTTCGACAAAGGATTCCTCTTAACGACCGCATTACGCTTAGAACCCCGTTATTGGGTGGGGAACCCAATCCGGTAGAGTTTGCGCGCCTCCACTCTCGAGGGTTAGTGCGGAACTCTCTTTACCAAGGGGTGATCAGTCCATACGCACGGCCTCTCGGCTGGCTAGCGTATGGACAACGAAAATAGGGCCCACACCTCGATATGTGGTCCTACGGGTCGTAAACCCCTGGCAAACCTTAAGTTAAATTAATTAATTAGAAAAACATAACCTTTAATTATTTAAAGTTATTTTATCTATCCCAATGCTCTGCGATATTGAGGGCTAAGAACGGTTATCCACTCATCGGAATGGGGACGCTGTGCGAGAAAAAGCAGAAAATAAAGCAGAAAAGAAAGCGGTAAAGAAAGCAGTAAAATAAAGCAGGAAAGAAAGTTGAAAATTATAAGTCCCACTCAAATGAGTTAGACTGAAATGAAAGGATAAAATTGCGAGTCCCGGCTCAAATGAGTGGGCGGGAGAAATGAAAGCGAGTCCTACTCAAACGAGTAGGACAAAATAAATGCAACGCACACACACACTCGACAGAAATTAAAACTCACGCACACAACAGAATGTAAAAACTCACACACTCTACTGGAAAGGAAATAAAACACTGTGCCATTTAACTCTTAACGAGTAGGCGAAAATAAATGCGCATACATAAAAAATTGCAAAAAACTAAGTTACCGAAAAATTAAAATAACTACATTTTTACCGCTATAATGCGGTAGAAATGCATAAAAAGCTAAAATAAAAATTAAACGAGCAAATGGATTTGCAAATAAATGCAAAATGTAAGTGCTCAAAAAATTAAAACGAATACATTTTTATCGCTAGAATGCGGTAGAAATGCGTAAAAAGAAGACAAAAAATTTAAAGGAGCAAAAGTTTTAAAACAAAATCAAAATCAAAGTGTATGAAAAATTGAAACGAGTATATAATCATTCCTATACCTCCGTAAAAAGGCCAAAAAAGTGCAAATAAAGTAAAAAAAGGAAGAAAATGTTTACAGCATAAAAATGAAAATTTAAGTTAGTGACAAAACGAAAATCACTTTCAAAATGTCTTTACGCATCTATAGGAATGAAATAAAAGCTATAAAAATCTAATTCTAACCAAACTAAGTTACGAAATGAAAATGAAAACATAAAAAGCACAAGTTATTCTCATACACGCACACACACATATTAAAGAGAACAAAAACAAAGCTAAAACAAAGATAAATAAGATTGCATAAGGGTAGTTGTTTAGATTCATTCCAAAGCCAAATAAAGAGATGAAAAATACATTTTATAAAGCTAAAACAACGGGTTATAAAGGAACGAAAACAAAAACTAAGGAGAGGGGGAGAAAATATCCCTTACATAACATTTGGAATTCATCTTAGCAGCATAACCTTATACAAAATGGATCCCAAAAAGGGGAACAGGATTACAAGCAAAAGCTCTGAATTTATAGACAAAACATTTCATGGGACACGCCCTATGACACGGGCGTGTCAGGGGGCGTGTCAACAATATTCATCGATTCAATCCGGCGAGGTGATGGCTTAGTTGACTTAGGGCTGGACACGTGTCAGTCACGTGGAGGTCACGCCCCAGGTCACGGGCGTGACGGTGGGTGTGTCGGGGAGGTGGAACTGGGCGCGAGTCGTGTCGAAAGTCGTCGCGCGGGTCTTGTTGGGCCAGGTGGAGTAGTCACACCCCATGCCACAAGAGTGACGATGGGCATGTCTGGTTAGTCGACGTTCGTCAAGCGGAAAATGTCGAGCAGTAGTGACACGGGCATTGGTCACGGGGCGTGTCATTTGACACGGGCGTGACATTGGGCATGTCACATGATTTTTCTTCAATTAGCGGACGATTTCACGGGTTTGAATTGTCACGCCCTAGTCACGGGCGTGACCCAAAGTACACGGGCGTGACCCATACAAAATTTTGACTTTTCCTGAAATTTTTCAGAAAAATCAAAGTAAAGTAAGTTAGCAAAATATTTAAAAAATAGGAGTAATTTATTAAGAAAATATAAGTAAAAATGACAAAAATAAACTAAAACAACTTATTAAACGTACGAAAAAATACGTATATTTACAATTCATCAAATACCTCCATACTTAAGCTTTTGCTATTGCAGAGTAAAAGTTGGAGATGAACTTATAAGGAATTAAAGAAATCGTAAGTTTAACTACCACTTGGATTAATTAAAAGTAAGATCAAAATAAATATCCCGGGAAGTATAGTTAAATCCTAAATTATGAAAATATTATAAATAGAGGAAGAGTTTCAAAAAGACTTCTAGATAAAACAAATAAAAAACAAAAGTTTATTTTTGTTAGCTTAACAAGGATGGATTGAAATTATATAAAAAACTTTAGTTTAAAAGAAGTTAAAGGAAATAATGCAATTTAAAAAATATGCTCTCAAAAAATTTTAAATTAATTCTAGAATCATTGAATAGGATAAGTGGTTTGGTGGTTTATGAAGAGGGCTTGGATTTAGAGGCAAGGTAATTTTTCTCGAACCTCTATATATTTTTTTCTTTTGAATAATTAGGAAAATGAAATCTTATTTTAGTAACATATAAATTTTTTTCTTTCTTCATAAATAATAAATAACCCAATGTATATGTATATGAGTAATGAATTTTATCCTCTTTCTCCGTAACATATAATCTTTTTAAATATTGGGTGCCTATCTTTACAGAACGAAATCTTATTCCAATTGACATAAGATCTTTTTAAGAGATAAAATATGGGTAAGCATGCCAAGTAAGGCATGAAAAAATGGAGGTGGGTTTATTTTTTCAAAAAGAAAACTAGATTTTAATAAAACAATTTTGAGAGCAACCTTTTTAAAATGAACGTTCCTATGTTTCTAAAAGTATGAAGTAGAAATAATTGAAATTCATGGTTGTTATTTTTTAACATAAAAGATGAGCTTCTATTTATAAAAATTAGAAGTGGTGGTGAAAAATAAGTTTCCTATTACAAGGAAAAAACAGAAAAAATTCTTTAAAACTTAACCCCAGACACTTAAATCTATCAAAATTTAATTAATAAACGAATTATAAACAAAGAATAAGTAAAATTCCCTTATAAATAAACTCAAAACTAGATTTTTGGAAAGCAAAAAGGGTTAAGATATGGCATATTCGATTTATTTTGTTTCATAATTAACAAAATATATTTTTTTTATTTTGGGGTTTTCATCATTTTTTGTATTTTTTTGATTTTTATCTTCTCTTTTGGTGCATTTTAAAGGTATTTTAATCTTTTTTTATATTTTAAGTTATTATCTTTTTTGAATTTTTAGAGTCATTCTCTTTTTTTAGGATTTTTGATTTTTATAAATTTTTTGATTTTTTACTATATTTTGATAAGTTATTTACAAGAAAGAGGAAAGAAATAATGTTATTTACAAAGAAGATAGTGGAAAAAGTGAGAGAAATTTTTTGTTTATAAATAAGAAGAGAGGGGGGGGGGTTACAAAAATGTACAAAGTTAAAAAAAGCTTGATGACCCGCGAACAGACTCTTATTTAGGTTGTTGGTTCGATGAGTCAAATGCTGTGGGTATGCTAAAAAGCGAGCTTTTACAAAAAAGAAGAGAGGGGGGGGGGGGAGAGATTTTTTTTACAAAAATGTTTACAAAGTAAAAGAAATTTTTTTTATTATTTTTTTGAGTTTTTGAGGGTATAAAAATTGATGATTTTTTTGTTATTGCAGAATATAAAAGTGCAGAAATGAAAAAAAATAAGACAACACCCCCATACTTAAACCCAACATTATCTCCAATATTGCAATCTAAGTATGCGGAACGAATAATATACAAAATAGAGTATATACAAAATGAAAAAGGGAGGGTAGAAGCTTCCCTTAGACGAGTTCAGGGAGGCTCGGGTTGAAACCCTGCATTATTTTAGAAGAAGTAGCAAAAATATAACAGAAAAAAAATAAAACGAAAATATAAACTCGGCCTAAAGATTGTGGGTGGTAGTGGGGCAAGTGTAGCTGACTCGGAAGTAGCTAACATCTTAGCTACATGAGCATGTACAGAAATGTGATCCCCTAGCGCGCACAATAGCGCGAAGCGCGCCGAAGCGCGCCGAAGCGAAACAAAATAAGTTAAAATAAATTATATACACTTTTAATAACAAATTCTTTTTTGGTGTTTTTAAGTAGGGTTTTTTTTTTAATTTTTTTGTTGGTTTTTAGGTAGGTTTTTTTAGTTGGTTTTTTTTTTGTTTTTGTGGTTTTGTAATAATAATTTTTTGGTTTTTTTATGTTTGTAGGTAGTGTTTTTTTTAGTTTTTTTGGTATATTTTTTTTTCATAAAACATAATGAAAAGTTTTTTTTATTGAGTTTTTTTAAATTTTTTAAGATTTTGTTTTTGTGTTTTAGAGGTTTTTTGATTTTTTTAGTTTTATGGGTTTTTTCAAATATTTAAGTTTTATAATTTTGTAGTTTTAAATTTTTAATCAATTAATTATTTTTTAACATTTTTCTTTGTTTTATAATAAATATATGTGAAATACTAAGTATAAAATAAACTCGTTTTTTTGTAAATTTTTTTAAAGTAGTTTTATTATTATTATTATTATTATTATTATTATTAGTAAAAAATGTTTTTGTTATTTAACCATATATATATATATATATATATATATATATATATATATATATATATATATATATATATATATATATATATATATATATATATATATATATATATGTAAAATTAATAGATTTCCAGGGTTCAAAATAACGACTCGAAAACTCCCTGGCAACGGCGCCAAAAACTTGATGTGGGTTAAAACTCCAAAAATTATTACGTGCTTGAGGCGCCCCAGGCGGTTTATTTTAAGAAAAGCGAATGTGGTTTTATTTAGAAAACGGGGCGCGCGGCGCCCCGAGCGGTTTATTTTAAGAAACGTGGATGTGGTTTTATTTAGAAAACGGGGCGTGCAGATTTATTATTTGGATATAAAACAGGTAAAATCGAGTTTTAACGAAAGGAGGCAAGTGCACCTATCGTGTGTAGTACAGGATATTCCTATGCAGAATATCGAGGTTGTATTGTTCTCGGGGTCGGGTCGATTATTTTTACTCTTCTTTGGAGGGGACTATTATTTCACCGCTAATTACTTGTCGGGTATTTTTTTATATATATAAAAGCAAAAAAGAAAGACAAAAATGAAAGCATAAAAGGTGGAGCCGATGATGAGCTTAGCACGACCGCATCGAATTAAATTTGAACTAAAATAAACTTTTAATAAAAAGAGATCCTAAATTTCAAATTAACTAAGGCGGAGACTTGGCCGTGGAGGTTCCACTAAAATGAGCTCACCTAGCTATAGGCCTATCGCTCACCTGAATGCTAAGACTATTCGACAGAACGTTAGTCCGACGAAGGATTCCTCTTAACGCTCGCATTAGGCTAAGAACCCCGCTATTGGGTGGGGAACCCAATCCGGTAGAGTTTGCGCGCCTCCTCTCTTGAGGCTTAGTGCGGAACTCTCTTTACCAAGGGGAGATTGGTCCATACGCTCGACCTCTTGGCTTGCTAGCGTAGGGACTACGGAAATAGGGCCCACACATCGATATGTGGTCCTACGCGTCGTAAACCCCGGGCAAACCTTCAGTTAATTTAATTAATTAGAAAAACAGGACCTTTAATTATTTAAAGTTATTTTATCTATCCCAATGCTCTTCGATACTGAGGGCTAAGAACGGTTAGCCACTTATCAGAATGGGGACGACGTGCAAGAGAAAACAGAAAATAAAGCAGAAAAGAAAGCGGTAAAGAAAGTAGTAAAATAAAGCAGAAAAGAAAGCTGAAAATTGCAAGTCCCACTCAAACGAGTGAGACTGAAATGAAACAGAAAATTGCGAGTCCCAGCTCAAATGAGTGGGCTGGAGAAATGAAAGCGAGTCCTACTCAAACGAGTAGGACAAAATAAATACAACGCACGTACACACTCGACAGAAATTAAAACACACGCACACAACAGAATGTAAAAACTCACACACTCTACTGGAAAGGGAAAAAAACATTGCGTCATTTAACTCTTAACGAGTAGGCGGAAATAAATGCTCACACATAAAAAATGCAAAAAACTAAGTTACCGAAAAATTAAAATAACTACATTTTTACCGCTAGAATGCGGTAGAAATGCATAGAAAGCTAAAATAAAAATTAAACGAGCAAATGGATTTGCAAATAAACGCAAAAGTTAAGTGCTCGAAAAATTAAAACGAATACATTTCAACCGCTAGAATGCGGTAGAAATGCGTAAAAAGAAGACGAAAAATTTAAGGAGCAAAAGTTTTAAAATAAAATCAAAATCAAAGTGTATGAAAAATTGAAACGAGTATATAATCATTCCTATAACTCCGTAAAAATGCTAAAAAAGTGCAAATAAAGTAAAAAAAGGAAGCAAAGTTTTACAGCATAAAAATGAAAATCTAACTTAGTGACAAAACAAAAATAACTTTTAAAACATTTTTATAGATCTATAGGAATGAAATAAAAGCTATAAAAATCTAAGTCTAACCAAACTAAGTTACGAAATGAAAATGAAAACATAAAAAGCACAAGTTATTCTCATACACGCACACACACATATTATAGAGAACAAAAACAAAGCTAAAATAAAGATAAATAAGATTGCATAAGGGTAGTTGTTTAGATTCATTCCAAAGCCAATTAAAGAGATGAAAAATACATTTTATTAAGCTAAAACAACGGGTTACAAAGGAACGAAAACAAAAACTAAGGAGAGGGGGAGAAAATATCCCTTACATAACATTTGGAATTCAACTTAGCAACATAACCTTATACAAAATGGATCCCAAAAAGGGGAACATGATTACAAGCAGAAGCTCTGAATTTATAGACAAAAAATTTCATGGGACACGCCCTATGATACGGGCGTGTTAGGGGGCATGTCAGCACTATTCATCGATTCGATCCGGCAAGGTGACAACTTAGTTCACTTCGGGCTGGACACATGTCGGTCACGTGGCGATCACGCCCCAGGTCACAGGCATGATGGTGGGCGTGTCGGGGAGGTGGAACTGGGCGCAAGTCATGTTGAAAGTCGCCGCACGGGTCTTGTCGGGCCAGGTGGTGTAGTCACGCCCCAGGTCACGGGCGTGATGCTGGGCATGTCTGGTTAGTCGACGTTCGTCGAGCGAAAAACGTCGAGCGGTAGTGACACGGGCATTGGTCACGAGGCGTGTCATTGGACACGTGCATGACATTGGGCGTGTCACATGATTTTTCTTCAATTCACGGCCGATTTCACGGGTTTGAATTGTCACGCCCTGGTCACGAGCATGACCCAAAGTACACGGGCGTGACCTATGCAAAATTTTGACTTTTCCTGAAATTTTTCAGAAAATCAAAATAAAGTAAGTTAGCAAAATATTTACAAAATAGTAGCAATTTATTAAGGAAATATAATTAAAAATGATGAAAATAAACTAAAACAACTTATTAAATGTACGTAAAAATACGTATATTTACAATTCATCAAATAACGTGTACAAGGGATCCCCATTCTTGAATGAAATCCTACTCCCAATCGCAATTTTTTTCATTTTACATACCTCTTTAAAGTTTCTTCTTTAATTTACCCAAAAAATTTCTTAGGATACTTCTTTTCTTTTTCAAACTATTCAGCCACAATTCTTAATTAAAAATAATCACCGTATATGTACACTTTATACGTACACATAGCTAATGGAATTGAACATCGAGAATTATTTGAATAAGATTCTATTTAGACCTTTGTGAAATTATAACGGAGGAATCAAATGGTACGATAAAGACTCAAAGTGGTGTACGCAAAGATATAAAGTATAGGTAGGGGTGCAAAAGCTCAAACATGCCAAAGGATGACCTATATCACATTCAAGCGAATGAGTTAATTGATGCAATTGTCTTGAGGATTGATGGCCTGTGAACAGACTCTTATTTGGGTGGTTGGTTCGATGAGTCGAACGCCGCGGGCTTGCTAAGGTAGGCAAGTGCACCTATCACAAGTAGTACTCGATATTCGGGGGAATACCGAGGTCGTATTGTTCTCGGGGTCGGATTGATTATTCTTACTCCTCCTGGAGGACTATTATTTTACTGAAAGTACGGTTGGGATTTTAATTAACTAAAGACGGAAAAAAGGAAGAAGAGCAAAAATGATTTAGAAAAATTCGATGAAGCGTTAACGCTCGACACCGAATCGAATTAAGACTAAAATAACTCTTAATAATGACTGAACTTAGTTTTCAAATTAATAAAAGGCAACTTGTCCATGGAGGTTCCACAAATATGAGTTCACCTAGCTATAGGGATATTGCTCACCTGAACGCTAAGACTATTCGACCGAACATTAGTCCGACGAAGGATTCCTCTTAATGCCCGCTTTATGCTAAGAACCCCGTTACTAGGTGGGGAACCCAATCCGAAAGAATTACGCTTGTCCTCTCTCGAGGGTATGCACGCAACTCTCTTTACCTAGGGGTGATCTGTCCATACACATGGCCTCTCGGCTAGCTAGCATATGGATAACAGAAATAGGGCCCACACATCGATTTGTGGTCCTACGTATCGTTAACCCGGGGTAAACCTTAAGTCCTAAAATTAAAGTGAAAATAATGAACTTTAATTATTTCAAATCATTTTAAATGTTCCAATGCTCTTCGATGTCGAGGCTAATAATGATTAGCCACATATCGGTATGGGGACGGTTTTATAATTTGATGAGGCGCGAGTTCGTAATTAAACGCTAAAGGATTATAAGAAGAAGACATGAAAATAAAAAATATTTAGAAAGCTTAAAAAGTTAGCTAAAACGAGAAGTCACACACACTTCAAATTATAAATAAAAAAAACTAAGTTACAAAAAAAGAAAATTACAAGTCCTATTCAAACGAGTAGGTGGGAAATAAGGGTGCTTCATTTAACTCTTAACGAGTAGGCGAAAAAGAAAAAAAAAGAAAATTACAAGTCCTACTCAAACGAGTAGGCTGGAAATAAAAGCACGCCATTTAACTCTTAACGACTGGGCGGAAATAAATGCGCACACACACACTCTACAGGAATTAAAAGAAAGCAATAAATCTATCTCCTACACACAACGCACTCTACATAATTGAAGAAAGCAATAAAATAAAGCATTAAAATTTATCTCCTACACACACACACTCTACATAATTGAAGAAAGCATAAAAGAAAGCATGAAAAATTATCTCATAAACTCACACACACAATATGAAATTTTAAAGACCAAAATGAAAATTATACTCATACACTCTCACACACAAAAATAAAGAGAAAAAGAAAGTTGCTTTAAAAATTAAAATTACAAGATTCCTACTCCTAAAGCTTATCAAAAACACTTAAAAAGAACAAATAAAAAGAGAATGAGCAAAAAGTTTTTAAAAATAAAGCTAAAATCAAAGGTGCTCAAAAATTAAAACTATAACTTTTTCATTCTTAAGAGTTCATAAAATTGCAAAAAAAGTTGAAATAAAATTAAAAAAAACAAAAGAGTTTACAATCCTAAAACAAAGCTAAGTAAAAAAAAACAAAATAACTTTCAAACATCTTTTATAAATTCATAAGAATGAAATTTAAAAAACTCTAAAAAAGGACATGGTGAGAAAGAGAAAATTTTAACATACATGTCATTTGGAGATAAAATTTATGACAAAACCTAATATGAAGACAAGTTAAAAACATAGAAAATAAAAATGTTACACTCATACACACACACACTTTTCATAAAAGAGAAGGACAAGGAAATACAAAGGGATAAAATGAGAAAGAAAGTGAGCACACAAGTTCATTCCAAAGACATTTAAGAATATAAAAGCTAACATATTTTATTGATTAAAATGAACTATTATAAAGCTAATACAAAGCTAATGCAAAGCTAATACAGACATAAAGAGAAAGGAGGAGAAAGTTCTCATTGCATGGCAAAGGAATACACCAGGGTAGCCCACGTTACACACTAAAGTGGCTCAAAAATGTGAACCCTTGGTCATTACAGAAATGGTGTATTTATAGGAAAAAAATCAAAGTACATGCCCTCCGACACGGGCGTGTCGGGGGGGGGGGGGGGGTGGTGTGAACACTATTTGTGATGTGATCCAGCGATTTGATGCAACATTGACTTGCGGTGGTCCACGTGGCAGTCATGCCCATGTCTCTGTCTACACGGGGCGTGTCGGTGGGCATGTTCAGCAGGAGGATCTGGGTCGGGTTGCATAAAATGTCGCCGGCGGCATCTTGTCATCTAGATGGAGGAGTCACGTGGCGGTCACGTCCTAGGTCACGGGCGTGATGCTGGGCGTGTCGGGTTGGTCGACAAATGTCAAGAGCATTTTGTCGAGTTTGGAAGCCTTGATCGTCAATCGGGAATGACATGGGCATGTCGAGTTGGCTAACACGAGCGTGTCAGGTTGGTCGATGAATGTCGACAGCATTTCGTCGAGCTAGAAGCCTTGATCGTCGATCGGGAATGACACAGGCGTGTCGGGTTGGCTGATATGGGCGTATCAGGTTGGTCGACGAACGTTAAGAGCATTTCGTCGAGCTGGAAGCCTTGATCGTCGATCAGGAATGACACGGGCCTG